>BQMB01001026.1:0-10000 GCA_027943415.1 Closterium sp. NIES-67
TCATCATGACTATCTCCGAATGATTAGATTCCTGCCATTTCAGCACTTGCAAGAGACCATCATGACCTTCCTAACGTATCAGGCGGCACCCCATTCGTCTCTCTTGATCAGCTGGAACAGCACACAGGAGTTGACAGAATCACAGGCACACCCATCATGACCCCAGTCATTACCTTGTTGAGAAAGAGCCTGCGGGCCGGCTGACTGAGAGTCTTCGCATCCACATCATTGATGCAGGCTATCATTTCTGCAAGGGGCACGCGCCGACCGTATGTCAACATGTGGCGCCCAATTTCATCTGCCACCGCTGTTGAGCTGTCCAGGTGCTGCACTAACGATTGCTTGAGCTGGAGCGGGATGGAAATAGCGAAGGCAAGGCAAGGGATGTTGAGACGCTGCCAAAACACGAGTTACCAATTAACCCATGAGTATTGAAGTCTTTGACATGAGTTGCGGAGATACAAAGAAGATTGGAGGGGGGAAGGATGAGGGCATGAAAAGAAAACAGGATATGAACGAGTAAAGAGCAGGACGCGAAGAGTGGGAGGAGGAAAAGGAGAGAAGGGACACCAAAGAGAGACGGATGATATGCGATGTGAAAGACAAACACAAGGCTTTCATTCATAAAATAAAACAACGAGAGAGCAAGGAGGAGAAAGGCAACGCGATGCAATGGATGCACAAAGATGGGGAGAGCAGACATGAGAAAGGCTTGATGTGCAATGACATGAGGGTCATGCCAATGGCAGATTGATCGCATCGCAAGTTCATGCTGCTTCATCGTCACACTTAGCACACAGCATGCTCACACTGCGCTGATTTCACGCTAACACTCCATGGCATGATACCAACCCGTCTGCGAGCGTGGTCGGCGTGAGTAGGGCAAATGTCAAGGGTGATGCAGAAGATCCCTCTCTTCATGGCCCATGACAGATCCATCTGCTGCTCATGCTGCACGCGGACATAGGGAGTATGGGACATGCGGATATGGTGCATGTGGATATTGGAGACATGAGGATAGATGGAATTGGGGAGATGGGCTGGCAACATCAGGTGAATGGAGATGATCCCATGCATGATGGCAGGTGCCTGCCAGGTTGTTCACTTGGCTTCACAGCACGGAGGTAAGCGGACGCATGTCAGGGGGCATGCAGGCAGGGAGGCATGAGGAGCAACAATGGGCAAGTGAGCACATTGAAAGGAGGTCGGAAAGTGGAGACAGACAACAGGCTAGCGAGTCATTTAGACTTAACACAAGATACTCTCATGTCATAAGAGCTCGTTTCAGGTTTCGGGACGCACTCAGATACTGTTCACCACATTTCACATCAACACGAACAGTACAAACTAAACACCCACTCCTCACTGTGCTTCAGACGCATGTTCCCAGCAGCTGGCTTTCACATGAACTGCACAAGCACCCCTACCATACCTCGGCTTCCGCATAGAAGCCAAAGAGGCCCGTGTAGCGTATAGCTGGTGTGGAAGGCCGTGTAGCGCTCACAGCAGCTGCCACTCCACAACTTGGAAGCGAATCTGGAGGAAGGGGCATGCAGAGGAAAAGGTGGTCACATTGGACTACCATACAAGCTGTGCGTAGGCGCTCAAGACATGGCAGGTGAGATGATCAACGGGCATTGCCGCCTTTGCCCCACAACCAGCACGGCCTGCCTCAGCCGCAGCTGGTGGAAACCGGCTCGGCTGGTGGTAGACACGAGTGGGAGACACGGGTGGGAGACACGGGTGGGAGAGCAGGCATCCCCAAGTCAGGTAACATTTCAATCAGGTTACAGAAGCATTAGGCCTGCGACAACCCTTGAAAAGCCTGCAGTGAGTTCCCCTGCAGCACAGGTCCAACACAGTGAGCTGGGGACGACCTGCTCACACCACGCCATGCCACATCCTCATCACCTCCCACACATCCCAAGCACTCTCACACTTGACGCATCCCACCCACACAGCACTGCCCTGCCTTGTCCATGTCTTGCCCCTGCAACCAGCCAGCCAGCCCTGTTACTCCACACTCCACTACGCCGCACGGCCGGCATGTGCCCAACAGAGCCCCCGCATTCTCTGCCACCCACAGGCCCTCCTGGCGTGCCATTTCATTCCTCTAAGTCCGTCGACCCTGTCGCCCCTCCCCCTACCTCCCACACAGGTCCTGGCCTGTTCGATCCTTACTCGGAACCCAGACGGTCCTCGTCCTGGCGCCACGCCCCCAGCATGCTGTGCAGCACCACGGGCAGCACGGCGTCAGGGTGCGTCCAGCTCACGCCCTCCCACGCAATGGCCACGCTCGTCAGGCGCCTGCTGCTGTCCTCTATGTGCTGCCGGGCGGCAGGGGAGGGGGGAAACAGGGGAAGGGGGGAAGGGGGGAACGGGGGATCAGGGGAGGGGGAAAATGGGGAAAAAGGGAGGGGAGAGGGAACCGGGAGGAAGCGGGAATGGGAAATTCGCTGAAAACGGGCGCCTCTATGTTGGGGCTGTGTTGGGTGTGTTAAGGTCAGAGGATTGCATTGGAGTTAGCCATAGGGCGAGTGGCTTGCTGTCACTGTGGATGAGGAAACAGAATGAGGAAACTTCTTGAAATGACTACAGAATTAAAGCGGCGATGGGAGAGGTACAGGAAAAGGAGGGCAAGGGAGTAGGGGAGGGACGGCGAGCAAAAAAGATAAGGGGCCCAGGAAGTGGGTGGAGCACAAGAAAGGGAGAGAGTGAAAGGGTGAAGAAAGGGGACAGAGGAAGAGTTGAGAAGAAAGGTGAAAGCGGTCTTGTGTCCTTCTAAAAGTTGCGGGAATGGGAAGACGAAGGGGCCAGGGGGGAGTGGAGGCGTGGGAAGAAGGGACAGACATGAAAGAGTGGCACACACGTGGAAATAATACCAAACTGAGACATCTCGACAGCACCGCCTTGGAGCTTTAAAGGGTTACCTCGCAACAACACCCCAATACTGGAAAAAAAAAAAAAAACAAGAGGCGACGAGATCGTCTTAGGGTTGCGGAGCATTTCATGATGAGACTTTATTATACATAAAATGTTTTATTTCCATCACAACAAACATTTGATTTTTATTTCACAAACTTGAAAAAAAAACCAGCCCGATCGATTGCAATAGGTTGCTCCGCAACCCAAAAAACGAGATAAAGCATACCCTGCCACGAACTTGTGAATTTAGAGGGTTGTTGTTGAGCGAGCAAGTCAGGAACGGGTAGCAGCGGCAGGCAGGGGGGGAAGGTCGTTGCCACCATATTCACCACCGTGTCATAGTCCACTTCCCTTCTCACTCACCTTCATTTTTGCTTCCCCTTGCCTCCGCCTCCCCCCACCGTGTGTCTCTTGCGTGTGCAGGGGCAGAATCCCGCAGAGGAGGAAACGATCGAGCGCCGCAGCACCCTCTGGCACGCTGGCCCATGGGCACGGGCGCGAGCGCGCAGCGCATCACGGGGCAGATCCTGCAGCAGTACGTGGCTGAGCGCTACACCAGGGACAGGATGGTGGGTGCGTGGAGAAAGAGGGAGGGAGGAAGAGGGAAAGGGGGGGTGGCGGAGAGAGAGGGACGGGGTGGTTGAGGAAAAGGGTCGAGCCACTGTAGGTTCGAGACGCCGAAGGTCTTGCAGCGGCACTGATGTTTCTAAGTGCTTGTATACCACGGTTAAAAGTAAAAAGGGTCCGCAAGAAGCACGACAGGCAAGGGTCCGTAGGAAGCGCGACAGGCCGACAGTGATGAGAGCGACTCCCTCTCCAAGGTTCCTAAATCCATCAAAGACCCTTGCCTCTCTATCAAACTCCATACTGCGTTGTCCCCTGTAGGCCCTGCTGTCCATTCTAGTAAGAGTGGTACACACCAAGGCCGCAACTGTACACAACCACCTTTATATTGGCTACCTGCGCTACCAGCGAAGCCTACTACAGTACTCTCCGTAGCACACGTGCCTCCTTAGTCCTGCGCACAATCGAGCTGCGTTTGCGATCCACAGCATCCGCGCTAAATAGCGCCGCCTCTTGCAGAACGACGCCTAGAATGCCCAAAGCGGCGGGGATGTCCGACATACGCCGTCGCGATACACGCCGTGACCTCGCGCGTGCAGTACGCGTTCACATGTTTCCCCCCTCCAATCCCCAACTGTTCCGCGAGTCGCCTCTGCAATGCCTCGAACACCATATTCGCCAGGAAGTACGCCGTGCCGTGAGGGGCGCCGCTCTCGAACCGGCTTCCCGTGTGGACCCACACGCCGACGGCCGCGGTGTTGGGCGCGGTCGGATCCGCGTACGCTTCCGTCGCGACGCGGAGGCCGTCGGAGGAGGTCGAGACGATCGTGGGCCGGGTGCCATGCCCGTACTCTGCCGCCGCGCTGTGGCTGCGGCTGTAGTGCCTGCACGGGTTCGCCCCGCCTTCACGGCGGGGAATTTCGAACACGTGGCTGCTGCTGAAACGTTCCAGCGGGGAACGGTGCGGGCCTCCTTGTGCGGCGAGTGCGGGGAGTAGCGCCATGGAGCCGCATCTGCGGGTGCAGGCAGAACCGGCTGCGCGGGACGCGGCGGCTAGTAGCCAGGCGGCCATGGTTAGATGCTGATGGCAGTAGCGCTATTAAACAGCGGTGGATGGAGAAGAAGTCGAAAGAGGGAAGAGAGAAGTGAACAGATGGACAGGTCAGGAGCGCTGGCGGTGAGACGGCTGAAGCTAAGGGATCTAGCGAGGTGGTGGTGCCGGCTTCGGACGACAAAGTAGATCGGGAAGGGAATACGAAAGCACGCGTGTCGTAAGCCAATACGATACGAACAGGAAGCGGGTCGCAGAGTTGCACAACTCGTAGCGATCGCGTTGTCGTCGTAGTAGTGAAGTGATTGATATCTTGCGGAACTCGCTCGAATGGACGCCATGGAGCTCGGGAGGCGTGGGCGCGAATGGCGGCATGGCGTGGGTGACATGCTGGTGGACGCCATTTCCAATGAGCAACGTGGTCACTGCCGCAAGAACCCCTCCGTGCCTCGTGAGCTGGCGACCAGGGCTAATTTTTGGGAGAATACATCAGCGCTCAGTATTAGGGGCCTCGATAACATGTACGGTCAGTGACACGGTATAAACAATCAGAATTAGCGAGTTCGCAACATGTTTCATCAGTCGGGTTCCACCGTTAGTCAGAAACTACAGTAAAAAACTCCACGATGGTCAGTAGAAGTAACCCTCGACCGTTTCAGAACGTTTTCCCGCCCGCGCCAGCCCAATTTCGTCATCATTGTGGCTGGCGCGATATTATTCTCAAACTCCAGGCGCAGTTCGAGAAAACTACGTAAAGTATTCCCAAATCAAAAAATTGTTGGACGTCGCGCACACAAAATTCCAAATTTTGAGACCTCGCGCATTTCTGTCATAAGCTAATTGGGCCACTGCAGGCCGCACATCGGCTGCGACATTGTTCAAACATTAACAAACGAAAAAAAAAAAACAAGGCTCGACGCCCAAGCGTCGGAAGGGTTGCGTAGTCTATAGATGTCCAATATGTAGAATCTTAAGAATAATACAGTTGGTATGACATTTAAATTTACATTTCATATTAAAGTTCATAATTTTGTAAATTGTGAGGAATAAATTATTTGATTGGGAATCAAATTATCTCGTAATAATATTATAAATAATTATATTTAAATAATGATATATATGATACTACAAAGAGTATATATGATTCTTTATGGTCTGGATGGGAGAAAATGTACAAATGTAATTTATATCGTATCACAATGAGCGCGTTGAGCACAATACAGGCTATTCACCTTTGTCTAGGTCACATCAAGGGATTATTAATATAAATATACACATATAGTGATATAATATGGATATTAATCTAATGATATTCACATACTGGTTTTCGCATAATGATAATTTTGACGTATGTATTATATTGACATGAATATATTTATATAGTAATTAAATTAATTTAATTATACACATGTAATGATATCATGCTTATATTCATATAATGATTTTGACATTCTTCTGTAGCCTCATCATTATAGCATTAGGCTGTAACACGCTGGATTTGGCATCCAAGCACGTGACGAAGCCGAAACTACGCAAGAAACCTGCTTGTTCCTGTTCAATGAATTATTGACGAAACATTCTGAAGCCTAATCATTACGGGCTGAGGTTCCTCAAGTATCGCATGTGGTGTCACAAGCTTGTACCAGCTTGAAGTCGAAACCGGCAACTACAGTACCTGAAAAACCTGACTACAGTACCTCGTGCTCTGTACAGTACAAACAACAAAACGCGCATCGGATGGGGTTTACGTTTCTTGCTTCGTCGTTCCTGTGCGTTTCTCCCTTCCTCCTCCCGACGCGTTTTTTTGTTTCCTGCTCCTCGTGCGTTTCTCGTTCAGACATTCATTCATCTCAGCTGGCTTTTCAACTTTCCTCACATTCCTTCTCACAAGCTTTCCAGACTTTCAAGCTTCCATCAGCTTATTTACCTGGTAAGTGTAGAACCGCTAGGCGCGTTTCCTTAGAGCTGGCGCTGGCGCTGGCGCTGGCTCTAGCGCTAAGCATTTGGCGCTAGTGCTGGCGCTGGTCGCACTGGCGCTGGCGATTTGGCGCCGGGCGCTGGCGTTTTGGCGCTGGCGCTGGCGCTTTGGCGCTGTCGCTGGCGCTGGCGCTTTGGCGCTGGCGCTGGCGCTGGCGCTGGCGCTTGGCGCTAGCGCTGGCACTGGCGTTTCGGCGCTGAAATTTTGGCGCTGGCGATTCGGCGCTGGCGCTAGCGATTTGGCGCTGGTGCTGGCGCTGGCGCTGATACTGGCACTGGCGAATAGGCGCTAGCACCGGCGCTGGCGCTGGCGAGGATTCGTCGTCCCCCTCCTTTCCTCCCCTTTGTCGTCCCCCCTCCGTTCCCCCTTGGCCGTCCCCCCGCCTTTCCTTCCCCTTTGTCGTCCCCACTCCGTTCCCCCCTTGGTCGTCCCTCTCCGCCCCTCCCCTTTTGTCGTCCCCTCCCCCTCCCCCTCAGTCGTCACCCTCCCTCCTCCCCTTTGTCGTCCCCCTTCCGTTCCTCCCCCTTGGCCGTCCCCCTCCGTTCCTCCTCCTTGCCGTCCCCCTCCGTTCCCCCCCCCTCGTCGTCCCCTCCGCCGCCCCCTCTGTCGTCCCCCTCCGACCTCCCCCCTTGCCGTCCCCCCTCCGTTCCTCCCCTTTGTCGTCCCTCTCCGCTCCTCCCCCTTTGCTGTCCCCCTCCGTTCCTCCCCCTTTGCTGTCCCCCTCTGTTCCTCCGCCTTTGCTGTCCCCCCTGCGTTCCTCCCCCTTTGTCGTCCCACCTCCGTTCCTCCCCCTTTGTCGTCCCCCCTCCGTTCGCCCCCTTGGCCGTCACCCCTCCTTTCCTTCCCCTTTGTCGTGCCCCCTCCGTTCCCCCCCCCTTGTCGTCCCCTCTCCGCTCCTCCCCCTTTGTCGTCCCCACTCCGCCCCTCCCCTCAGTCGTCCCCCTCCATCCTCCCCGTTTGTCGTCCCCCTCCGTTCCCCCCTCGTCGTCCACCCTCCGCCCTCCCCTTTGTCGTCCCCCTCCGACCCTCCCCCTTTGCCGTCCCCCCTCCGTTCCTCCCCCTTTGTCGTCCCCCTCCGTTCCTCCCTCTTTGCCGTCCCCCCTCTGTTCCTCCCCTTTGTCGTCCCCCTCCGTTCCCCGCCCTTTGCGTCCCCCTCCGTTCCTCCTCGCTTTGTCGTCCTCCCTCCGTTCCCCCTTTGCCGTCCCCCTCCGTTCCTCCCCCTTTGTCGTCCCCCTCCGTTCCTCCCTCTTTGCCGTCCCCCCTCCGTTCCTCCCCCTTTGTCGTCCCCCCTCCGTTCCCCCCCTTTGCCGTCCCCCCTCCGTTCCTCCTCCTTTGTCGTCCCCCTCCGTTTCCCCCTTTTCTCATCCCCACTCCGCCCTCCCCCTTAGTCGTCCCCCTCCGTTCCTCCCCCTTTGCTGTCCCCCTCCGTCTCCCCCTTGGCCGTCCCCCCCTCGTTCCTCCCTCTTGCTGTTCCCCTCCGTTCCTCCCCCTTTATCGTCCCCTCTCCGTTCTCCCCTTTCTTGTCCCCCCTCCGCCCCTCCCCTTTGTCATCCCCCTCCGTTCCTCCCCCTTTGCCGTCCCCCTCCGTTCCTCCCCCTTTTCGTCCCCCTCCGTTCCTCCCCCTTTGCGTCCCCCCTCCGTTCCTCCCCCTTTGTCGTCCCCCTCCGTTCCTCCCCCTTTGCCGTCCCCCCTCCGTTCCTCCTCCTTTGTCGTCCTCCCTCCGTTCCCCCCTTTCTCATCCCCCTCCGCCCCTCCCACTTAGTCGTCCCCCTCCGTTCCTCCCCCTTTGCTGTCCCCCCTCCGTTCCTCCCCCTTGCCGTCCCCCCTCGTTCCTCCCCCTTTGCTGTCCCCCTCCGTTCCTCCCCCTTTGCTGTCCCCCTCCGTTCTCTCCCCTTTGCTGTCCCCCTCCGTTCCTCCCCTTTGCTGTCCCCCTCCGTTCCTCCCCCTTTGCTGTCCCCCCTCCGTTCCTCCCCCTTTGCTGTCCCCCTCCGTTCCTCCCCCTTTGCTGTCCCCCTCCGTTCCTCCCCCTTTGCTGTCCCCCTCCGTTCCTCCCCTTTGCTGTCCCCCTCCGTTCTCCCCCTTTGCTGTCCCCCTCCGTTCCTCCCCCTTTGCTGTCCCCCACCGTTCCTCCCCCTTTGCTGTCCCCCTCCGTTCCTCCCCCTTTGCTGTCCCCCTCCGTTCCTCCCCTTTGCTGTCCCCCTCCGTTCCTCCCCCTTTGCTGTCCCCCTCCGTTCCTCCCCCTTTGCTGTCCCCCTCCGTTCCTCCCCCTTTGCTGTCCCCCTCCGTTCCTCCCCTTTGCTGTCCCCCTCCGTTCCTCCCCCTTTGCTGTCCCCCCCGTTCCTCCCCCTTTGCTGTCCCCCCATGTTCCTCCCCTTTGCTGTCCCCCCTCCGTTCCTCCCCCTTTGCTGTCCCCCCTCCGTTCCTCCCCTTTGCTGTCCCCCATCCGTTTCTCCCCCTTTGCTGTCCTCCTCCGTTCGTCCCCTTTGCTGTCCCCCCTCCGTTCCTCCCCCTTTGCTGTCCCCCTCCGTTCCTCCCCCTTTGCTGCCCCCTCCGTTCCTCCCCTTTGCTGTCCCCCCTGTTCCTCCCCCTTTGCTGTCCCCCATCCGTTCTCCCCCTTTGCTGTCCCCCCTCCGTTCCTCCCCTTTGCTGTCCCCCATCCGTTTCTCCCCCTTTGCTGCCCCCCTCCGTTCCTCCCCTTTGCTGTCCCCCCTCCGTTCCTCCCCTTTGCTGTCCCCCTCCGTTCCTCCCCCTTTGCTGTCCCCCATCCGTCTCCCCCCCTTTGCTGTCCCCCTCCGTTCCTCGCCCTTTGCTGTCCCCCCTCCGTTCCTCCCCCTTTGCTGTCCCCCTCCGTTCCTCCCCTTTGCTGTCCCCCTCCGTTCCTCCCCCTTTGCTGTCCCCCCTCCGTTCCTCCCCCTTTGCTGTCCCCCTCCGTTCCTCCCCCTTTGCTGTCCCCCCTCCGTTCTCGCCCTTTGCTGTCCCCCTCGTTCCTCCCCCTTTGCTGTCCCCCTCCGTTCTTCCCCCTTTGCTGTCCCCCTCCGTTCTCCCCTTTGCTGTCCCCCTCCGTTCCTCCCCTTTGCTGTCCCCCTCCGTTCCTCCCCCTTTGCTGTCCCCCTCCGTTCCTCCCCCTTTGCTGTCCCCCCTCCGTTCCTCCCCCTTTGCTGTCCCCCATCCGTTCCTCCCCTTTGCTGTCCCCCTCCGTTCCTCCCCCTTTGCTGTCCCCATCCGTCTCTCCCCCTTTGCTGTCCCCCCTCCGTTCCTCCCCCTTTGCTGTCCCCCTCCGTTCCTCCCCCTTTGCTGTCCCCCCTCCGTTCCTCCCCCTTTGCTGTCCCCCTCCGTTCCTCCCCTTTGCTGTCCCCCCTCCGTTCCTCGCCCTTTGCTGTCCCCCCTGTTCCTCCCCCTTTGCTGTCCCCCCTCCGTTCTCCCCCTTTGCTGTCCCCCTCCGTTTCTCCCCTTTGCTGTCCCCCTCCGTTCCTCCCCCTTTG
>BQMB01001026.1:15000-315967 GCA_027943415.1 Closterium sp. NIES-67
CAAAAACCTTACAACGCTAGAAGAACGTTTAATAAGTCCGCCCATACCATTCATGAATATACGTTCATTGTCCATTGGAAAACAATACGGCATACGAGGCGGAGTTATCAACATTCCTGTTGAAGTTAGCCATATGGTATCCTCATTGCCGAGGTTGCTCGATGATACACATACAGTTACGGTCAGATTGAAACACAAGATGGAGTACAAACATAGTGCATTTGAGGAAAACGTGAGGCCTGCTAAAATCTTGAAAGCGATAAACTTCCTTTGTAGACAACAACCTTTTACTAACAACAAAATTGTCTTACACAAAAATAATTTGAATGAGTTAGACACTATACACAGCAAACCACTTATGGACGATGCGAATTCAGCCAATGGCGAAAGAGATTCTTCATCAAGAGTGTCAAGTGATAGCAACGACACGAATAGCGTAAACGTTGGTGTACTCGACGCTCTTATTACGCAAGAGCCTTTTTATCAGCATCCATTACAGAGCTTAGTGCAAATGGCACCAGGAGAGCAATCAAAACCGTTGTCCATAATATTAGATAAAGATGTCGAAGAATTGAGTTTCCCAACAATCTATGGTGGTAATCAAAGAGCGCGTGCATCAACAGACTTGCATGTATTGTATTCGGATATTGCAAAGTGGGAACTAAAGCATACAAATGGTCGATGCTCATCAAATATATCCAACATTTTTTTCAAAATGTATAAAAAGAGATATTACATGTGCAAAATGTAATTGCCACGCGTGTACGACAAGACAAAATTAGGAATCTAGAAGCATTTACCGCGACAGATATGTTGAACGAAAATAAGCACTTCACGCTTCAACAAAACGATACCTTATATAATGATTTTAAGGTCATCCATTCAACACAGCAATACAGAGACAATTGCAAGCGCCATCTTTTTCCACTTTTGCGTCAAATCGGTAGGCCAACGTTCTTTATAACCCTTTCAATGGCAGATACCCGCTGGGTTGATCTTCATGCGATACTTTTAAGAGTAAATACATTACGTGGGAATCCATATAAATTGTCGTCCGGGATACGCTTACCGTTACAGTATAGTACGATTACCATGTTGGTAAGAAATGACCCTGCGACTTGTGCACAATATTACGCATATAGAAAGAGATTGTTGTTTTGTTATATGCTGAATAACAAGTCTGACGGTCTTGATGGAATCGATGACTATTTTGCACTTGACGGATTTCAACATCGTGGCGCGCCACATACGCATGCCGTTGTTTGGAGTAAAGGTGCGAACGAGATTGGCATCGCTGGAGCGGACGCTATTATAACGTACGCAGATAAACATATCAATACGAGCTCTAGAGGCTTATATCCACAATTGTTGTCGTTACAAACACACAAACACTCAAGAACTTGCCAACGATCGAGTTCCTTACGTAAGTGTAGGTGTGGTTTTCCAAGATTCCCGTTACCTTCAACGATGCTTTTACATCCCATTCCTCCTACCCTATCTGAATGGGAGCGACAAAAATTGGCGAGTGATGCAAAGCGCGTAAAGGAGTGGCTCGATGGTGCATCGTCCGGAAGTAACATCACTTTCATTGTCTTTTTTCAAAAGGTTTGTCTTGTTTTCGATGAATACCTGCTTGTTATCCGGTCATCACTAAAGCGAACAACACTGATTCTACATCGTCAGGTAAGTGTTGTCTACATAAACAATTATAATCCCACCCTTTTCAGAGTATGGAATAGAAATATGGATATTCAGTTGTGCATTGATCCATATGGCGTGGCGACGTATATTGTATCGTATATGACAAAATCAAATAAAGGTATGAAAACCATGTTGCAGAAGGCTTTAGCATACGCTCGTAACAAAAAATCAGGAATAAAGGGAATTCTTCGTACCATTGGAAACGCAATATTGAATTCTCAAGAAATAAGCGCACAAGAAGCATGCTATTTGCTAGTTGGGTTACAGTATCGCATGTCAACACGACAAGTCGTCTTCATTAATACATCACCACATAATGAACGACTACTAAACCTTAAGCCTATTAATAAATTGCGCCTATTAGACTCAACGAGCACGGACGTGTATAAACCTTACGCATGCATTCAAAAGTATAAGTTAAGGCCAGAAGCTATGGAACATACGTGCTTGGCCGATTTTATTTCCAAGTATGAATTGGCTCCATACGATTCGAGCAAGCATAAATTACACTTGATTGGTCCTGACTTAATTAAGAAAAAGATATTCTATTATAAGCGCAGAAAGTGTAAGATTATAAGATTTATGAATTATCATAAGAATCAGAATTATGACAGTTATATTCGAGAGAGGGTTTTACTGTTTCATCATTTTCAAGAGGAGCCAATCGACCATGCTGAATGTTCTGATACATATCACAGATTTGAGCGAGATATTATTACGAAAGAACAAGAGTTCATGAAAGAGTTAGATACATGGGCAGACACATTCAAAGAAGCCGAACAAGCCAACGATGATCGCATATTAATCGAAACACAAGATTCAAATAATATAGTTGACCATATCGATCTTGCAAACGAGTTGAATATGCAAGATGTTGTTAAAAGGAGCACTGATTTGTTCAAGCATATCAACGTTGACAGTTCGGAATATATGCTGCTGGAGAAGATATTAAATGCGGAACAGCGCGCAATTAGTAATCATGTCGTGCATCACATACAAACGAGTTATACATTGCTTCGTCTGTTTATATCTAGTGGAGCTGGAGTGGGAAAATCGGTTCTCATTCGAGCTTTGATGGAAAGGATTACACGGATGTTTAACGCAACGATTCATTCTGACCCTACATCTCTCAAAGTGTTAAAATTGGCGCCATCCGGAGTTGCTGCTTTTAACGTAAGTGGGGATTGGGGCGAAGTTGCTTTCACAACGCTTTAATGATTCCTGTTTGAAAGGATTGGGGCGAAGTTGCTTCGTAAGTTATTATTTTCAATCTTACTCAAATATCTTTAGTACTGTGCGGTCATTTATTGAAGCTGAACACTATGCACATTTTCGTTGCAGGCTTGCCGGCATGGAAGATCACGCTCGTGCAAGGCGGAACGAAAATGTGGCCATTACACGCGGCGCGATCACCGAATTTATTGTCAATGCAGGTTAGCATTGTATTCATGATGACACGATTGAAGGGGGGGGTGTCTGCGGTCGCAATGCTCGCTACTTTTACACCAGCCAACGATGGAAGTGCTCCGCGAGACATGAGGAGATGGATGCCAAGTGTTTCACTTAGATTGGAGTCACATTCGACAATCAGGAAGGTTAGTAGTTAATGCATAAAGTATTGTATATGATACCCATAAATAGCATGCTCTTCAGCTCAATATACAACATACATCTTACCTCTACACATACGTGCGTCTCTTTTTCCAGTGCGTGACAAAAAAATCGGGATTCGCAAGGGCGTACTGGCAAAGATCGAATTGGAGGCGATCGAGCAAGTTATTCCGAATGCTTGTACCCTTGAGTTCAGCATGGCAGACAACGAACAGAAACACAAAATGCTGACTGGTCTAATTGGAAGATGGCTCATCCAAGTAAGGAATATACAACACAACAGCATGTTGTTATTCATACCAACAAATTCGTCATTTGTGTTTTGTAAGAAATTTTGAGTTATGTTTGACTTCTCTTTTGGTTTGTGTTATCCATATTATGCTCACAGGTGAAGGTATGTGGCATCTAGGATGGGATAACAAGGTCGATAATTTCACTCAATCGCCCCTCTGATTCTGTGAGTATAATCACCATGTCGCTTAGTATATTTACATACACTGTGTTGTTTTTCGTTCGAACCAAACCTTACCATCGACTACCTGTCTTGTTATACTGGATAATGCTTAGGACTTCCCATCAACAAATGACAATAACAAGCGGATTGGTACCAGCACTGATGTCATACATCCCGCAACTCCTACGAAGGTTCTCCGTCGTCTCTAAGAGTAAGTCATCGATACATATAAGTTGTCAACTGAACTCTTCATACTATTATACTATACACATTTTATCTACTATTTTTCATCCCTTTCAAGTGGATGGCCTTCCACTTACTCGAACAACTTGAATTAAATTGATACAATTTGTAGCAACGAAACGTCACCGGGGAAATGGGAGGGGAGGGGGATGATTGGGGGGGAATGGAATGGGTGGGGTGGTGGGGAAGGCGAGTGGAGGGTCTAAGACTTGGGCAAGGTAGCATCTTAAGATAATGGGTCCTATGTTTTTCATTTTTGATAACCATGCTTTTGTGTTAACCTATTTCTTTCCGTGTGTATCCCTGTCATGTACTATCATGTTGGTCTATCGTTCGGTCAATAGTGTACCATGTGGTATGCCTGTGTTTTCTACGTACCGCATTGCTACGACATGCACATAATTGTATTGTGTCGTACCCTTGTGAAATCGATACTCACTATGCCCATTGTTGTACACAATTTGTGATTGTCATTGCGTGTCTTGGGACTCGATTCCCAAAATGTGAGTCTCATTGTAGCACGAGAGCATTGACACGTTCGTTTTCTTGCCCGTAATATTGTACTATGTAATGTGCTCAAAGGCATGCGTTATTAAGAGAGTGCATTTTGCTGTGGGTGCAGTGAGACGACGCAGCGTATGCCTAGTGCACAGTACAATTTGCGATTGTCTTTGCCGGTTTGGGACATTCTTCCCATAACGCGCATGTCAACACAAAAGCATTAATGCGCTTGCTTCGTTGCATTCACTACTGTTCCGTATTTTTTGTTGTCAATGATGTTTACCGTGTCTTGTGCATATGTTCTATATGTATTGTATTGTTACGTCATGCACATACCTAGTTGTATTGTATTGTCCTCGTGGAAACGATGCTGACCAGCCCTGTCGTTATCAGGGTATTTTACCCTGATTCCCTGATTTCACAGGGTATTTTTTCGGCCAACCCTTAATTTTCAGGGTTGGGCTTTTTTGAACCCTAACCTCTTCAGGGTTGTATGTCTGTGAACACTGAGAATTTCAGGGTTTCCGTTATCCCAACACTGAGTTTTCAGGGAGTAACGCGTACGAACCCTGAGTGCGACATCCATGTGGCTCACAATGCGGAAATTTAGGCTAAGTCCCCAATCTCCAGAGACATTCCCCCCCACACGCAACAACCTACAAAAATTGGTGAAGTCCTCAAACATTCCCTCACACACCAAGCAACCCACAAAAATCGGCTAAGTCATGTGTCGTACAGACATCCCCCCTACACACTAACAACAACCCACAAAAATTAGCTAAGTCTATGAAAATGTAACGGTCAAGATCGATTGCGATCGTTTCGACATATTTAAACCGTTAGATGGTCACATTGATCAACGTCCAAGATCTCCCAGCCGGGGCGCTGCTAGGGCGCGAATTTTCTCCGACCGCCCTATTACCCAGCTTCCCCCCTCCAATCCACTTCGATTCCTCCCTCCCCTCCATTTTCGCTCCCCCCACTCCCCCTCCGTTTCGTTTCCCCCCTCCCCTCCATTTCGATTCCCCCATCTCCCCTCCGTTTCGCCCCTCGCATCTTGGTTTTGATTCGCTCCCCCTTTCTTCCTTGGTTTCGACTCCCCCTCCCCTCCGTTTCGATCCCCCCTTCCCCTCCGTTTCGATCCCCCCTTCCCCTCCGTTTCGATCCCCCCTTCCCCTCCGTTTCGATCCCCCCTTCCCCTCCGTTTCGATCCCCCCTTCCCCTCCGTTTCGATCCCCCCTTCCCCTCCGTTTTGATCCCCCCTTCCCCTCCGTTTCGATCCCCCCTTCCCCTCCGTTTCGCTTCTCCCATTCCTCGACTGTATTTCGAACTTCCCCCACCCCCCAACCCCCACTTTTTCCCTCCCCGTTTCGCTTCTTCTCTTCCCCTATGTTTCCATCCTCCCCCTTCCCCTCCGTTTCGCTCTCCCCCTCCCCTCGGTTTGATTCCCTCCCCTTTTTCCCCCCATTTTTAATTCCCCCCTCGTGTTGAAGGCAACCCTGAACGCGCTCGGTGAACCCTGGGATTTTCAGGGTTCCAGATTTCTGAACCCTTACAAATCAGGGTAGGCAATTTTTGAAACCTGAGCCCTCAGGGTAAACGTTTTTTTTATTCGACAGCTCAGGGGGGGTTTTTTTGAAACGTCAGCCCTGATGCTGACTACGCCTAGTGCGGTATACAATTTGCGATTGTCGTTGCCGGTCTGGGGACTCGCTTCCCATAACGTGCATGTCAATCTCTATTGTAGCATGAAAGCATTGACGCGTTCGTTTTCCTACCCGTAATATTGTACTATATAATGTGCTCGATGGCATGCGTTGCTAGGAACGATGCTAACTATGCCTAGTATGGTATACAATTAGCGATTGTCGTTGTCGGTTTGAGACTTTCTTCTCATAACGTGCATGTCAATCGCCATCATAGCACGAAAGCATTCATGTGTCTGCTTCGTTGCATTCGCTACTGTTTCGTAATTTTTGTTTGCCATAATGTATTGCGTGCTGTTTTAATATAGTATCTCTATCATTCTCCGCCGTAATTATCGACGTCGAATGATTTGAGACTCTCATCATTCATAAGTAGCTTAGATAGTTGGCCCAAATCTCTATGTTATTCTTCTTTTTTTATGTCGGTATGAGTTTCGCCGACATATCAAATAGAATAGCATGGATTTGTCTTGCACGATAAAATGGTTAGCTAAGTCTAACAATAGCAGTATAATAATAATGGATAGAAAAGTAAAAGAATAGATAAAAATATATGACAATAGTAATATCAATAGTAGTCATAGTAATAGTAATAATAATAATAATAATAATAATAATAATAATAATAGTCTTAGTAGTAGTAATATTAGTAATAATAATAATGATGATGATAATACTAAAAATAATAGTAATAATAACTACAACTACAACAAAAGAGAGAAAAAATAACAAATACACACACTAGAAACAGCAGGAATACGTATGTGGAAATCAATACTACTAATAATACAAAATTTTAGAGTAAAGGATGCATTAGACCCTAAAAAATGATATGGGTTATTATCTCGATAAGATTGAGAATAATATGTAGTGCAATATCGGCCCACCACAATCGGTCCACCGACCGATTATAAAAGGTTGCTACACAACCCAAAAATGATATGGGTTATTATCTCGATAAGATTGAGAATAATATGTAGTGCAATATCGGCCCACCACAATCGGTCCACCGACCGATTATAAAAGGTTGCTACGCAACCCAAAAAACGTACAATTACCTCAGCCCCTGCTGAGGCCCGCGGCTGGGCCAGGCGGGGCTAGTGCGGGCTAGCAGCTATGCAACCTGTGTTTTCCAGGGCTTTTGATAGACCGCCCCTGATTAAATCAGGAAAAGTTTCTACTGACCCGCGTCAGTCCATATGGTTTTTGGTGAACAGAGAACCCGACATCTGGGTTCTCCGGGGGATGACGAATGCTTTCCATATCCCCTTTATCCTGTTCCCCAACCTCCCCTTCACGCACGTTACCAGATCAAGGGTCACTTGGACGTTTTCAGAATTACCTGGCACGGACGATTGTTCCCGCCCATCATTCCCCCCACCTCCCCCCGAATGTAGCTCAACGTGCATGATACAACTCCTTCACAGGCGGGAGTGAGTATCGTCTGTTGCTCCAGAAAGGTGCTCGTGTGAGCAGGCGGAATCGCTGCTCCCACTCGTACCAGCAATGTCCGTCCTGCAAAGACAGAGACACGCATGTCCGTCCTGCAAAACAGAGACACGCTCGATTGTACCCTGAGAAATCTGGGAATTCGTCCTACTGAGACTTATGATAGAGGGCCATTTTTACAGGGGCCCGGATCGTCCGATCTAGCAAAAAAACTTGCAAAGCCTGGGGCTGGACGTTTCTGGCGATGTCACCCTGGCATCTTTGCGAATCGAACCTTCGTCGCCGAAGAATCTGCGCTCCATGCTCGGAAGACTAGCACATTTTGTCCATTTCTTCTTGTTTTGGCATCACCGCTCCCGCCACCGTCATTTTGCGACAGCGCATGCAACGCATCTTGGGACAACTCTAGGTGAAGCACCGCGAACCTCCATGCCTTGGAGAAACGCCAAGCATAGTATCGTATCTGCGACAAAGGGCCTTGGATGCATCTTGTACAAAAGCCTTGACAAAACTTTCAAGGGTGGTTGTGGAATCGCCCTTCCCCCTGAATTTGAGTCAAATTAAGAGTAGTTTTTCGACTGTCCTCACAAATTAAAAGTCGGCTTTTTATATACCCGGCGATTAATAGTTTATTAGGACTGTAACCTTAGATTGTAAGGGTACAGTATTTTCCTACCCGGAGTGTACTAGTAGTGCTGGTAGGGCTATAGGGAGGATCTCCTTCGAAGATTTTCGTCGTTCTCCCCTCACAACACGTTCTCACACCAACTGACGAACAGAGGGGAGATAACTCCCCTCGAATATTTTCGTCGTTCTCCCCTCACAGCACGTCACTCATACCTCGTAGCCACCAACGGATGGGAGACAGCTCCCTTAGATTTTTGTTATTTTCCCCTCACAGCACGTTACTCACACCTCGAAGTCACCAACAGAGGGGAGACAACTCCCTTGGTAGATTTTCGTTATTCTCCCCTCACAGCCCCGTGCACGTTACTCACGCCCTTTTCGTCTTGTCCATACATCTCCTGGTAGATTCTAACCGTGGCAGTTAAAATGGTAATGCGCGAACGAGCCCTAATGCTTAAGGGTTGCCTTTTGCTGGACCTTGAAAAGTAAGAGTAAAATCTCAAGGAGGGTGACTAAAAACCAAAAGTAAGCCCTGGTCGAGACGAGAGACGAACTGCTGGTCAGGCAATGTGTCTGTTAGGTGACCGCAAAACCCTCATCCCCGAGTTGCCACATGCAAGCCAATGAGGGAGGCGTGGCGGCAAGCCACATGATGGAGTAACCCCGCTTTGAGTCAGGCAGCATATGTCCACCCGGCCGAAATATTTTTTGCATATGATTTTCCAATGTTGAATCTTCCTTTCTCTCGTGTCCGGTTTTTTTTTTTTTGCTTTTTTTTTTTTGCACGCATGTACAGTAACCAGAAGTTAATGCATTCGTCCAAGTTGACTCCGTTTGTTCTGGAAAATCAACAACTGTATGCGAGCCAAGCATGGGAAGCGAAGACTCAGCAGGGTTGGGCTCACGCAAATTTCTGCTGGAGACGCGAATGGGCCAGCCTGGACGGAAGAAAGGGATTGGCTAATTCCCCCACTCGCAACAATGTTTTTAGCCCTTTGGCCCTCATGCCCTTGCCGTGGTGCGAGGTACATGATCCCCATGGATCAGACAGCTGTCGCCGCATTAGTTTCTGTGGAGCTCGAAATTCTGGGTCTGTTCCGCGGTGGAGAGGATGAAAACGGACGGCGAATGCTACCCGACCAGGTCAGAGAGGTTCTGTCCCGCTGCCAGTTGGGGTGGCTTGGCTCGGTTCTGCGTGCAGGGGCGGTGGTGCTGAATCGACAAGTGAGCGAATTTTACAGAGCAGCAGCGGCCATGGCGAGAACAGGGAAGTGGAGCAAGCTCTAAGGGCGAGGGCGAGGCACATGGCTGTCTTGTGTCTTGCGGCTGACTGATCATTGGGGGAGTCCAGCTTGACCTGGTCGTGCTACTCCCGCTGCTGCCTACTGTGGTTACAACCTCGCATCCATTGAATTGAAAACATCTTTGTCATGCAAACATAGCTCTTCCTCAGCTGCGTCGAATCGATGTTAGTCGCCTTGAACCCCGATCGCCGCGCATAGCTACAGGACCGCGATCTGGACGACAGTTCCTGCGAATTCCTCGTTATTCGTCAATTTAGGTCCGGAATTCTCAGGATCGAGCGATTGTGATGTATCCGCACGTCGACCAGGGGACTCAGCCTAAGCCGGACGACCGACCGACCCTCGCGCTCCCTCCGCCGAATGCGGCGACAATCCCCAGCCTCAACTTCACCCCTTCATTCGCGTCGCCCTCGTGGGGCCCCGGCCCCTCGTCCCTCGTCTTCGCGTCGCTCTCCGGCTCCGGCGCTGGCGCATTCACCGCCCCTGGCGGCGAGATGGCTCTCGGCGGCGCACTCCGAAAATCCTCCTCAAATCCCAGCGCTTCCACCGCAATGCACGTGCCTGCCACGTGGGCCTCCGCGCTGACACGCGCCGGAAGCTCCACAATGGACGTGCTGAGCGGCTCGCCGAGGGAAAGCCTGCCGTATGCTGCGGCGACACATAGCGATCGCTTCAGCCACATTCATTACAATCACATCGGCGGGAACGAGCGGCCAGACGGGAGCAATGCGGGGTCGTCGGCGCAAGGGCAATTGGTGTCTACGTCGCAGCTGTTCGCCCATAGCCCGACCGCAGACCCGCGAACATGGCAGGAACGGCCCGCGAGTAACCACAGCAGAAGCCAGGATCTGAGCCAACAACCTCTCCTATCGAAGCAATTATTATCGAGGACACTGCTCCCGGCGGGCGTCTCGCGGTTCGACTCCGACCACAGCGACGCGGCTCTGCCTCAGGCGGCGGTCTTCGTCAAGCCCGCGCCGCTGTCGGCGGGGCAGAATTATCCGCCGTCTGGCGTCGCTCCGCCGACGATCGCCGCTGGCGCCTCCGCGGAGGGCGACGCCGCGCTGCGCGGCGGTCAATGCGGCGAGCTTGAGACCGGAGACGGCGGGGGAAGCGGTGGTCCGCACAACACGCCGACGCGGGGAGCGCCGAAGTAAGTCGAA
Source organism: Closterium sp. NIES-67 (assembly GCA_027943415.1). NCBI lineage: Eukaryota > Viridiplantae > Streptophyta > Zygnematophyceae > Desmidiales > Closteriaceae > Closterium > Closterium sp. NIES-67. The sequence continues at coordinate 25,760 of BQMB01001026.1, forward strand.
CTCGCGCGAAATGCGCAGCGATGAGCTCCTGATCCGCGTCTCGCCATGAGTCGCCAGTACTTCTCCTCGCTTGTCCTCTCTTGTCGCTTTTCTCCGCTCCCACGCCGGACACTTTCCCCAATCCTCGTCGTCCGCGGTCCGCGGACTGTCTCTTACAGTGCGCGCATGTTCCCCGCTTCATCGAGTGTCCGCCCGTCCGACCCCGCAGGAAGCGCAAGCCCGTGGCGCACGCGGGGAGCCGGTCGGTGGTGGCGGCGGACGGGTACTTCTGGCACAAGTACGGCCAGAAGAGCGTCATGGACAAAGCCATCACCAGGTAACGCCGTCACCAGTTAACGCTGTTGTCAGCATGGCCGCGGTGGTGCCCACATTGCCACTGCTCGTGCTTGTCGTCGTCGCTCTCCTTCACCCCATCGCTCTTCCGTGATTCCAACCCCTTCTAACAAGTCCTCGTCGTCGCCGTGGTTTTGTCGCGACACTGAGCGCCATCCCTCTGGTGTGCCGCCCTCCGTCCCCAGGGCGTACTTCCGGTGTGCGCGGCACAGCATGGGGTGCACGGCGCGCAAGACAGTGGATCTCCCCATCGCCACACCCCCACCCGCTACAGCCGGCGCCAACACGGCCAACGCTTCTGGTGCTGCGCCCTCCAGCGCGTTGGCACAGGCGCAGGCGCAGGTGTCGTACCACGGCGAGCACAACCACGGCCAGCCCGGGCCCTGCACGATCAGCCTGCCCAACTGCGCTGCCGCCGCCTTCGCTGCTGCTGCTGCTGCTGCAGAGGCAGACACGGAGGTCGCTGCGTCTGCTTCCCCCGGCGCTGAGAGGGGCGGTGGCGCTGCTGGGGCTCGCCTGGGACGGCGCACGGATCACGAGAGACGAGCGGCCATGGCGGACTCAGCAGACGTGGCTGCTGCCAGCGGCACGGGTGCTGCTGATGCTGCTGATGCAGCTTCCGCCGTGGCGCCGCTTGCTCTGACCCACCGCCTGAGCCTCAACTCCACAGTGTCCCTGGACCAAGTGCCGCTCTCCGCTGCCTCTGCTGCTGCTCCTGGCCCCGACCTCATGCTCGCGCTTTCCACCGCCGGCACCACGCTCGCACCACCTGCAGCCACGCTCGCAAACCCCCAGAGGCCCAGCACTGCGGACGCAGCAGCGGCGGCGGCGGAGGCAGCGGGGGACTCGGGGAGCTGCACGGACGAGCCGATGGTGGAGCAGTCGAAGCATAGCCCCGCGGCCACGAGGGGTTCCATGGAGGTGGGGTCAGCGCGCGTGGATGGGCACCTGCCGTGCGCCGTCAAGCGCTCCAGGTCGCACTCGGTGGAGGCAGAGCCAGTGGGGGGAGGCGATGAGGCAGAGAGAGGCGGCAGCGGGGCGGAGCCTGGTAGAGAAGAGAGACGCACGGCCTCTGCCCTGCTCCCTCAAGCTGCTGCTGCTGCTGGGAATCATCCTTCCATATCGGCTGCTTTCGCTGCTGCCGCTGCCAGTGCCGCTGCTTCTGCTCCAGCCTTTGCTCTCCCGTCCACGGGCCCTGTCAACCTGTGGGCCATGATGCCGCCTCCTGCCACCAATCCTGCTGTCCCCATCCTCCCCAGCAGCAGCAGCAGTAATTTCCATGGTCTAGCTCCGCTCCTCCCCATGCACATGCACACCCCCCCATCGGGCGCCACCCATCTCGCCCCCATGGCTCACGCTTGGAACCAGCACTCCCTCCCCTCCCACCCCCATTCGGCTGCTGCTTCTCCATCCCCTCTTGCCCACCATTTGCCAGCTGGCCTGGTATGCGCGCCTTCCATGCACCCACCAGCACCGCTCCCAAACCCGTTGCACCACAGCCATGCACTGGCTGCTGGAGGGAATCCGTTCGCCCATCCCATGGCACAGCCCCTGGTGGGACACATGCCGGCACAGGCACAGGCACAGCTGCAGGCACAACTGCAGGCACAGGGCTTATTGCAGGCTCAGGTGCACACACTAGCAGTCCACAAGCCCCCATCCCAGCAACCAGGTATCAGTGCGCCTAGCCCCATTTCACTTCCCCCTTATACACAATCTGCCATTCTCCCCCCGCTCTCTGTCTCTGGGTCGTATGCCCACCAGCCACCAGCTGCGCCTGCCACGAGAGCAGGACAGCAGGGAGGGGGTGATGCTGATGAGTCAGCACGCCACGTGACATCTTCTGGCAGGAATTGGAACAGTATCATGGAGGGAAGCTCCCAAGGGGCCAAGAGGATATGTGTGGAGTGGAGCCAGATAAGAACTGAGGCTCTAAATGGATCAGCCAAGGGGCCTGCTCGTGCAGCTGATGCGGATGCTACCAACTTCGCTGCCTTAGAAGGGGCTTCACACGTGGGGGCTGCTTCCAAAGGGAAAGACATCAGTGTGGCTCATGAGACCAAGACAGTTAAACTAGATCTAGAGCTAAAGTTATAGAGTTTGAGAGAGTGGTGTTCGGTACCAGCATACGGTAGGAAAACGGGTTTCTAAACACCGTGATTGACAAGATTTACCAAGTCCAGTACCAGGTGTCGAAACATATATATACTGTCTAAGAGGCTAGATACGTGCGTACTCCTAGCGAGTACAACCCCTTAGCACAAAAGCACCTTGTATCTCTCATTCTAGTCATTCATTTCTCCGTTTGGTATGGTATCTAGCTAGGTTAGGTCCACTCACGCTTCCACCTTAGGCCTAGTCCTAGCCGCCCCTCAGCGCCTCACTGGCCCCATTAGCGCCACATTGGCCCCTTGGCGCCTGGCTGGCCCTGTCGAGCCCCGCTAGCCCCGTGCGCCCCGCCAGCCCCGTACGCCCTGCTGGCCCCGTTCGCCCCCTTGGCCCCTGTCGCGTCACAGGCCCTGTGCGCCCCGCTGGCCCCGTCCGCGCCCCGCTAGCCCAAGCGTGCCCCAATAGCCCCGTGCGCCCCGCTGGCCCCGTACGCCCCGCTGGCCCCGTTTGCACCCCGCTAGCCCCGTGCGCCCTGCTAGCCCCGTGCGCCCCGCTAGCCCTGTGCACCCCGCTGGCCCCGTGATTGCCGGCCCCACGCTCGTTGGCCCTACGCTCTACCGCCCCCGACCTACCGGCCTTGGCTCCCTTCTGAGCCGGCACATCTGCCGGCTATCTCCACCGCTCTCCACTGCTCTCCACCGCACTCCACCGTACTCCACCACCCTCCACCACTCTCCACCGCACTCCACCGCACTCCATCGCACTCCATCGCACTCCACCGCTCTCCACCACTCTCCACTGCTTTCCACCACTATCCTCCACCTTCCTTCGCCTTTTGTCCTCTCCCTGTCAGCGGCAGTCAGCTGCTGCAGCCGTGGTGATGGCGGACTCACTGCTCCGCCTGGATGCGGAGGGTCGGGCGATAGATTTCAAGGCGTGGCTCATCGACCTCCGCGGTCACCTGACAGGTCAGCGCCATGATGGTCACTCCCTGCCTGCTCATGTCGATGGCCTGTTTCCCGGCCCCGCTACGCCTATTGCCCTCTCTGATGCCCCCACCACTGCTGAGCGTGAGGCCTTTTCAGCTGCCGCGCTTGCTCGTGCTGTATGGGACTCGCGCGACGCCGTCGCGCAACTTGTTATTAGTCGCGGGCTCCCTCTGTCTGAGCGTCCATGCTTTACCACTAAAGCGAACGCCTATGAATTCTTAGATGCAGTCATTGCGCGCTATTCCACCCCCGCCTCCACCTCTGCTGGCCGCCTGATCCTCCCCATGCTCTTCCCTGATCTTGCGTCCTTCCCCACTACCGCCGATCTTGCCACTCACCTCCGCGCACTAGAGACTAGCTACCGTGCTGCTAGCACTGAGGCTCAGCTCATTGCCTTTCCGCTGCCGCTCTGCAATACCCTTTATCTCATTGCCACGCGCCTCCCCGACCACCTAGCCACAGCCCGCAACCACTTCCTTAGTCAGCACCCGGGTGACCTCACCCTCCCCGCCTTTGTCACAGCCCTGGCTGCGATAGAAACCCGCCAGCGCACTATCGCCTAGTCTAGCGAGATACGAGCCACCTCCATGACCGAATCGATGCGATGCTCAGCGACCCATTATGCTGTGGGGAGTTAGGCACGGTGTACGACTGGGTAATGCCCTCCGCACGACAGAACTGGCCAAGCCGACCGGAGGCAAACTCGCTGTCACGGTTGGAGTGGAGACGAACCACTAGGCAGCCGTGGTGGACTCGCGTAGCTACAATCCACGAGATAAGAACGTCAGGCACGTCGGCCTTCCGCTCCAGGGGAAACACCGTGGTGTAGCACGTGTATTCGTTGCCAAGCACTAGAAAGTAGCGCTTGCCACCACCAGCGCCGCCATTCCACCACGGCGGCAGGGGTCCCCACAGCGACTACTCCTACTGCAGCGACTGCTGCTGCGGCTGCTGCTGCTGAGTCTGCTGCTGAGGCTGCGTCTGCTGCTGCTGCTACTCCGCGGCGCCAGCCCCTGTCCCCTCATCCGAACCACCGTCCCCACCCCCACCTCCTCCACCCTTCCCATCCCCACATTCCTTCCCTCCGCCACGCCCCCCTTAGGGCGGCGGCCCTTACCCGGATGCGGCTGCGCTGAGGCCGCAGCGGTGGTCTCAGCAAAAGCAGCATAGACGTCCGAGAAAGAGCACTTAGAGGGAGAACAACCCTGAATGATAGGGACCGACCTACCAACCGCCGTAGGTTTCGCCGACCCTTCCCTGGACCGGGTTCCTTGGTGGCGCGTTTGCGTTCCACGTATGGGGCTACCTCGCTCACGTTCGTGCCTTTGACATGGACACGCTCACTGCCCGCACTGTCCCCTGTGTCTTCCTTGGTTTCCCACTTGACGGGTTTGATTTGCAATTTTACCACCCGCCTTGTCATCGCTTCTTTCACTCGCGTGCCGTCACTTTTTACGAGTCGGTCTCTTTCTACCACCGCTTTTCTCACTGAGGTCTTCCGGTTTCCCTGCCCCTGTTTCTTGTTCCCACTCCCCTAGTAGCCCCTGCTCTTCTCCCTCCCCGTCTTGCCCTGTTTGGTGTGTCTCGCGTCACTCCCCTCCGTCGGTGGTCCCGGTAGAGGAGTCGGCTGATTCTGGGAGCCGCGCAGCTTCGGTTTCGCTTCCTGTCTCTGCCCTAGTGTCTCCTCCTCCGCCGCCGCAGCCGCAGCAGTTGCCACCGTCGCCTCCCCTACCCGCCCGCCTGCGCCTCACCCGCCGCCGCCTCCCTTACAAGTCTATGGCCCTGCGTTTCCTCCGCCGGACTCGTCTCCGTATCATTTTCCTCCTCGTTCCCCTCTTGTGTCTCCTCCTCTGTCTCCTGACTCGACGCCTCCGTCTCACGCCTGGTCTCGCCGTCCCTCCCATGCTCGTCATGTCTCTCCTGGTCAGCGCTCTCAACCTAAATTGTTGCGTTCCCACGCATCTCGTCCTCCCCTCCTCCCATCGCCTCCTCCGTCGTCGCTTGTTGTCGGTCCACCTCCTCTGTCTGACTTCCTTCATGCCGCTAGTCCTCTTGTTCATCGGATCCTTGCTTCCCATATTAACGACCCGACTGTTCCTGTCTTGAGTCTTGACGCGCTTGTCGCTGCCATTGCTGACTTCGCCTGTACTCGCCGCCTTGACTACGCCACCGCTCTGGTCTCTGACCCTTCCCATCCTCCGTCCGTCGGGGGTGCTCCTACCCTTGGCAGTGACATCCTGGAGGACCGATAGTACGGGTTTCCTTTCCTGTTCAAAGTCGCGCCTCATCTCTGCTCCATGCTGCTAGTCCCTCAGGTTGACCCAGACGCCTTTGAGATCCCGACCCTTCGCACTTACGCGAAGGCGACTTAGGACTCTGGGCCTCCCAGTGGATAGCTTCCATGGACGCAGATATGGCATCCTGGAGACCCACCGGCACCTACATCGACGCAGTTCCGCTACCTGGGGTGAACGTAGTGGATGGCCGGTGACTCTTCAAAGTGAAGCACCCTCCTGGAGAGTCGCTGGTGTTCAAGGCGCGCTACGTTGCTAGAGGCTTCAGTCAGCGCGAGGTTGTTGACTTCTTTTAGACCTTCGTCTCGATCCCGAATATGACTACTCTTCGGGCGTTGTTACGAGTAGCAGCACAGCGTGACTACGAGCTGCACTCTCTCGACTTCTCGACAACGTTTCTTCAGGGCAGTCTGTACGAGCAGGTCTACATGCGTCGCCTGTTTGGCTTGACATTATGGGGCCGGAGCAGGGGGATGGCGAGAGGGAGGACGGGTGGGGGGCCTGACATTGTGGGGGAGGAGCAGGGGGATGGCGAGCGGGAGGACGGGTGGGGGGCCCCGTGGATGGATGCACCCTACCTAGTGTACTTGCGGGTCTATGCTGTTTTGCTTATTCGGCTCTCGTGTTCGGCGCTTTCCCTGCGCCTTCTCCTGGCGTGTTTATTTCTTTGCGTGGCATGTGGTGTGGTTTTTTTGCTTTAGTTTCGTCATTTCTCTTTTCCCTTGTTTTCCTTCCGGGATTACCTGCGTGACCACACGTTTTGTAATCGTTTTGCTAATTCACGGTCAAGTTTACCCTACAATGGCGGGTTTATGGTGATTACAAATGATGTCCACCGTACGCCCACCACTTTGCCTAGTCACGAGAGCCACTATCGAGTTCTCCGTTTCGCATGCTTCGCCACGGGCAATTGGGTCGCAAATGGGCATTTTGTAACAAGTTATATTTCAAAAGTCAGAATTCTAGTCAATAAGCACATGCATCTGTACGGTCGCCTCTTTCCTCGCTCAATAAAATCGTTCCACGTGGCTATTTTTGGGACTCTGACAAAACGGATAGTGCCTGTAAAACAGGGCAAATAGGCAGTCTAAACCGATCGCGATTAGCTACGGGCAAAGTTTACGGTGGACAGCATGTGTAGTGTACCCTCTGGAACGACCCCTGCTGCAGTGTCGCAACGAGTGCACCAAGCTCGCCATCTAGAAGCTATGGCTTCTGATATTTTCCCCGTGGGTATGGCAACCACAGATTGCCTTTCTGGTTGAAAACAGATACAGTACAGTAACAATAGCATCCGTCGGATCCAGCTTTCCTTCGCTGGCACACCGTGGGCTTCATGCGACCGTCCACGTGGACACCTGCCGAACCTGTCACGTCATAAGATCTTCTGTCTGCTGGCACTCCAACGGCTTTAGGCGAACAGCGAGTGGACTAGCGGGCCGAAGCGGTTGTGATGGAATCATTGCAACCGTCCCCAATCTATCCACATACACCTCAAGTGCAGTCAATTGTTTACTCGTTAATTGTCATTGTTTATTTATAGTTTCTTTGATCTTAGCGCACGGGAAACGACCCATTCGACACAAGCCTAAAGATCTGCACCAGTTACCACATCTGATACGGCGACCTCCAAATGTGCAGATGGGACGTTCTCGTACGCTATACTGTTGCCCGAGGAACGCAAAACAAACATTAATGGTCACCCGCTTTAGGCTGGAAAATGCCAACGAGGTAACCAGACTACCCTGTATTGTCCCAAGTCGCTTGTGAAAGTGAAGTGCTCGATTCTACAGAAACCAACTGAAACAACAACTGACTTTGAAAAGGGTTTCATGTGTACCAATCGTGCATCGTCACACCCGAAGTTATTTCCTCGATTCCCTCCCGACCCGAACGAAGCAGACGATTCCGCCTGTGACCATGCAGCAATGTGTGAACAGTTGTTTTTTAACAGGTGCATGAACTCTGCCCGGCAGTGGAAGTTCATTGACAGCGCGGAACTAAGGTCGAAACAATTACCAGTATGTTATTGTGAACGCTGATTTCCGGAACTGCATCCTCCCCTTCAGTGTAAAGGAGTTGAATATTATGGATATTTTGGAAGAAAATACCCTACACCGACTAAATTTTGGAGGAGCTGTGTGGTCTTTCTGTCACGAGCAGAGAAATCTTTCTGGCGCAGCACAGCCCATCCCGTATGCTCCATCAGTGTTTCCTCATCGTTCTGCTCTTGAAAGTTGAAGGCTGTGCTGGTGAGCGCAGATCGTGCATCCTTACTTTGGTTTGCTGTCAATCTACGTACCTCCCGCTTAGAGTACCCATCCCCTCGTAAGCCTTCGTTCACTGAGCCAAAGATTCTCGGAGAGTATAACGCACCCTGGTCATTCGCCAAGCCATCGACACACCTTCTCATTGTCTTTTCAATCTAGCCTTTAATCCTTGTAACACATTGGTAGCTCCTAGAGTCAAGCGCGAGGCCATGGCGTGGATAAACCTGTCGCGGCATCGCACCAAGTCCAAGAGCTTCAGCGACACCTGGAAAGTCCTTCAGCTGGGGCCCACGCGCCCTCCCGGCATTACCGCTCCCACTGCACCAAATCCGCGGGATACAGACCTCCCCCTTCCCCTTCCCCTTCCATCCCCCTTTTCCTGTCCGTCCGCCGACCCGCGTTGCCCCTCCGGGAGTTCACAGCGGCCCCGCGAGTTGTTCTCCCCGCTCTCTATCCCGCCCACCCACCAGCATCCGGGGAGTCTTCCGCTTGTCTCTCTCGCGAATTCTCCCGGAGTTGGCTCTTCCAGCCCGGTGCCGTCGGTTCGGCCCGAGCCTGTCGCCCCAGTGTTTTCCTTCGGCCCATTCCAGCCGTCGCGGTGCCAGAGACGCGCGGACGTCGCTTACCGTGAACCGCTGGCGGAAAACTCGTCCGCTCGGGGAGGCGGGGGGACTTGCGCGGAGGGGGAAAGCGCGAGGGCTCTCGGTTCGGGGTTGCCTGCGTCGCAGCTGCAGCTGGTGCCAGTAGCGAGGGATAGTAGTACGGCCCTTCCGCCTCCGATAGAAGCACACTCCGCCTGGCCCTGGACGTGGCAGGAGCGGCTCCGCGCAGCCAAGCGCCAGCGGATGGATGCGCGGGCGTGCGGGGAAGCTGCGGAAATCTACGGGGAAGCTGGCGAGGCTGGCGGAGCGCAGGACTGGGGGAAACTGGAGGCGGAAGCGGAGGGGGAGAGGCGGCGGAAGCAGCGGCTGGGCATTTTGAGCGGGATGCGCCAGATGTTGGAGAGCCCTGGTTTCGCGGCTGCCCGCGGGCAGAAACGGAAATTCGTAGTCCGCCAAGGAGGCTTCAAGCACCGCCTGCCGAAGATGCGAGGTGGCTCGAGCGCCAGCAGCAGCGGCGACCAGTCGAGCGAGAAGAGAGGCCTCCAGGAGCGAGAGAATGGCGCCTCTGGGGAGGCGGAGGACTGTCGCGCCGCGGCTGACTCCGCGGCTGGAGCAACCCGCGCCGCACACGACGCCGCGCAACTAGCCGTTGGAGGTCGCGCGGGTCCGTTCCCCGGGGTGGCCTCGCAGGCGGTGGCGCCGCATCACGCGGCGCAGCGGGCCTCCAGCGTTGCGACGATGCGCATCGGCGGAAGCTCCACGGGGAGAAACGGCGGACGCAGCGCGCGGGGGGGCCGAGGGGGGGAGTATGAGGTGGAGTCAGCGCAGTGTGCGGAGGAGGGGGGGGGAGATGGGGAGGCGCGGGGTAACAGGATTGGAGAGTACCGGAGCTGTTGGCGTGGTTCGGGCTTGGACAAGGAGCAGAAGGGGCATGGAGAGGGAGCAGGGGTCAACCGGGAGTCAAATGGCGCACAGACTGCAGCTGATGGCGCTGATGGTGCTGATGGTGCTGCCACCCGCCCCCAGCTGCACCAGCACCACCCCAGTCGCTTGGGAAGACCCCCTGTGTCCTCACTTGCTGCTGCTGCTGCCGCTCCTCCTGCACCCGCAGCCCAGCCCATTGCGCCGCCTGCATTCCCCAGCAGGCCCTGCTCCGCGCTCCCCTTTCCGCTCCTCTTTTCCGCCCTCCCCCGCCACTCCCACCCCGCCAACCCCTCTCGACAGCTCCAGGCATCCCTGCCACCGTACCGCCCCAACCCAGCGCTGGCCGCGCCTCATCAGGTTCGGCAGAGCAGGGATCCCGGTGCTGCTGGTGCGGCAGCGCCGGTGGCAGCAGCAGCTGCTGCAGCAGCGCCACAGTCAGGGGGGGTAACAACAACAGCGGCAGCAGTGGCGGTTGCAGCGAGCGTGGAGTTCCCCCTGTGGGTGCGGCAGCTGCAGGAGTGTGCGGGCGGGGTGGCGGCGGGGGCTGCAGCATCGGAGTGCACGGGGGAGACCCCCGCATCCGTGCTGGAAACGCCGCAGGGGCAGTCGGAGGTGGAGGGCAGCGGCAGCAGCGCGGAGGAGGACGGCGAGGAGAGCAGCGGGGGGAGCGGGGGGGAGCGGGGGGGAGTGGGGGGGAGCGGGGGGAGCGGGGGGAGCGGGGGGAGCGGGGGGGAGCGGGGGGGAGCGGGGGGGAGCGGGGGGGAGCAGGGGGAGGCAGGGGGAGGGGCCTGAAGTGTAAGGTTGTGAGGGGGTGAATGTGTAGCTGCATCTGTAACTTATTGTGGGGGCCAGCCCATGCTCTTCACTATTACTGCAATGCAAATTCTTTATTCAGTGCCATGGTACTTCTCAGCTGTTGGGTGATTTCTATAGCTTCTCTTCTCTTCCTATACAAACTACCAGTGGTTTCCATGATTGGGACCTCCTGGTATGATCTCACATTGTCAAACCAATCGTGCCATACACCAAAAGAATGTTACAAGTCACAGAATGGCGCCACTATCTACAGAGAGAGGTTCAGATCCACCTCCTTGCGCCGTGAGGCACCATCTCGGGCTCCCCCCACACCCGCCTGGCCTGCCAGCGCATCACCCCCCTTCCCCCCACACTGAGCGTCGAACTGCGGGGTCAACTGCTGCACCACGCCCCCCCCACACTCCCTCACCCGTGCATTGGCCACACCCCTCTGGTCGCCCCTCTGGTCGCCCACACATGCGGGGGACGGTTCCCCCCTGCCCGGGCTGCTGGGGGGCGAATCCCCCGGGGAGGGCGAGGGGGACGGGATGAACTGCCCCAGCAGCCGCACCCCCTCCGCCGCCGCTCCTGCCTGCCCCTCCGCCTGTGCTGGCGCCCCCCCGCCCCTACCCCCACCCACAGCACTGGGGTGCACCTGGGGGCTCCTTGCTACTCCTGCTCCGGGTGCTGTGGTAACCACCTGCTGATTGGTAACCACGGTTACCATGTGCGGTGCGGTCTGCACAGGAGGGGTGGGAGCGGCAGCAGCAGGGGAAGCAAAATAGCGTGGAGCTGAGAGGAGCCCTTGCTGCTGCTGCTGTTGCTGCTGGTAGTGCTGCTGTTGCTGCTGGTGCTGGTGCTGGTATTGGCAACCCAGTGCGGAGTGTTGGGGGCATTGTGGCGCAGGCTGCTGCTGCATGCACGGCTGCTGCCCCGACCACACCCCACCTGCCGGCTGTGCTGCCGTTGCTGCAGGCAGCAGGGCAGGGGAGCTGCCCTGCCACGTGTGCTGCTGCAGGGGAGCTGCTTGCTGCGGCAGCGGCAGGGGCTGCATGTGTGGTGGCGCCGCCTGCTGCTGCTGCTGCTGCTGCAGCGGCTGCAGCTGCTGCTGCTGCTGCTGCTGCTGCGGGGATGCGTGCAGCATGAGGGGGCGCTTGGACTGCACGGGGGAGGGGGAGACGCCCACGCAGAGCAAGAGGTGCGGGGGAGGGGCGCACGGGGGGGAGAGGGAGAGAGTGGGGGTGGACGAGGTGGAGGAGGAGGCGCACGGGGGCGTGGAGAAGGAGCAGGCGGGGCTGCTGCCGTGAGGGGGGGGCGGCACGGAGAGGGGTAAGCGGAGAAGGGGAGAGGGTGATGGGAGGGATTGCTGCCCTCCTGCACTCACCATCCCCTGCTGAGTCGCCGTGCCGTGCTGGTACTGCTGTTCCACTGTGCCGCTGCCGCCACTGCAGCACGCATTGCCACCACAAGGCGCATGCAGCACACCAGCAACAGGTCTGGGGGGAGCAGGTGAGGGCGGAGGGGCGAAGGCGGAGGGGGGATGGGAGCACGGCTGCTGGTGCTGGTCGTGGTGCTGGTGCTGGTGGTGCTGGTGGTGGTGGGGGCAGGTGCAGCTGGGAGGCACGGGTGAGGGTTGAGATGGCATCGGGGTGTTTTGGGGCGGCATCTGCACGGGCTGGGGCGGCATCGGCATGTATTGGGGCGCGGTCTGTGCGTTTTGGGGCGGCAAGGCCGTGCGGTGGGCGTTGATGGGCATGGGCTGTGATGGCGGATGGTGAGCCGGTTGGCCACATCCGCATGAGGAGGGTTGCATGGAAGGGGGTGCGGCAGCAGCAGCAGCAGCGGCAGCGGCAGCAGTGGCAGCGGCAGCAGTGGGCGTCCATTGGTGGAAGGAGGGAGAGGCGGTGACGGGTCGAAAGGTGGAAGCGGCGACTGCACTGGAAGGAGCCGGGTTGGTGCCAGGGCTGCCGGCAGCAAAGACGGGCGGCGGCAGCATGAAGTTGCCTGGGGGGGGCAGTGAAGACACAGGCGCAGGTGAGGCGGTGAGCTGCTGCTGCTCCTGCTCCTGCTGATGTTGCACGTGAATTTGCTGCTCCTGCTGCCGCCATTGCTGTTGCTGCTGCTGCTGCTGCTGCCATTGCTGTTGTTGCTGCTGCTGCTGCCATTGCTGTTGTTGTTGCTGCTGCTGCTGCCATTGCTGTTGTGGTTGTTGCTGCCATTGCTGTTGTGGTTGTTGCTGCCACTGCTGCTGCTGCTGGAACTGTTGTTGCTGCTGTTGCTGCTGCTGCAAGTGTTGCTGTGGCGGTGCCTGATGCACCGCAGCATGAGCAGCGCCAGCAGCAGCAGCAGTGGCGGCGTGGGGGAGCTGTCCCGGCACGGCTGAGGTCCGGGCGGGAGAGGGGCGGAGGACCGGGGGCAGAGTCAAGAGGGCAGGGGAGGAGGAGGAGGAGCGCAGGGGGGGGGGGGGGGACCAGGGGAGGTGAGGCTTGGGTTGGGTGGCATGGGTGGTTGGCGTATGGGGCTGAAACGGTACGGTTGTGCTGCTTGCAGCTGCTGCTGCTGCTGGTGTCGCTGCTGCTCATGTTGCTGCGGCTGCGGTTGCTGCGGCGATAGGAAGAGAGGCGGCGGCTGGGGCGGCTGTGACGGAACGTGGTGAGCAGGGCTGCACACATGCACCGTGTTGCCTGTTACATGGTTACCAGGCACATGGGCCTGGTTACCAGCGGCGCTGATCACAGGTGAGGCGAGAGCGGGGGAGGCAGATGCGGCAGGGTGAGTGGGCGCAGCAGGAAGCAGCGGCGCAGCAGCAGTGGGGGTGGGGGGAGCGGAGAGCGGGCGAGAGGTGGGGGAAGGGCCAGCGGTGGCAGCATTGGAATCAGCAGACACAGCAGCAGAGGTAGCAGCGCCGGCAGCAGCACTGGCGGCAGCAGTAGCGGTTGTCGCAGCGTTGGCTGCCGCAGCAGCGAGCACGTTGGGCGGCACGGAGATGTTGGGCGGCAGCTGGGCGGGCGTGGTGGCGTAGGTGAAGACCTCGCGCTGCAGCCTGGGCGGCAGGCCGTGCGCGTGCGAGCCGCTGTACGTGACGCGCATGTCCAGCCCCCATCGGATGGGGAAGTCGATCGTCTTCTTCGCCGCGCACCCCGCGCTCTTGCGCGCGCACCGGTAGTACGCCCTGCGCATGGGCAGAACGAAGGGTGGAGAGGAAAGCAGAGGGTAAGAGAGGCGAAGGGCAGCAAGGAACGGGTGTGGATGGTGCAGCTTATAGGAACTTACTCGCGTTGCTCCGTCCCAACACACTATACATGCCACATACTCGCACATCCCACCACATCAGCTCATCCACGCGCCGAGCGGGAGCTCACCTGCAGTAGCCGGCGTCGACGAGGTTCTTCTGCCCGTACTTGTGCCAGTGCTGCCCGTCGTCCGGGATGTACCCCGCCTTCGACAGCCGCTTGTAGCGGTACCGCTTCTTCTTGCCGCACGCGCCGCCGTCCGCCGCCGTCACCCCGCCCACCGCCTCCTCCCCCCCCCCTCGCCCTCTTCCCCCTCCGCCTCCTCTCCCTCCTCCGACTCCGCGCCTCCGCTCTCCCCCGACCCGGCGGCTGCGTCAGCGGGGATGCGGCCGGCGGCATGATTGTCGAAGGGCGACGCCCCCGCGAGATGAGAGGATCTTTGCTCGGCCGCAGTGGCTGGGGGAGGCGCGGCGGACGGTGATCCGCGAACATTCTCGCCGTCATCCGAGCTCCCGCGCGGTTTCTTCGCGGCAGTTTCCGCCGATCTTGTCGAGTCGGCGTTGCTCTCTGATCCCTCGGGCGCCGCCGCCGCCGCATCGTCGTGAATCACAGCGCGGAATTCGGCATCACCGCTGGCGCTCAGCTTCCGCTTCCCCGCCTGCGAGCATTCCCCGCGGGGCTGCTGCGCGCCATCCTTGCGCTCCGCCAACTCGGCGGAGCCCTTCCCAGCGGAGACTTGCAGGAGCGGCGGGTGTGCGCCAGCGTCCAGTGCGCGGAGATCGTCCGCGATGGGCGCAGCGGTCATGGCGCATGCGGGGGGGGCGCTCGCCGCCGCGGAGGACCCCTCGTTGCCGAGGGGCGCTATCCCTCGGAGCGACGCGATGTGAAACGGCGGAAAGGAGCGACGCGCCGTGGAGCGCGAGGAGAGCGAATCCGGGAGAATGGACGGCGCGGATAGGGTCAGCAACATGGCAGGGCGGCACGGCACGGATGCGGGAGTCTAGTGATCCCTTCCCCCCCTTCCGCCGTTCCGCCGTTCCGGGCAGACGAAGATCTGCCGGATCCGCCGGATTCGCTGCTGCAGCGCGCGGCGGTCAAAAGGGGCGGCGATAGCAGCACGGCGCTCCGCGCTGTTCGCGCGTCAAAGAGGCGTTGTCGTGGGACGGGGAGTGGAACTCGGTGCTCGCGACACTCCGTGGACTTTGTCTCGGAAAGAGGGAGTGAAAGAGGAGTGAAGTGCAGCAAGTGAAGTCCGGAGGTTGCGGGGTCTGAGAGAGTCTATTGCGGTCTAGAAACGCTTGCATCCTTACGTGGGCGTACGAGTGGCCCGTTTTGGATCCTTGGCTCTATCAAATGGCGGCATTTGCACGCCTTGTGTCCCGTGCGCTGGATCTCGCTGCTGTGCTGCTGCGAATGCGCAGAACATGGTGCGTCGGCGGGGGCAGTCAAGCTGAATCAAAAAAGAGGAACGCGAGAGACACGGGGTGAAATGGCAAGCTTGTGCGGAAAGCTGGAAGGGCGGACACACATGGCAGGGACGGCCGAGAGGGAGCCAAGGGAACAGGAGAGCTGCAGCACTAGCGGACAGGGATTCCTGGGACTGAGACTTGTCGAGTCGACCAAGGGTGAGGTGAGGAAATTGGATTCTCCTCACTTGCCGCACTCCATCCCGCAAAACCGAAACCGAGCCCTGGTCAAATGTCGCGCGGTGCGTTCTGCGTTTCGCGCAGGTGTCTTCCGCTCAGGGTTGACCCCCTCCCTTCCGCGTACGATGAGGGGAACTGCTCCTGTCCCCCCATACAGTACAGTATCTGAATGCGCGGACTCGCCCCGCACGCCTGGCAGCTTTTCCCATCACCTCTCGGGCAAAGTGCGACAATGCGGTTGCGCCTGATGGCGGCCCTGTGCGCGCCCGTGTGTGGTGTGGTGCTGCTCATCAGCGGGGCGAGCGGAGCGGAGAGGCGCACCAAGCCTCCGAAACGGGTGGTGGTGGCGTGGAGCCCACGTGCCGCGAACATATCCGCCAGGGCGGGGTGAGGGGAGGGGGGCGGGCAAAGGAAGCGTCGCGCAGAGAAGCGGCTCGTGAGGGGGGCATTCCCTCAAGAGGCGCCATGGTTAAAAAAAAAAAAAAAAAAAAAAAAAAAAAAAACCTCAGCACATACGAGGACTGGAAAAAAACTGTATCAAAAGATGTACAGTACCTGCTTTTATTGGCTCCCTGATTGCTCTCAAGATTCCCTCCCAACCCCACATGTCCATCTCTCCAGAGCCTATAAGCAGTCCTGACCCTCGCGTTTAGCTTCTCCTTCGGAGCTGATATCAAGGGCAGCTTGAAACCGGGGGAGAGAGGTGTAGTTATCCAGAACCGTGTCGCGTTGCATCTTGTAAATTTCTAGACCGAGATAGGTGTGGTTCCCTGTGTCGGTGCGCGTTGTCGAGCGCGTGGAGCTCTTGTGGTAACCACCTCCTCCTGGCTGGAGTGGTTTCAGGGGCTGCTATTGGTCCATATAGCGAGATTTCGGCTTGAAAACCATCTGAACGAGTGCATGCACGATCTTTGCTGCGAAATGGATGCACCCCTGCCCTGCACAGTCCCAGCAGAAACATCGAAACGTACTTCTGCGAATCATCGCAGAAGCTACCCATTCTTCCCGCATCAACGAGGCTTGGTGACAAAAACCATTTCTCGCACACCGTACGGATAATCTCCTGCCTACATACAGGCTTCTTATACACAAGAATTAACTCATTTTCCAAATAGGGGCAATGAGGTGGCATTTCAAGGTAAATCATCTTAATGTTCTGCATAACATGTTATAATGGCTTCTGAATTTCTCAAAAATTCGATTCCATTTTCCCCCAAGCTCAACCCAAAGCGCCCAGTTCAGGCACGATTTAGCCCCTCACTGGCCGCGCATCTGAGTCCAATGCAAGCCCGAAGATTCCAGGCCATTTGAGCCAGTGGAGACATTAGATGACATGTGGCAATAGTCATCTCTTGCGCAATGGTCCCACTTTCTCTTCACTGTCTGGTCCTTACGCATGAGTTCGATATGACCTGCTAGTGGTTTCAACATCTGAAGGTCTACAATGGTATAGTAGCGGGAAAATGTGTTTAAGAGAAAATGTCGAGGGATACAAAACTAGGGCTGTACTCGCTAAGACTCGGTGAGCAAGAACGTCAGCCAGCGGAGCTCCTGAGCGGCCATGACCCTAGCATAGATCTCTGCCTTACAAGTGGACTGAGCTACAGACGACGACCTAGTGGACCTCCACGAGACTGCACCAGCACCACGACTAAAATAGTAGCCCTGAGACGAGCTGAGCGTCTCCACGTCGTCAGCCCACAACGCGTCTGTGTGTCCAGTGAGCACCATCGGCTCCCGTCCTCTAAGCACAAGCCGAAGTCGTGATATACTCGCCAGATACCGTAGTACCCTCCTGGCATCCGATCAGTGAATTGGTCGGTGCCTGCCTGTCGCGACAAAGAGAGCAAGGAAACTGAGAGGTACGTTAGATCTAGTCGAGTGCAGATCATCAGGTACATGAGGCACCCCACCAGCTCTACGTATGGACCACTAGCCTCGACCGGCTCAGCCGGAACAGGAGCAAATAGCGTGTGATCCACAGGCAGAGGGGTGGGCTGTGCTGAGGAGAATTGGAGATTGAACCTCTAGAGGATCTGCTGCACCATTTGGGACTGGGGGAGTGTGATCGTGTGAGCGGCACAGTCACGAGAGATCTCCAAGACCAGAAAGCGCCTCAGCACCCCCAGATTTGTACAGGTATGTCTCCTAAGTAACTCGGCGTTCACTGAGGCCAGTGCGACTCTGTTAGGAGTAGCAAAGATAAGATCGTTTATGTACATTAGAATGTAGAACGGTGTCTGACCTGTGCGAACAAAGAGAGAGGGATCAGCAGAGGACGGAAAGAACTACAACTCGACAAGAGTGGTGCGAAGTGTGTCGTGCCACTCACGGGGTGCCTGACGAAGGCCGTAGACAGGACGGCGCAGGCTCCACTGGGTCCCAAGTGGGAAGGACCCAGAGAAGCCTAGAGGGCGCTGGAGGTAGATCTGCTCGTGCAGACTACCCTGCAGGATCGCTGTGAAGAAGCCGAGTGAGTGAAGCTCATAGTCACGCTTGTGAAGAAGGATCCGAAGTATAGTCATTTTCGGGGTCGGGCAGAAGGTCTGGAAGAAGTCCACACCCTAACGTTGGTTGAGCCTCTAGCCACGTAACGCGTCTTGAACTTCGACGGCTCTCCAGGTGCGCGCTTCATCCTGTAGATCCACATGCCATCGATTACGTTCGCCCCAGGCGGGAGAACTGCGTCAACGTGAGTGCCTGTGGATCTGTAGGATGCTATCTCAGCCTCTATGGCCTGTATTCACAGGGCTGCCCAGGGCCGCGACACCGCCTCAGCGTAAGAGCGTGGAACAGGGATGTCGAGAGCGTCTGGGTCGCCCTTTGGGGATACAAGCATGGAGCAGAGATGGGAAACATCGACAGCAAGGTAGGCCAACTCGTCCTGCCTATCCTCTAGCACGTCACTGCCAAGGGCAGATGCATCCCTGATGGACGAAGGACGGGCAGTACCATAAGGCGACATCGTAGTCAAGGCGTTGGCTAGCAGCAAAGTAAGTGACAGCAGCGACAAGCGCAGAGACAGACTCAGGAAGTGCAGTAGGTTCAGTGACAACCGACGCAAGCAGACGTGAGAGGAATGGACGAGCAGTGCGAGCAGCGTCGGAGCGAGGAGGGGGGGACAACGGGAGCGACGATGGGGGATGCAACTAAAGGAATGTGACTGGAGGAGCACGCGAACGAAGGACCATATGGTGGACACTAGGACGTGGAGAAACAGGACGAGCACCAGAGGGGCAACGGACCCAGTAGGGAAGAACTGGGGACTTGGGACGACAGGGAACAGGGGACAAGTTAGGGGACGGAGGGGAGCGCGGGGGAAAACGAGCTAGAGAGGAGTCCGGAGAAGGGAACAATGGGCTGTAAACAGGGTCACGTACCGGAGGAGGAACAGGCGGGAGGACATGGGAACGTGGAGCAAGACCAAGGAGACGAAGGGAAGACTGCGGCTGCTCCTGCTGCAGCGGCTGCACTTGCTGCTGTGGCTGCAACTGCTTCTTGTCCTCTCCAGTAGCTCCAGCAGCATCGCGGCTGCTACCGTCACTCCCCACAATAACACCGTGAAGTCTAGCACGCTCGGACGCACCACCCACAAAACCAGCACCCCCGTAGTCAGCACCCTCAAAACTTACACCCCCAGAACCAGCACCTACAGAGTCAGCACCCCCAGAACTCGCAACCCCAGAACCAACACCCCCAACACCAACACGTCCAATACCAACAACCCTAGAACCAGCACCCTCAGAGCCCACTACTCCCTGATGTTGCTGCTGCTACTGCTGCTGCGACCGATGAGTCAACTATGGCGGCTGCTGCTGCTGCTGAGGCAAGGGTGGAGGTTGTTGAGGAGACTGGGGTACCAAGGCTGGGGGAGGCGCCGCAGGGACAGCAGACGCGCCCCTAGAGTTAGCCGACTCCCCCACAGGCACAACCGAGGGGAACTGAGTGGCATGGGAGACACCATACTGGGTCGGGCAGGGCGGGAGGGGTGCGGCAGGCAGGGAAGGGACAAGGAAGAGAGGAGGAGGAGGCACAGGAGCGCTGCGGTGCGGGAAGCGCCAGTAGTAGGGGGGTGTCTCGTCGAAGGTAACGTCATGAGAGTGGTAAATGCGGTGGTGTGACGGGTGATAGAACAGCCACTCAGAGACGTCAAGTGGAAACCCCAGGAAGACACAAGGAAGGGTGTGGGCTGAAAGCTTGTCCGTGCCAGTGTCGCGGAAATGAGCAAGGCTGCCCCAGACGTGGAACGCAGACACGTCACCAGGAGATTGGGTCCAGAAGAGGGTCGGCGAAATCTGTGGCCGCTTGGAGCGCGGCCACAGGTTAAGCTGGCGAGCAGCGTAGCGCACATCGAACGGCCATGAAAATGGGGTGCGCCGACGTGGACCATGGAGGTGCGAGCCACCCAATTTTTGTATCCCTTGATATTTTCTCTTAGCCACACTTTTCCTGCTACTCTAGTATTGAGCTAGGTTAGATTTTTTTTTTTTTTTTTTTTTTTTTTCCCCCGCCGTTCCTTACGCTTCTGCCATTACTCACGCTTCTGCCGTTACTGTAGCGTGTTTTTCTTTCTTTCTTTCTTTTTCTTTCCTTATTTCTTTCTTTCTTTTTCTTTCCTTATTTCTTTCTTTCTTTTTCTTTCCTTCTTTCTTTTCTTTTCTTCTTCTTCTTCTCCTTCTTCTTCTTCTTCTTCTTCTTCTTCTTCTTCTTCTTCTTCTTCTTCTTCTTCTTCTTCTTCTTCTTCTTCTTCTTCTTCTTCTTCTTCTTCTTCTTCTTCTTCTTCTTCTTCTTCTTCTTCTTCTTCTTCTTCTTCTTCTTCTTCTTCTTCTTCTTCTTCTTCTTCTTCTTCTTCTTCTTCTTCTTCTTCTTCTTCTTCTTCTTCTTCTTCTTCTTCTTCTTTTCCGCGCTTGTGCAACTCTCAATTTCGCGCACCCCCTGCCCTCCAACTTCGTGCTCTGTAGTCTTGACGCCCTCCCCCCTAGAGTTTGCGCTGTTTCGTATGGCAGCTAGTAGGCCAGCGAGCCAGCGAGCCTGCTATCCCGCACGCTGACTAGCACGCTCGCCAGCAGCACGCTAGCCAGCACGCTAGCCAACACGCCAGCCAACGCACCGGCCAGCACGCCCACCAGCGTGCTAGTCAGCACGCTAGCCAGCATGCCAGCCAATGCACCAGCCAATGTGCCAGCCAGCTAGCCAGCACGTTAACCAGCTAGTTAGCCTGCCGCGTTAGCCAGCGCACCACCAGCAGTGCTAGCCACCTCGCCGCTAGCAGCGCCAGCCAGCTAGCCGCCAGCAGCGTCCGCCAGCTCGCCGCCAGCACCTGCTGCCAGCTACTCACCAGCAGCGCCTGCCAGCTACTCGCCAGCAGCGCCTGCCAGCTCGTCACTGCCCAGCTCGCTGATGCACCAGCCACTGCTGCCAGCTAGTCATTGGACAGCCGCTGCCACTGCAGCCGCCATTGCTGCTGCCTGTGCCACTGCCGCTGTCGCAACTACTGCTACAACAACCACTGCCACCGCTACAGCTGCCATTGCCACAACTTCTGCAGCCACTGCTGCTGCCGCCTCTACCGCTGCAGCTGCGCTGCCGCCGCTGCCACTCCTGCAGCTGCTACTGCCACTGCCGCTGCTGAAACTGCAGCTGCCGCCACTGCCGTTGCTGCCACTGCCCTTACAATCGCCACTGCCGCCGCTGCCCTTGCGGCCGTCACTGCCGCCGCTGCCCTTGCAGCCGCCACTGCCGCCGCTGCCACTGCTGCAGCTGCTGCCGCCACTGCCGCTGCTGCCGCTGCCCCTGCCGCTGCTTGCGCTGCCGCCACTGCCACTGCCGCAGCTGCTGCAGCCCCTGCCGATGCTGCCACTTCTGCTGCCACTGCAACCGCCAGCTGCAGCCACCACTGCCGCCGCTGCCTGTGCAGCTGCCACTGCCTCCACCGCCCTTGCAGCTGCTGCTGCCGCCGCTGCTGCTGCAGCCGCCGCTGCCACTCCTGTCACCACTGCAGTCGATAGCTGCCAGCAGCCGACCGCTGGCAATCAGCCGCCGACCCCCAGCCATCAGACGCCAGCTGCCACCACTCACGGCCAGCCGCCGACCACCAGCCGCCACCGGCAGCCGGCCGCCAGCCGCCAGTCGCCAGTCGGCCGCCAGCCTCGTGAGTCCTCTGTGCCCTGTGGACTATTATTCACCTTGTGCCGCCAGTCCTACTGACTCCTACCTAACTCCTCGGCGTGCTGCTCCTAGTAGCTCCTCTCGTGCGTACTTCCTCCTCGTTCACTTCCTACTCCTGTTTGGGCCAGCCCCTCGGCCAGACCACTAAACACTTCCCGGCGCTCTCCCATTTCTCGCTCACAGTCTACAGCTGGTGAGCTCGCACCTAGAATGCACGCTCCTAGAGGATCACATAAGTTACCTCCTTGGCTTATGGCTCCATGACATCGGCATCTGCTTCCGGGCTCTCTGGCCAGTGTCGCAGCCGCAGCCGCAACAGCAGCAACGGCAGCCACAGTGGGTTCTTGGGGATGCTGGGCGAGGTGGAGGCTCTGGAGGTGCGGCCCTAGGGCGATTACTGCCCTGGGGCCAGTGTGGTTTCTCTGGAGGACTGGGGGCCTTGGGGTTTAGGGGTCTATGTCCCACCACTGTGTCTAGTGTAGGAGCCAATACTGCGTGTCCCCTAGGCTCCTCCCTTGTCCCTCCTGCGGCGGCCCTCTCCTTTATCCTTGACTCGGGCACGTCTCGTTGCTTCTTTAGAGAAAGTACTGCTCTCACCCCGCTTCCTGCGCCTGTCCGCGTTGCACTAGCAAACTCCTCTGCCACAGCTGTCGCACGTACCACCACCACTCTCCCTTGTCCTGCTATCCCCTCGGGCTCCCTCACTAGTCTGCACATCCCCTCGTTTGCCAGGAACCTAATGGGTGTCGGTCACCTTCTAGACCAAGGCAGCACCACTACGTTCCCTGGCCGCAAGAGACACGCTGCTTGCACAAACACGGCCACCGGACACGTTAGAGCGTGACCCAGGGTCAGGTACCTTTACACTGCACACTGAGTCCCCGCCGACTGCTGCGTTTGCCGTGGTTGCTGCGTCCTGCTTCTGTCGCTTGATAGCCCACCCGACCCTTCTGTGGCATCACCGCTTAGGTCACCCTGCACTCCCGCGTCTTAGGCAAATGTCCCAGCATGGTCTAGTCACTGATCTCTCTGCATCGTTTCGTGCCCTGCCTACGTCGGTAGTGCCATTGTGCACGTCGTGCATTGAGGGTCGGCAACGTGCTGCCCCTCACTCCTCCTCGTTTCGTCCTACCACAATGCTGCTACAGATGCTGCACATGGACGTCTTGGGCCTTGCCCCTGTCCATGGTCTTAGTTGGGAGCGCTACTTTCTAGTCGTTGTTGACGACTTCTCGCGCTTCACCACAGTGTTCTCGTTGGAGCGGAATGTCGACGTGCCAACCGTTCTCCTCCCGTGGCTTCTTACTATTCGCACACACCATTGCCTGCCTGTAGGTCGCTTACACTTTGACCTTGGTGGCGAGTTCGCCTCTGGCACTCTAGGACAATTCTGTTGTACGGAGGGCATCCGCCAGACGTATACACTACTGGACTCCCCATAGCAGAATGTGGTCGCTGAGTGACGCATCGGCCTCATCATGGAGGTAGCTCACACCTCCATGGTCCACGCCGATGCACTCCATTTTCTGTGGCCATACGTCGTGTGCTACGATGCTCACCAGCTTAACCTATGGCCGCACTCCAAGTGGCCACAGGTTTCGCCGACCCTCCTCTGGACCGGGTCTCCTGGTGACGCGTCTGCGTTCCACGTATGGGGCAGCCTTGCTCACGTCCGTGACACTCGTGCAAAAAAGCTCTCAGCCCGCACCCTTCCTTGTGTCTTCCTGGGGTTTCCACTTGATGCCTCTAACAGGCTATTCTACCACCCGTCACACCACCGCTTTTACCACTCTCGTGAGTTTACCTTCGACGAGACGCTCCCCCTACTACCGGCACTTCCTGTACCACAGCGCTCATGTGTCTCCTCCTCCTCTCTTCCTCGTCCCTGCCCTTACTGCCGCACCCCTCCCGCCCCGCATGGCCCAATCCGGTGTCTCCCATGCCGCTCAGTTCCCCTCAGTTGCCCTTGTGGGGGAGTCACCTGACTATGGGGGCCCAGCTGTTGGGGGCACGCCTGCTGTCCTTGTGGCGCCTCCTCCAGGTGTGCTGTTTCGGGGAGTGCCAGTGGCAGCCCCAATGCCGCTCGAGGTCCTGGAGAGGACATGGAGAAATTGCAGCCGTAGGAGCAGCAGCGGTTGTAGTCGCAGTCGCAGCAGCAGCCGCAGCAGCAGGCGCAGCCGCCACAGCAGGTGCAACTAGAGTCTGCCCTTCGTCTCCTTGGTCTTGCCCAAGGTTCCCCTGTCCACCCGCCTGTTCCACCTCTGGTGCACCCTGTTTACGGCCCGTTGTTCCCTCCTCCAGACTCCTCTCAGGGACTAGGAGCATGGAGCAGAGATGGGGTGCGGCCTCAGAAAGGAAAGCAAGCTCGTACTGCCTGTCCTCTAGAACGTCACTGCCAAGGGCAGGTGCACCCCCGACGGACGGAGGACGGGCAGGGTCAGAGACCAGAGCAGTAGCGTAGTCAAGGCGGCGGGTAGAGGCGAAGTCAGCGACAGCAGCGACAAGCGCGTCAAGGCGCCAGACGGGAACAGAAGGGTCGGTAACAAGAGAGGCAAGAACCCGAGGGACAAGGGGACGAGCGGCATGGAGGTAGTCAGAGAACGGAGGAGGCGAAATAGCAAGGGACGAGGGAGGAGGTGACGGGAGGAGGGGAGGACGAGACGCGTGGGAACGGAGCAACAAAGGGTGGGAGCGCAGGACAGGAGAGACGGGACGAGCACGGGAGGGACGGCGAGACCAAACGTGCGACAGAGGTGTAGGGTCAGGAAACAGTGGAGGGGACACAGGAGGAGAACGAGGAGGAAGCCGGGCCGGAGACGAGTCCGGCGGCGGGAACACAGGACCGTAGACAGGAAGGTCAGCAGACGGCGGGGAAGACACCGGGGAGCGGTCTGGGGAGGGAAGGCCGAGCAGGCGGAGAGCGGAGACCAGCGGCGACTGTGCCGGAACGCTCGGACCGGCAGAGGGAGGACGACCGGTGGCGGAACCCTCAACAACAGCACCCCCAGAATCAACACCCCCAGAGCGAGGACCTCCTCCAACACCAGCGGCACCCCCAGAAGCTGCAGGACGAACACCCTCCTCCACGCGAGCAGCCGCAGGGGCCAAGAGCGGCGGCAGCAGCGACGACGGCAGCGACGGCGGCGGCGGCAACAGCAGCGACGACGGCGGCTGCGTCAAAGGGGGCGACTGCGACCGTGGAGGCGAAGACACCGGGGGAGGGGGACACGGCACGGACGGGCCAGGTAAACCACCAGAGTCAGCGGACTCCTCAACGGGGACAACCGACGGGAGGGGAGTGACGTGAGAGACACCAGACGGGGCAGGGCGAGGCGGGGGAGGCGCAGGGGCTACCGGGGGAGAGGGAGCAAGGAACAGGGGCGGGGCAACGCGGAGACCTCGGTGAGGGAAGCGACGGTAGAAGGAGACAGACTCGTCAAAGGTGACGTCACGAGAGTGGAGGAAGCGGTGAGACGGGGGGTGGTAGAACAGCCAGTCAGACGAGTCGAGGGGGAAACCAAGGAAGACACAGGGGACCGTGCGGGCAGTGAGCTTGTCCGTGCCAGAGGCACGAACGTGAGCAAGACAGCCCCAGACGTGGAACGCAGACGCGTCACCAGGGGACCCGGTCCAGAGGAGGGTCGGCGAAACCTGTGGCCGCTGAGAGCGTGGCCACAAGTTAAGCTGGTGAGCAGCGTAGCGAACAGCGAACGCCCACAGAAAATGGGGGGCATCAGCATGAATCATGGAGGTACGAGCAACCTCCATGACCAAGCCAATGCGGCGCTCAGCAACCCCATTCTGCTGTGGCGAGTCCGGCAAGGTGTACGTCTGGGTGATGCCCTCCGCACGACAAAACTGGCCAAGCCGACCAGAGGCGAACTCGCCGCCACGGTCAGAGTGGAGACACAACACGGGGAGACTGCAGCGAAGACGCGCAGCCACAACCCACGGTAGAAGAACGTCGGGCACGTCGGCCTTCCGCTCCAGAGGAAACACCGTGGTGTAGCGCGTGTAATCATCGACGAGCACAAGGAAGTAGTGCTCACTGCGCGGTCCGGGGACGGGGGCAGGGCCCCAGACGTCCAGGTGTAGGGTCTGGAGGGGGGCAGTCGCAGGGCGCAGCGAGGAGGAGTGAGGAGCACGGCGGAGGCGGCCCTCGATGCAAGGCGTGCACGGTGGCACAGTCGAGGGAGGAAGGGCAGGGAGCGACGCGGGGAGACCTAAGACAAGACCGTGCTGGGACATGTGACGCAGACGAGGGAGAGCAGGGTGACCTAAGCGGTGGTGCCAGAGAAGGGACGGGTGAGTGAGGGAACGACACGAGCAA
Organism: Closterium sp. NIES-67; assembly: GCA_027943415.1. NCBI lineage: Eukaryota > Viridiplantae > Streptophyta > Zygnematophyceae > Desmidiales > Closteriaceae > Closterium > Closterium sp. NIES-67. The sequence goes on from BQMB01001026.1 coordinate 51,453, forward strand.
GCTGCAGCGACCTGGGAGGACGCACCAACCGAGGGGGAAGCGGTGTCTAGGGTAAACAGACCGGACACCGGGCCCCGGGGGAATGTCGCAAGAGGGGAACCTGAGACAGCCTCAGAACAGACAGCGAACCGCTCGTGCCCGGGGAACGTGGTGGTGACGCCGAGGTCCTGGAGACAGCCGACACCAACCAGGTTCCTCGAGAACGAGGGAACGTGGAGGCCTGTAAGGGAGCCCGAGGGAACTGCAGGACAGGGAAGGGACGTAGAACAGCGAGCAACGACAGGACCCGCAGAGGGGTCAGCGAGAGAGACGACAGCAGGTGTAGCAAGCGGCGTGAGCGCGGAGCGGTCGTGGAAGAAGCAGGCAGAAGCACCGGAGTCGAGAGTGAACGACAGCGATGCAGTGGCGGAGGCCGGGAACGGGGCCGGTGCAGAGACTGGGCTAGGCAAACTAGGCAGTCCTACGCCTGACGCAGCAGGGGAAGCTATGCTACACAAGGCTGCAACACCTAAGCTGGAGAACACAGGATAATAAGATCCAGCAAAACTAGAAGCGTCAGAATACAAAGCATGCAAAGCAGCACCTATCTGATCCATGTCTAACTCAAAGATCGGCACGCCCTGGCGGAGCAGGCTGTGCCAGTCAGGGAGGTCTGTGGCCGGGCCAAAGCGACGACGAAAAAGATCGTCAAGGCGGCGAAAACAGCGGGCAGTCGGGTGCGGGCGGCGACACAGAGTGCCGCGAAGAGGCCCGGTCTGAAGCTGGTACTGGCAGGTGACAGCACCGGAGCCGTTGGTAGACGCCGAGCTGCGCGGGCCGCCACCACGGCCACCACCTCCGCCGGTGCCAGGCCAACCAGGCGGGAGACGAGCCCACTGCTGCGGCGGCTGCTGCTGGGGCGACGGCTGCTGCTGGGACGGCGGCGGCGGCTTGGGCTGCGGCAGGGGCTGCTGCTCCTGCCGACCAGTGGTAGTCCCAGCAGGCGGACTACCGTCACTACCACTAACACCACCACCACCACCTGCGCCACCACCCCGACCTCCCTGGTGACCACGGCCACTACGGCGCGAGCGCTGCTGCGGGTGGACCGCAGCAGCCGTCTCGGTGGGAGGGGGCACCGTGGCGACCGCAGCCGAAACGTCAGTGAACGTGCACTGGGAGGGGGCACAGCCGTGAAAGATAGAGACTGCCGGCGCACCGCTCGACTGAGCGATAGTGCGCTGGCGAGTCTCGATCTCGGTGAGGGTGTCGACAAAGGCAGTGAGGGTGAGGTCAGCCGGGTGCTGGCTAAGGAAGTGATCGCGGGCACTAGCGAGGCGGTTCGGCAGGCGCATGGCGATGAAATAGAGCGTCATGCAGAAAGGAGGGGGGAGCGCAGTGAGCTGTGCAGCAGTGCTGGCAGTGCGATAGCGGGTCTCTAGGGCACGCAGGTGAGCGGCAAAGTCTGCGACGGTAGGGAAGGCTGCAAGGTCTGGGAAGAGCATCGGGAAAAGCAAGCGGCCAGCAGAGGCAGACGCGGGTGTGGAATAGCGGGCAATGACTGCGTCTAAGTGGGCTTTGGCCGTCGCAATGGTAGCAAAACGCGAGCGTTCAGACACAGGGAGGGCGTGGCTAATAGCAACCTGAGCGACCGCATCGCGGGAGTCCCAGACAGCACAGGCAAGTGCAGCAGTAGAGAAGGTCTCACGGGCATCAGAGGAGGGGTCAGCAGGGAGGGGAACGGGCGCAGGGGGGCGGGGGAGCAAACCATCGACATGGACAACCAAAGAGTGGCCATCCTGACGCTGACCTGTAAGGTGGCGGCGGAGGTCAGAGAGCCAGGCGGCGAAGTCAACCGCGTGGCCCTCGGCGTCCAGTCGGAGCACGAAGTCAGCCATCGTGCAAGGTCAGCGGCACAGCTCCGCAGGAACAGGACGGCAGCGCCCTCCAACACGGCGGCCGCAAAACGGCGCCCCAGCACGTGCGAGCAGGTACGAAGAGGCGCCGGCCGGTCAGGCACGGCGGGTGAGGCACGGGAGGTGCGGCAGAGCCAGGAGGTGCGGCAGGGCCGGGCAGGCGCGGCGGGGCCAGGCAGGGGCGGCGGGGCCAGGAGGCGCGGCAGGGCCAGCCAGGCGCGACGGGGCCCGGCAGCGCGGCGGGGCCAGGAGACGAGACGGGGCCAGGCAGGCGCGACGGGGCCAGGCAGCGCGGCGGGGCCAGGAGGCGCGGCGGGGCCAGGCAGGCGCGACGGGGCCAGGCAGGCGCGACGGGGCCAGGCAGGCGCGGCAGTGCCAGGCAGACGCGGCAGGGCCAGGCAGGCTCGACGGGGCCAGGCAGCGCGGCGGGGCCAGGAGACGCGGCGGGGCCAGGCAGGCGCGACGGGGCCAGGCAGGCGCGACGGGGCGAGGCAGGTGCGGCAGTGCCAGGTAGCGCGGCGGGGCCAGGCAAGTGCGGCAGTGCCAGGCAGGCGCGACGGGCCCAGGAGACACGGCAGGGCCAGGCAGGCGCGACGGGGCCAGGCAGGCGCGGCGGGGCCAGGCAGCGCGGCGAGGGCCAGGCAGGCTCGACGGGGCCAGGCAGGCACAACGGGGCCAGGCAGGTGCGACGGGGTCGAGGAGGCACGAGGGGCCCAGGAGGGGCGTGACGGGCTAGAAGGCACTGCAGGGGCCCAGGGGGGGGCGCGACGGGCGAGGAAGCGCTACAGGAGCCCAGGAGGGGCGCGACGGGGCCCAGGCAGCGCGATGGGGCCCAGTGGGACGCGACGGGGTCTAGGAGGCACGATGGGGCCCAGGGGGGCGCGACGGGACCTACGGGGCACGAAGGGGGCCCAGGAGGGGCGCGACGGGGCCTAGGCAGCGCGATGGGGCCCAGGGGGGCGCGACGGGGCCTAGGAGGCGCGCCCAGGGGGGCGCGACGAGGCCTAGGAGGCACGATGGGGCCCAGGGGGGACGCGACGGGGCCTACGGGGCACGAAGGGGCCCAGGAGGGGTGCGACGGGGCCTAGGCAGCGCGATGGGGCCCAGGGGGGGCGCGACGGGGCCTAGGCAGCGCGATGGGGCCCAGGGGGGCGCGACGGGGCCTAGGCAGCGCGGTGGGGCCCAGGGGGGCGCGACGGGGCCTAGGAGGAACGGAGGGGGTGGCGGGGCCTAGGAGGCACGGGCGGAAGCGGTAGGTGGAGGGGAACCAACCTACGGGTAATACCATCTCAAAGGAAAACTGAATAATAATGACTAGAAAGAATTGTACAAGGACATATATCTAAGGGTTGTACTCTCTAAGAGATGACCCTATACAGTCTATACAAACATTGTAGATAAACATGTTTGACAGGGGGGGGGGGGGGGGTGGTGGAAGAGGGGGAGGGTAGGGTTGCAATTCCAGCATGGGTGAGTTTCCACGGCATTCGGATGGCCAGGATAAATTTTCACGAAATCCGGATTGCTGAGGAAGTTCCTTGGAAATGCCCGGAATCAGTCAAGAAAGAGGTTTGTGAGTCTGAAACCCAAAAAATCAGGATTTCATCGCGAAAGACCCGGACTGTACATGACATTCTGGACGTTTACCCTTGAACCGAGAGGCCTGGGGATGAGTCGAGAGGTAGCGATTGGGAACAGTACACAAATGCCACAATCTGCAGGTAGCGAGATCTAGACTCGCCACCTCCTGCAGGAATCACTCAGTTACAACTATTCCAAATGTTTCACTTGAAACAAATTGAAGTGAATGTGTACCGCGGCTTTAATAAACTGCCACGACAAGGGGCCCGTAGGAACGCGCCCTAATGTAGCTGCGTCAGAAGTTTCAAAGCAACGGAGTATAGGTGAGTGTTATGACATGGTGGTGGTCTATACATCTGCTATGCTGCCCTACAACTGCGCGGTTCGCACATGCGCCTTATACGCATCCTAGTCCCAGCACCAAACGCCAGCAGAGAGGGCAAATCTCTCCACAGCAGCCGCCAAGCCATCATGGTCATTAGAGCTTGACACATGGTCTGCCACTGCCTTAACTGACGGGCCAGCATTCGCCATTGCCACTCCCAGGCCAACCATCTGCAGCATCTCAATGTCGTTCTCACCTGCCATGCCAATGAGAAGGGCCAAGAATTAAATTAGGACCTCTTCTCCGCCACAAACCAGGAAAGATGCGGGTCAAATGTGCAAGGCTGAAAAGGCAGAGTCGCCACTGACTCACCATCTCCTGCTGCCATGACCTGCTGCGGGTGCAGCCCCATGATGTCGAGCACCCTGGCAAGACCCGTGGCCTTGGAAACACCAAGCGGGAGCACTTCCAGCATGCCAGGCACGGATGTGATGAGCGACGCCATGCCATCCAGCTCCGCCTCCAGACGAGGCCGCAGTGCTGCCAGGGTGTCATCGCCCGCCATGAGAATGAGCTGGAGGGGTCGTGTTGGGAGGATGGTGATGGCACAAGGCGATGTTCCGCAACTGGGCGATTTTCAAAGCACGGAAAACAAACAATGGCGTGAAGCCGGAAGTCTCAATAACGAGATTGAGAGGCCACAGAGAAGGGGGGATAAGAGCATCACAGAAACGGTAGCAGAGCAGCAGAGCAGGCACGTTAAGCAGCCTACCTTGTGAATGGATGTGAAGCCAATCAGGTCTTCGAGGGGCCCAACGGCTTCTGGAATCGGCTCGCCATAGGGAATCAAACGGTCAGTGTGCTCGTCCCTCTCTTCACACAATCTGGCACACGGAAAGGAAGCGTGAGACTTTTTTACTGTCAAAACGCTGAAGTGACTGATTGGCGTTTTGACAGTAAAATCTACAAATGGATGTGAAGCCAATCAGGCTTCCAATCAGCACGACAAGGCACTAAGCGTCTTGATCAATTGTAGAGTTTTACTATCAAAACGCTAAGTGCCTTGTCGTGCTGTATGGAAAGGAGCTGAAAGGAGCTCGCGTAACACTAACTTATTCAAAATGCAGCTCTGCGAGTCCCAATGGCACGACCGGGGAGAGGCGGAAGCAAGCATGCTGCTTACACTCGCTCGCCGCAGTAGGCTGTGAGCGTGACGCTTTCGGCCTTTCCGAACCGAATAACCTGCCGAGCCACATCCTCCGCCATGGTTCGCTCGTACAGCAGAGAGCCGTCTGCTCCGTACACCATCAAGCCCTGAAGTAAGACAATAAGGTTAGCGTAACGCGTTAGCAAAAGGTACTCGAAGATGCAAGCACAAAAGTGCCTGGGTTACTGCGATAGAGTACCTGCAGGAAGACTCCAGGAGTTTCAAGCTTCAAGCGCTCCTGAATTTCGGGAAACCACGGTCCCCTCGCTTTGCCAGTCGCCAGAACGACCTGCACCGAAGAATGAGCGGTTTACTGAGCTAGCTGCCATCTGAGGCCGCTCAAAAGCATGAAATTCAGCTGAATAGCGCATCAAGGATCGATCTTGCGCCATCATACGGATGCTGACCTGGATGCCTTGCTCTTGCGCCATAAGAAGCGCTCTCTCAGTCCGATCACTCAAGGCGTGGTTGCAGTTGAGCAGAGTCCCGTCCACGTCAGTCGCGATCAGAGCGATCTCCCTCAACGGCAGGCCGCCGTCCTCGTCTTGCTGATACCGTTGTCGTCGGGTCAACCCGGCGTCTGGAACCTCCCTGACCGGACTTTGCGGCTTCGGCTTGGCTGTCGTCTGGAGGAACTCCAGCTGGTACTGCCTCGTGCGCTTGCTCACCGTCCCTGGGACAACCGCCAGGGCCCTAGTGCATGATCGCTGGACTTCTCGTGTTCTAAGCGGCTGCTGTGCAGAGCTAGAGACCTGAGCGCCCGAGCATGTTCGCTGCCGCTGACTACAGGACGACAGATGTCTGCTCGGCGTTCCCGACGTGATCGGTGATGCTATCGCTGCCATGGCTGCTGGAAGAACGTCAGATGCACGCTGCGGTAAATCCAGCTGAGGTAGTGCAGGGAAACCAGTACACTAGCTGGCCGTCAATATCGGCGGCAGCTGATGCTGAAGAATTCCAAGGAGATCGTCGGCTAGGGCCAAGGTTGAAGGAGAACACTGAAGGTTGAGTAACTGAGACAAACTCGAGGCAGATGAATGGATGAAAATGAAAGTGCAAAGATCCAGGTGACCTTTACCCACCGTCCAGGAGGGGCAGGCAGGGGACGAGCCGAGGGGCATCGCGCGAATCATCTGCATGAAAAGGGACGGTCGAGATTGGATGATCTTACCTCGGAGAAGGCAAGGAGGTTCAGGTTTTGGCCAATTGAATCCACCAACGGTGTGGATAGAGCAGGGGTGGTAGAACATGCGACGCGATTTTAGTGGCTGCTGGCTGCCCCAGTGTTCATGGATACGACGCGGCTGTTGGGGAAGGGTGTTGCGGATTGGTCCTTTGCGCGCTGACTAGGCGCCGTTTCCACGCGGATGGGCCTCAAGTCAACAAAAAGTTGCCACGTGCTCAGTCTGGCATATGGGTAATTTCCCCCTCACCTTCTCTCGACGGGAAGCTGCCAGTACAGCTCAGTACACCTAGCCCGGGGTAATATCACACCCTGAAACTGGGCGGCAGAAAACCTTTTGTTTCCACCCTGACCATTTCTGAGTGCGTAGACAGTACCCCCTTGTTCCTACGGCCTAAGCTTGGCACACTCACGCGGGAAAAACTTTGAGCACTGCCTAAGCTGACGTCGGTTTTCCTGACTCGAGAAACAGTGAATCGAGAAGTAAACATTTTGTATAGAAGCCCAAGTTCTGGTTGTTTTTCAAGGGTATCCGGATCTGGTATTCAGGATCTGCTTTCGGGGGGTAAATACCCTCTCAGTGGCATCCCCTGTGAAAATACTGGGTGTAAAAATACCGCGGGCTAAGTGTAGCAAATGTCAGGAACAGACAAACCACACAGCACCTGTCTGACACCCGCGCTGGCGATTTGCTTTCCGTAAAGCCCTGTCCCTCCCTCCAAGCTGCAGAAACTCGTTAGCATAAGGGGTTTTGTATGGTGGATGTTGAATCTCGCTGTAGCCCGTAATATTAAAACTAAGAATTTGTGAGAGTGACGAAGCGTTAGGGGAGAGTTGCATGTGGGTTCCCCAATGGAGAATGGCTTTCAGGAGGATATTTTCAAACCACCGTCAAGTAGTTGATAGTTACTCGTAAGGTTCGTAGGGCAAATTACGAAATTGACAAGGCGAGCATGCCGCGGATTTAGATGGACACAATACGTTATGGAAGAGCTCTACAAAGATTTCCTCAAATATTCCAACAGTGCATTCCACAACATCTCCAGGAGGTGTAGCCACCGAATCCGAATCCATGTCGCAATAGATATTTCCCCCCTTTGCTCCTATTTTTGTCTTCTCTTTGTCCCTACATTGTTTCCACCACCCTCTCCCCTCTTCTTCACCTCCTCTTTGGCCTTTTTCACACTTGCACCACTGCCACCTCGACTACTCTTGCTGCCCCCAGCACTACTGCTGCTGCTGCTGGTGCTGTTGCTGCTGGTGGTACCTTTACCACCAGAGCCGCTACTCGACCTGCTCTTTGGACTCTTTCCCACACCCTTAGCCTCCCCTGCCACTCCCGCCTCCCTCCTCCGCATCACCAGTCCGCTTCCCCCTGCCAGCTCGCCGCCACGTTGCGGCGCCTCGGCTGCACTTGATCCCCTGCCAGCAGTCGCAGCAGCGGTGGTGGCCGTTGCTGGTGCACTGCCTGCAGCCAGCTCAGCTGCCCCCTGCCTCTCCCAAGCCTCCCCTTCCCTCTCCCTTGCCTCCGCTGCATCAGGCCGGAGTGGGGAGACAGTGATGTGGGAGGGCACAGGGGCATCGGCACGCACGGACGCACCGGCTGGCAGAGGCTGCACAAACACACGCATGCTGCTGCTGCTCCTGCCAGCACTATCAGTCGCAGCTGCTGGCGGTGGGGGTGCCATGGGTGATGCACTGGCACCAGCAGAGGGAGATGAGGAGGGAGGAGAAGGGGAGGAGGAAACCCATGGTGGGCTGGAGGCGAGATACGAGGGGAGGTTGTACGAGGGCGGTAGTTGGGAAGGCGGGTTGTGGGGAGTGAGGGGGGGGTCTAGGGTGGTGTGGCCGAGGTGTGAGAGGAGGAAGTAGCCGTAGGGCAGAGAGGGGTCCACCTGGGGGGGGTGAAGGGGAGATGGGGCATGGCAGGGAGAGAAAGGCAGGCAGATGGAATGAAATGGGGAGAGGCTGGGAGAGAGTCAGCAGGGGGAGAGTCAGCAGGGGGAGAGTCAGCAGGGGGAGAGTCAGCAGGGGGAGAGTCAGCAGGGGTAGAGTCAGCAGGGGGAGAGTCAGCAGGGGGAGAGTCAGCAGGGGGAGAGTCAGCAGGGGGAGAGTCAGCAGGGGGAGAGTCAGCAGGGGGAGAGTCAGCAGGGGGAGAGTCAGCAGGGGGAGAGTCAGCAGGGGGAGATTCAGCAGGGGGAGAGTCAGCAGGGGGAGAGTCAGCAGGGGGAGAGTCAGCAGGGGGAGAGTCAGCAGGGAGGAATCCAGCAAGGATGGCATGGTGTGGCGGAGCTGTGCGCGCCACAGCACAAGCGTTGGGCCGGACAGCAATGGGCACAGCCAGCAAACTGCCTTAGTACCACGCACCTGTATGTGCAAGGTGACGTGGAGGGCACTGCAGATGACGTGGAGGAGTGAGGGAGTGCCATCTGGCAGGGCGGGGCCCAGCAGCAGCTGCTCACACGTGGCAGAGGAGGCACCCAGAGCCACCACCGTCTCCTCATGTCCGCCCTCTCCCCCTCCACCCCCACCTCCATCCCCATCTGCCCTGCGCTGCTCCCCCCTCTGCCTCTCCCGCGCGCGCTTGGACTGCCTGGCCTGGCTGCCGCGTGCTGCTGCCACAGCATGGGCCTGGCGGGGGTGGTGGGTGAGGGGCAACCGTGGCGGCGCAGAGGGGGGAGGGGGGGAAGGGGACACACGGAGGAGGGATGGCACAGGAGGTGCGCAAGGCGTTCACGGTTGAACACGCACCCAGCCATCTCCATCTTCCTTCCATCACTCCACCCTTCCCTCCACTTAACCCGTTCCCCCTCAACAAACAACCACCACTCCCCCCTGCCACACACTCTCATGCATCGCCCTTGCTCCCCCCATCCCGCCATGCACCCCACCGCACCGGGCGGCGCTGCAGTGCCTCCTCCATCCTGCCCACGCGCCCCACGCCTCCTCACGCAGTGCGAAGAACACCCGCCCCTGGTGCCCCACAGCTCGTCACGGCTCCAGAGCCTTGAAAGGACTCTCTCCCCCTCTCCCCATGGCCCCCACCCATCACAGCAGCCCACCTTGCAGCGCTGCAGCGCTCGCTCCAGGCGCGCCAGCATGGCCAGGCGTGACTCCACCCGCCCCGCCGCCCAGCAGCACCGGCACGACGCTGTCAGCGATGCGGCGAGACTTGGACGCATCTGATGGCCGGTGGGGGCGGAGGAAAGGAAGAAGGAAGGGGAGAAGGGCGGTGAGGGATGGGGATGGGGGTTTAAGGTTTCCCTAAACCTCGCTTGTACCCCGTGCTACCTAATGCAAAGGACCACTTAGGGATAGGGGGGGATGGAGTACTGGAGGTGGCTGCGACATACAGTGCAATGACCACTCACCCACCACCTCACTCCCCCTGCCCCTGCACGCACGCCCCCATCCATGCGCAACCACCCTGTCTGGTGACCTCCACACGCACCTTACTGCGCGGCCCGCCCAGGGATGAGTTGTCATGGAAGAGTTGTCAGTTCCCACCTGCCCCCCCGCGCTGCGCACACACCTGAGCCTGCCAGCCCGCTCACCCTTTGCCTGGTGAGCTCCAGCAGGCCGAACTCGGAGATGGCTCCCACGCGCACCTTGCGCCGGTCCCCCGCCATGGCGCGCCGCACCTCTTCCTCCACCACCCGCCGGTGCTCCGCTGGGGGGCGGGAGGGGAGGGGGACACGCGCACAGGGGGAACAGGGGGCACAGGGAGACATGGGCACAGGGAGACATGGGCACAGGGAGACATGGGCACAGGGAGACATGGGCACAGGGAGACATGGGCACAGGGAGACATGGGCACAGGGAGACATGGGCACAGGGAGACATGGGCACAGGGAGACATGGGCACAGGGAGACATGGGCACAGGGAGACATGGGCACAGGGAGACATGGGCACAGGGAGACATGGGCACAGGGCGACATGGGCACGGGGAGACATGGGCACGGGGAGACATGGGCACAGGGAGACATGGGCACAGGGAGACATGGGCACAGGGAGACATGGGCACAGGGAGACATGGGCACAGGGGGGAGGTGGACCTAGGGCGGCAGGGGGCAGTCCCAGAGCTGCAGGGGGCGGTCCCAGACCTGCAGGGGGCGGTCCCAGAGCTGCAGAGGGCGGTCCTAGAGAGGCCTTGTCAAGTGAGACCTTGTCAAGTGAGACCTCGTCAAGTGAGACCTCGTCAAGTGAGACCAGGTCAAGTGAGACCTTGTCAAATGAGATGGTGGCAAGCCACAAGTAAACCACTCAGGGTGGTGGCAAACCATTGGAAAATCACTCATGGTGGTGGCCAACCACTGGGAAACCACTCAGGGTGGTGGGAAACCAGCGGAAATCACTCAGGGTGGTGGTAAACCAGTGGCAAACTAGTGGAAAGCCACTCAGGGTGGGGGCATACCAGTGGAAAACCAGTCAAGGTGGTGGCAAACCAGTGGGAAACCACTCAGGGTGGTGGCAAACCAGTGGGAAACCACTCAGGGTGGTGGCAAACCAATGGGAAACCACTTAGGTTGGCGGCAAACCAGTGGAAAACCACTCATGGTGGTGGCAAACCAGTGGGAAACATTGCCCGACGCGCAAGATTGCCCAACGCGCAAGATCGCCCAACGCGCAAGATCGCGCAACACGCATGATCGCCCAACGCGCATGATTGCCCAACGCGCAAGATCGCCCAACACCTTAGATCGCCCAACGCGCAAGATCGCCCAACTCGCAAAATCGCCCAGCGCGCAACATCGCCCGATGTGCAAGATCGCCCAACAGGCAAGATTGCCCGACGTGGAAGATCGTCCAACACGCAAGATCGCCTAACGCGCAAGATCGTCCAGCGCACAAGATCGCCCAATGCCCAAGTTCGCCCAACGTCCAAGATCGCCCAACGCGCAAGATCGCCCAACGCGCAAGATCGCCCGACGCGCAAGGTCGCCCGGCGCGCAATATCACCCAACGCGCCAGATTGCCCAATGCGCAAGATCGCCCCCAACACGCAACATCGCCCGACGTGCAAGATCGCCCAACAGGCAAGATTGCCCGACGTGCAAGATCGCCCAACAGGCAAGATTGCCCGACGTGCATTATCGCCCAACGCGCAAGATCGCCAACGCGCAAGATCGCCCGACGTGCAAGATCGTCCGACGCGCAAGATCGTCCGACGCACAAGATCGCCCGACGCGTAAGATCGCCCAACGCACAAGATCTTCCGTCGCGCAAGATCGCCCAACGCGCAAGATTGCCCAATGCGCAAGATCGCCCAATGCCCAAGATCACCCAACGCCCAAGATTGCCCAACGCACAAGATCACCCAATGCGCAAGATCGTCCAACGCACAAGATCGCCCAACGCGCAAGATCGCCCGACGCGCAAGATCGCCCAACGCGCAAGATCGCCTGACGCGCAAGATCGCCCAACGCGCAAGATCGTCCAACGTGCAAGATCGCCCAACGCGCAAGACAACGCAAGATCGCCCAACACGCAAGATCACGCAAGATTGCCCAGCGCCCAAGATCGCCCAATGCACAAGATCGTCCAACGCACAAGATCGCCCAACGCGCAAGATTGCTCAACGCGCAAGATCGCCCAATGCCCAAGATCAACCAACGCCCAAGATCGCCCAACGCGCAAGATCGCCCAACACGCAAGATCGTCCAACGCGCAAGATCGTCCAACGCGCAAGATCGCCCGACGCGCAAGATCGCCCAACGCGCAAGATCGTCCAACATGCAAGATCGCCCGACGCGCAAGACCATGCAAGATCGCCCAACGCCCAAGGCCATGCAAGATCGCCCAGCGCCCAAGATCGCCCAAGATCGCCCAAGATCGCCCAAGATCGCCCAATGCACAAGATCATCCAGCGCACGAGATCGCCCAGCGCGCAAGATCGCCCAACCTGCAAGATTGTTAGATTATCTACCCCTCTTCTGCTAGCCTACATCGTTTCATCGTTTTAGGTATTTATATGCTCCCCACTAGAGTGTATAAACCCCAATTGGGAGTTTGGTTCCCAACTTCTTTCGACTTTGTTGGATCCCCAAATTGGTTGGGCTCCTAATTCTCAGGACCCCCAATAATCCCAATCGAGACTATTGGACCCTCAATAAGTTGGCCAACCCAACTTATTTGGGATGCCAATAAACTTTGCCACCTCCCAACCAAACCCCCCTTCCTACTTCTCACCTATGTACACCCCCTCAGTTTCTAATCCAATCATCAGTTCAGTTTCTCACACTAGAGGAGCAAGGGAGCAGTCCTAGAGCGGAAAGGGGGTCCTACAATAGCAGGGGTTTGGTCTTAGAGCGGCAGGGGGCGGTCTTAGAGCGGCAGGGGGCGGTATTAGAGCGGCAGGGGGCGGTCTTAGAGCGGCAGGAGGGTGTCCTACCTTTGTGCATGTCAATGAAATCGATTACCACCAGCCCTCCCAAGTCCCTCAGGCGCAGCTCCACTGCTATCTGCCACGGTGTGGGGCATGCGGCACGGGGTATGGGGCATGGGCATGAGGCATGCAAAAAGGACACGGGGAGAAGTATGTTATACGACATGGCATGCCAAGCCAGCAGCGATCATAACAGTTGCAGCATGGGGCCATGCGCACCTGCCTGTCAGAGGTCATGCTGACCGCAACCAAGGTGTCTTCCTGCCTCCCACTCTCATCCCCTCTAAGCGGTTCATCCCTGCATCCCATCCTCCCTGCATCCCCTCCTCCCCGCATGCCATCCTCCCTGCATCCCATCCTCCCTGCATCCCATCCTCCCTGCATCCCATCCTCCCTGCATCCCATCCTCCCTGCATCCCATCCTCCCTGCATGCCATCCTCCCTGCATCCCATCCTCCCCGCATCCCATCCTCCCTGCATGCCATCCTCCCTGCATCCCATCCTCCCTGCATCCCATCCTCCCTGCATCCCATCCTCCCTGCATCCCATCCTCCCTGCATCCCATCCTCCCTGCATCCCATCCTCCCCGCATCCCATCCTCCCTGCATCCCATCCTCCCTGCATCCCATCCTCCCTGCATGCCATCCTCCCTGCATCCCATCCTCCCCGCATCCCATCCTCCCTGCATGCCATCCTCCCTGCATCCCATCCTCCCTGCATCCCATCCTCCCCGCATCCCATCCTCCCTGCATGCCATCCTCCCTGCATCCCATCCTCCCCGCATCCCATCCTCCCTGCATGCCATCCTCCCTGCATCCCATCCTCCCTGCATCCCATCCTCCCCGCATCCCATCCTCCCTGCATGCCATCCTCCCTGCATCCCATCCTCCCTGCATGCCATCCTCCCTGCATGCCATCCTCCCTGCATCCCATCCTCCCCGCATCCCATCCTCCCTGCATCCCATCCTCCCTGCATCCCATCATCCCTGCATCCCATCCTCCCTGCATCCCATCCTCCCCGCATCCTATCCTCCCTGCATGCCATCCTCCCTGCATCCCATCGTCCCTGCATCCCCTCCTCCCTGCATGCCATCCTCCCTGCATCCCATCCTCCCTGCATTCCATCCTCCCCGCATCCCATCCTCCCTGCATGCCATCCTCCCTGCATCCCATCCTCCCTGCATGCCATCCTCCCTGCATCCCATCCTCCCTGCATCCCCTCCTCCCTGCATCCCATCCTCCCTGCATGCCATCCTCCCTGCATCCCATCCTCCCCGCATCCCATCCTCCCTGCATGCCATCCTCCCTGCATCCCATCCTCCCTGCATGCCATCCTCCCTGCATCCCATCCTCCCTGCATCCCCTCCTCCCTGCATCCCATCCTCCCTGCATCCCATCCTCCCTGCATCCCATCGTCCCTGCATCCCCTCCTCCCTGCATGCCATCCTCCCTGCATCCCATCCTCCCTGCATCCCATCCTCCCCGCATCCCATCCTCCCTGCATGCCATCCTCCCTGCATCCCATCCTCCCTGCATGCCATCCTCCCTGCATCCCATCCTCCCTGCATCCCCTCCTCCCTGCATCCCATCCTCCCTGCATGCCATCCTCCCTGCATCCCATCCTCCCCGCATCCCATCCTCCCTGCATGCCATCCTCCCTGCATCCCATCCTCCCTGCATGCCATCCTCCCTGCATCCCATCCTCCCTGCATCCCCTCCTCCCTGCATCCCATCCTCCCTGCATCCCATCCTCCCTGCATCCCATCCTCCCTGCATCCCATCCTCCCTGCATCCCATCCTCCCTGCATCCCATCCTCCCTGCATCCCATCCTCCCGGCATCCCATCCTCCCGGCATCCCATCCTCCCTGCATGCCATCCTCCCTGCATCCCATCCTCCCCGCATCCCATCCTCCCTGCATGCCATCCTCCCTGCATCCCATCATCCTCCCCGCATCCCATCCTCCCTGCATCCCATCCTCCCTGCATCCCATCCTCCCTGCATCCCCCTCCCCGCATCCCATCCCCCTGCATGCCATCCTCCCTGCATCCCATCCTCCCTGCATGCCATCCTCCCTGCATCCCATCCTCCCGCATCCCATCCTCCCAGCATGCCATCCTCCCTGCATCCCATCATCCCTGCATCCCATCCTCCCTGCATCCCATCCTCCGTGCATCCCCTCCTCCCTGCATCCATCCTCCCTGCATCCATCCTCCCTGCATCCCATCCTCCCTGCATCCCATCCTCCCTGCATCCCATCCTCCCTGCATCCCATCCTCCCTGCATCCCATCCTCCCTGCATCCCTCCTCCCTGCATCCATCCTCCCTGCATGCCATCCTCCCTGCATGCCATCCTCCCTGCATCCCATCCTCCCTGCATCCCATCCTCCCTGCATCCCATCCTCCTCGCATCCCATCCTCCCTGCATCCCATCCTCCCTGCATCCCATCCTCCTGCATGCCATCCTCCCTGCATCCCATCCTCCCTGCATGCCATCCTCCCTGCATGCCATCCTCCCTGCATCCCATCCTCCCTGCATCCCCTCCTCCCTGCATCCCATCCTCCCTGCATGCCATCCTCCCTGCATCCCATCCTCCCCGCATCCCATCCTCCCTGCATGCCATCCTCCCTGCATCCCATCCTCCCCGCATCCCATCCTCCCTGCATGCCATCCTCCCTGCATCCCATCCTCCCTGCATCCCATCCTCCCCGCATCCCATCCTCCCTGCATGCCATCCTCCCTGCATCCCATCCTCCCCGCATCCCATCCTCCCTGCATGCCATCCTCCCTGCATCCCATCCTCCCTGCATCCCATCCTCCCCGCATCCCATCCTCCCTGCATCCCATCCTCCCCGCATCCCATCCTCCCTGCATGCCATCCTCCCTGCATGCCATCCTCCCTGCATGCCATCCTCCCCGCATCCCATCCTCCCTGCATCCCATCCTCCCTGCATCCCATCCTCCCTGCATCCCATCCTCCCTGCATGCCATCCTCCCTGCATCCCATCCTCCCTGCATCCCATCCTCCCCGCATCCCATCCTCCCTGCATGCCATCCTCCCTGCATCCCATCCTCCCTGCATGCCATCCTCCCTGCATCCCATCGTCCCTGCATCCCATCCTCCCCGCATCCCATCCTCCCTGCATCCCATCCTCCCAGCATGCCATCCTCCCTGCATCCCATCCTCCCCGCATCCCATCCTCCCTGCATCCCATCCTCCCTGCATCCCATCCTCCCCGCATCGCATCCTCCCTGCATGCCATCCTCCCTGCATCCCATCCTCCCTGCATGCCATCCTCCCTGCATCCCATCCTCCCTGCATGCCATCCTCCCTGCATCCCATCCTCCCGGCATCCCATCCTCCCTGCATCCCATCCTCCCCGCATCCCATCCTCCCTGCATGCCATCCTCCCTGCATCCCATCGTCCCTGCATCCCCTCCTCCCTGCATGCCATCCTCCCTGCATCCCATCCTCCCTGCATTCCATCCTCCCCGCATCCCATCCTCCCTGCATGCCATCCTCCCTGCATCCCATCCTCCCTGCATGCCATCCTCCCTGCATCCCATCCTCCCTGCATCCCCTCCTCCCTGCATCCCATCCTCCCTGCATGCCATCCTCCCTGCATCCCATCCTCCCCGCATCCCATCCTCCCTGCATGCCATCCTCCCTGCATCCCATCCTCCCTGCATGCCATCCTCCCTGCATGCCATCCTCCCTGCATCCCCTCCTCCCTGCATCCCATCCTCCCTGCATGCCATCCTCCCTGCATCCCATCGTCCCTGCATCCCCTCCTCCCTGCATGCCATCCTCCCTGCATCCCATCCTCCCTGCATCCCATCCTCCCCGCATCCCATCCTCCCTGCATGCCATCCTCCCTGCATCCCATCCTCCCTGCATGCCATCCTCCCCTGCATCCCATCCTCCCTGCATCCCCTCCTCCCCTGCATGCCATCCTCCCTGCATGCCATCCTCCCTGCATCCCATCCTCCCGCATCCCATCCTCCCTGCATCCCATCCTCCCTGCATCCCATCCTCCCTGCATCCCATCCTCCCCGCATCCCATCCTCCCTGCATGCCATCCTCCCTGCATCCCATCCTCCCTGCATGCCATCCTCCCTGCATGCCATCCTCCCTGCATCCCATCCTCCCCGCATCCCATCCTCCCTGCATCCCATCCTCCCTGCATCCCATCATCCCTGCATCCCATCCTCCCTGCATCCCATCCTCCCCGCATCCCATCCTCCCTGCATGCCATCCTCCCTGCATCCCATCGTCCCTGCATCCCTCCTCCCTGCATGCCATCCTCCCTGCATCCCATCCTCCCTGCATTCCATCCTCCCCGCATCCCATCCTCCCTGCATGCCATCCTCCCTGCATCCCATCCTCCCTGCATGCCATCCTCCCTGCATCCCATCCTCCCTGCATCCCTCCTCCCTGCATCCCATCCTCCCTGCATGCCATCCTCCCTGCATCCCATCCTCCCCGCATCCCATCCTCCTGCATGCCATCCTCCCTGCATCCCATCCTCCCTGCATGCATCCTCCCTGCATCCCATCCTCCCGGCATCCCATCCTCCCTGCATCCCATCCTCCCGCATCCCATCCTCCCTGCATGCCATCCTCCCTGCATCCCATCGTCCCTGCATCCCATCCTCCCTGCATGCCATCCTCCCTGCATCCCATCCTCCCTGCATCCCCTCCTCCCTGCATCCCATCCTCCCTGCATGCCATCCTCCCTGCATCCCATCGTCCCTGCATCCCCTCCTCCCTGCATGCCATCCTCCCTGCATCCCATCCTCCCTGCATCCCATCCTCCCGCATCCCATCCTCCCTGCATGCCATCCTCCCTGCATCCCCATCCTCCCTGCATGCCATCCTCCCTGCATCCCATCCTCCCTGCATCCCTCCTCCCTGCATGCCATCCTCCCTGCATGCCATCCTCCCTGCATCCCATCCTCCCCGCATCCATCCCTCCCTGCATCCCATCCTCCCTGCATCCCATCCTCCCTGCATCCCATCCTCCCCGCATCCCATCCTCCCTGCATGCCATCCTCCCTGCATCCCATCCTCCCCTGCATGCCATCCTCCCTGCATGCCATCCTCCCTGCATCCCATCCTCCCTGCATCCCATCCTCCCGCATCCCATCCTCCCTGCATGCCATCCTCCCTGCATCCCATCCTCCCTGCATGCCATCCTCCCTGCATCCCATCCTCCCTGCATGCCATCCTCCCTGCATCCCATCCTCCCGGCATCCCATCCTCCCTGCATCCCATCCTCCCCGCATCCCATCCTCCCTGCATGCCATCCTCCCTGCATCCCATCGTCCCTGCATCCCATCCTCCCTGCATGCCATCCTCCCTGCATCCCATCCTCCCTGCATCCCCTCCTCCCTGCATCCCATCCTCCCTGCATGCCATCCTCCCTGCATCCCATCGTCCCTGCATCCCCTCCTCCCTGCATGCCATCCTCCCTGCATCCCATCCTCCCTGCATCCCATCCTCCCCGCATCCCATCCTCCCTGCATGCCATCCTCCCTGCATCCCATCCTCCCTGCATGCCATCCTCCCTGCATCCCATCCTCCCTGCATCCCTCCTCCCTGCATGCCATCCTCCCTGCATGCCATCCTCCCTGCATCCCATCCTCCCCGCATCCCATCCTCCCTGCATCCCATCCTCCCTGCATCCCATCCTCCCTGCATCCCATCCTCCCCGCATCCCATCCTCCCTGCATGCCATCCTCCCTGCATCCCATCCTCCCTGCATGCCATCCTCCCTGCATGCCATCCTCCCTGCATCCCATCCTCCCGCATCCCATCCTCCCTGCATCCCATCCTCCCTGCATCCCATCATCCCTGCATCCCATCCTCCCTGCATCCCATCCTCCCCGCATCCCATCCTCCCTGCATGCCATCCTCCCTGCATCCCATCGTCCCTGCATCCCCTCCTCCCTGCATGCCATCCTCCCTGCATCCCATCCTCCCTGCATTCCATCCTCCCCGCATCCCATCCTCCCTGCATGCCATCCTCCCTGCATCCCATCCTCCCTGCATGCCATCCTCCCTGCATCCCATCCTCCCTGCATCCCCTCCTCCCTGCATCCCATCCTCCCTGCATGCCATCCTCCCTGCATCCCATCCTCCCCGCATCCCATCCTCCCTGCATGCCATCCTCCCTGCATCCCATCCTCCCTGCATGCCATCCTCCCTGCATCCCATCCTCCCTGCATCCCCTCCTCCCTGCATCCCATCCTCCCTGCATCCCATCCTCCCTGCATCCCATCGTCCCTGCATCCCCTCCTCCCTGCATGCCATCCTCCCTGCATCCCATCCTCCCTGCATCCCATCCTCCCCGCATCCCATCCTCCCTGCATCCCCTCCTCCCTGCATCCCATCCTCCCTGCATCCCATCCTCCCTGCATCCCATCCTCCCTGCATCCCATCCTCCCTGCATGCCATCCTCCCTGCATCCCATCCTCCCCGCATCCCATCCTCCCTGCATGCCATCCTCCGCTACCTGCATCCCATCCTCCCTGCATCCC
This sequence comes from Closterium sp. NIES-67, assembly GCA_027943415.1. Classification (NCBI taxonomy): domain Eukaryota; kingdom Viridiplantae; phylum Streptophyta; class Zygnematophyceae; order Desmidiales; family Closteriaceae; genus Closterium; species Closterium sp. NIES-67. The sequence continues at coordinate 70,569 of BQMB01001026.1, forward strand.
ATCCTCCCTGCATCCCATCCTCCCTGCATCCCATCCCCCATCCCATCCTCCCTGCATCCATCCTCCCCGCATCCATCCTCCCTGCATCCCATCCTCCCTGCATCCCATCCTCCCTGCATGCCATCCTCCCTGCATCCCATCCTCCCCGCATCCCATCCTCCCTGCATGCCATCCTCCCTGCATCCCATCCTCCCTGCATCCCATCCTCCCCGCATCCCATCCTCCCTGCATGCCATCCTCCCTGCATCCCATCCTCCCCGCATCCCATCCTCCCTGCATGCCATCCTCCCTGCATCCCATCCTCCCTGCATCCCATCCTCCCCGCATCCCATCCTCCCTGCATGCCATCCTCCCTGCATGCCATCCTCCCTGCATGCCATCCTCCCTGCATGCCATCCTCCCTGCATCCCATCCTCCCCGCATCCCATCCTCCCTGCATCCCATCCTCCCTGCATCCCATCATCCCTGCATCCCATCCTCCCTGCATCCCATCCTCCCCGCATCCTATCCTCCCTGCATGCCATCCTCCCTGCATCCCATCGTCCCTGCATCCCCTCCTCCCTGCATGCCATCCTCCCTGCATCCCATCCTCCCTGCATTCCATCCTCCCCGCATCCCATCCTCCCTGCATGCCATCCTCCCTGCATCCCATCCTCCCTGCATGCCATCCTCCCTGCATCCCATCCTCCCTGCATCCCCTCCTCCCTGCATCCATCCTCCCTGCATGCCATCCTCCCTGCATCCCATCCTCCCCGCATCCCATCCTCCTGCATGCCATCCTCCCTGCATCCCATCCTCCCTGCATGCCATCCTCCCTGCATCCCATCCTCCCTGCATCCCCTCCTCCCTGCATCCCATCCTCCCTGCATGCCATCCTCCCTGCATCCCATCGTCCCTGCATCCCCTCCTCCCTGCATGCCATCCTCCCTGCATCCCATCCTCCCTGCATCCCATCCTCCCCGCATCCCATCCTCCCTGCATGCCATCCTCCCTGCATCCCATCCTCCCTGCATGCCATCCTCCCTGCATCCCATCCTCCCTGCATCCCCTCCTCCCTGCATCCCATCCTCCCTGCATGCCATCCTCCCTGCATCCCATCCTCCCCGCATCCCATCCTCCCTGCATGCCATCCTCCCTGCATCCCATCCTCCCTGCATGCCATCCTCCCTGCATCCCATCCTCCCTGCATCCCCTCCTCCCTGCATCCCATCCTCCCTGCATCCCATCCTCCCTGCATCCCATCCTCCCTGCATCCCATCCTCCCTGCATCCCATCCTCCCTGCATCCCATCCTCCCTGCATCCCATCCTCCCGGCATCCCATCCTCCCGGCATCCCATCCTCCCTGCATGCCATCCTCCCTGCATCCCATCCTCCCCGCATCCCATCCTCCCTGCATGCCATCCTCCCTGCATCCCATCCTCCCCGCATCCCATCCTCCCTGCATCCCATCCTCCCTGCATCCCATCCTCCCTGCATCCCATCCTCCCCGCATCCCATCCTCCCTGCATGCCATCCTCCCTGCATCCCATCCTCCCTGCATGCCATCCTCCCTGCATCCCATCCTCCCCGCATCCCATCCTCCCAGCATGCCATCCTCCCTGCATCCCATCATCCCTGCATCCCATCCTCCCTGCATCCCATCCTCCGTGCATCCCCTCCTCCCTGCATCCCATCCTCCCTGCATCCCATCCTCCCTGCATCCCATCCTCCCTGCATCCCATCCTCCCTGCATCCCATCCTCCCTGCATCCCATCCTCCCTGCATCCCATCCTCCCTGCATCCCCTCCTCCCTGCATCCCATCCTCCCTGCATGCCATCCTCCCTGCATGCCATCCTCCCTGCATCCCATCCTCCCTGCATCCCATCCTCCCTGCATCCCATCCTCCTCGCATCCCATCCTCCCTGCATCCCATCCTCCCTGCATCCCATCCTCCCTGCATGCCATCCTCCCTGCATCCCATCCTCCCTGCATGCCATCCTCCCTGCATGCCATCCTCCCTGCATCCCATCCTCCCTGCATCCCCTCCTCCCTGCATCCCATCCTCCCTGCATGCCATCCTCCCTGCATCCCATCCTCCCCGCATCCCATCCTCCCTGCATGCCATCCTCCCTGCATCCCATCCTCCCCGCATCCCATCCTCCCTGCATGCCATCCTCCCTGCATCCCATCCTCCCTGCATCCCATCCTCCCCGCATCCCATCCTCCCTGCATGCCATCCTCCCTGCATCCCATCCTCCCCGCATCCCATCCTCCCTGCATGCCATCCTCCCTGCATCCCATCCTCCCTGCATCCCATCCTCCCCGCATCCCATCCTCCCTGCATCCCATCCTCCCCGCATCCCATCCTCCCTGCATGCCATCCTCCCTGCATGCCATCCTCCCTGCATGCCATCCTCCCCGCATCCCATCCTCCCTGCATCCCATCCTCCCTGCATCCCATCCTCCCTGCATCCCATCCTCCCTGCATGCCATCCTCCCTGCATCCCATCCTCCCTGCATCCCATCCTCCCCGCATCCCATCCTCCCTGCATGCCATCCTCCCTGCATCCCATCCTCCCTGCATGCCATCCTCCCTGCATCCCATCGTCCCTGCATCCCATCCTCCCCGCATCCCATCCTCCCTGCATCCCATCCTCCCAGCATGCCATCCTCCCTGCATCCCATCCTCCCCGCATCCCATCCTCCCTGCATCCCATCCTCCCTGCATCCCATCCTCCCCGCATCGCATCCTCCCTGCATGCCATCCTCCCTGCATCCCATCCTCCCTGCATGCCATCCTCCCTGCATCCCATCCTCCCTGCATGCCATCCTCCCTGCATCCCATCCTCCCGGCATCCCATCCTCCCTGCATCCCATCCTCCCCGCATCCCATCCTCCCTGCATGCCATCCTCCCTGCATCCCATCGTCCCTGCATCCCCTCCTCCCTGCATGCCATCCTCCCTGCATCCCATCCTCCCTGCATTCCATCCTCCCCGCATCCCATCCTCCCTGCATGCCATCCTCCCTGCATCCCATCCTCCCTGCATGCCATCCTCCCTGCATCCCATCCTCCCTGCATCCCCTCCTCCCTGCATCCCATCCTCCCTGCATGCCATCCTCCCTGCATCCCATCCTCCCCGCATCCCATCCTCCCTGCATGCCATCCTCCCTGCATCCCATCCTCCCTGCATGCCATCCTCCCTGCATGCCATCCTCCCTGCATCCCCTCCTCCCTGCATCCCATCCTCCCTGCATGCCATCCTCCCTGCATCCCATCGTCCCTGCATCCCCTCCTCCCTGCATGCCATCCTCCCTGCATCCCATCCTCCCTGCATCCCATCCTCCCCGCATCCCATCCTCCCTGCATGCCATCCTCCCTGCATCCCATCCTCCCTGCATGCCATCCTCCCTGCATCCCATCCTCCCTGCATCCCCTCCTCCCTGCATGCCATCCTCCCTGCATGCCATCCTCCCTGCATCCCATCCTCCCCGCATCCCATCCTCCCTGCATCCCATCCTCCCTGCATCCCATCCTCCCTGCATCCCATCCTCCCCGCATCCCATCCTCCCTGCATGCCATCCTCCCTGCATCCCATCCTCCCTGCATGCCATCCTCCCTGCATGCCATCCTCCCTGCATCCCATCCTCCCCGCATCCCATCCTCCCTGCATCCCATCCTCCCTGCATCCCATCATCCCTGCATCCCATCCTCCCTGCATCCCATCCTCCCCGCATCCCATCCTCCCTGCATGCCATCCTCCCTGCATCCCATCGTCCCTGCATCCCCTCCTCCCTGCATGCCATCCTCCCTGCATCCCATCCTCCCTGCATTCCATCCTCCCCGTATCCCATCCTCCCTGCATGCCATCCTCCCTGCATCCCATCCTCCCTGCATGCCATCCTCCCTGCATCCCATCCTCCCTGCATCCCCTCCTCCCTGCATCCCATCCTCCCTGCATGCCATCCTCCCTGCATCCCATCCTCCCCGCATCCCATCCTCCCTGCATGCCATCCTCCCTGCATCCCATCCTCCCTGCATGCCATCCTCCCTGCATCCCATCCTCCCGGCATCCCATCCTCCCTGCATCCCATCCTCCCCGCATCCCATCCTCCCTGCATGCCATCCTCCCTGCATCCCATCGTCCCTGCATCCCATCCTCCCTGCATGCCATCCTCCCTGCATCCCATCCTCCCTGCATCCCCTCCTCCCTGCATCCCATCCTCCCTGCATGCCATCCTCCCTGCATCCCATCGTCCCTGCATCCCCTCCTCCCTGCATGCCATCCTCCCTGCATCCCATCCTCCCTGCATCCCATCCTCCCCGCATCCCATCCTCCCTGCATGCCATCCTCCCTGCATCCCATCCTCCCTGCATGCCATCCTCCCTGCATCCCATCCTCCCTGCATCCCCTCCTCCCTGCATGCCATCCTCCCTGCATGCCATCCTCCCTGCATCCCATCCTCCCCGCATCCCATCCTCCCTGCATCCCATCCTCCCTGCATCCCATCCTCCCTGCATCCCATCCTCCCCGCATCCCATCCTCCCTGCATGCCATCCTCCCTGCATCCCATCCTCCCTGCATGCCATCCTCCCTGCATGCCATCCTCCCTGCATCCCATCCTCCCTGCATCCCATCCTCCCCGCATCCCATCCTCCCTGCATGCCATCCTCCCTGCATCCCATCCTCCCTGCATGCCATCCTCCCTGCATCCCATCCTCCCTGCATGCCATCCTCCCTGCATCCCATCCTCCCGGCATCCCATCCTCCCTGCATCCCATCCTCCCCGCATCCCATCCTCCCTGCATGCCATCCTCCCTGCATCCCATCGTCCCTGCATCCCATCCTCCCTGCATGCCATCCTCCCTGCATCCCATCCTCCCTGCATCCCCTCCTCCCTGCATCCCATCCTCCCTGCATGCCATCCTCCCTGCATCCCATCGTCCCTGCATCCCCTCCTCCCTGCATGCCATCCTCCCTGCATCCCATCCTCCCTGCATCCCATCCTCCCCGCATCCCATCCTCCCTGCATGCCATCCTCCCTGCATCCCATCCTCCCTGCATGCCATCCTCCCTGCATCCCATCCTCCCTGCATCCCCTCCTCCCCTGCATGCCATCCTCCCTGCATGCCATCCTCCCTGCATCCCATCCTCCCCGCATCCCATCCTCCCTGCATCCCATCCTCCCTGCATCCCATCCTCCCTGCATCCCATCCTCCCCGCATCCCATCCTCCCTGCATGCCATCCTCCCTGCATCCCATCCTCCCTGCATGCCATCCTCCCTGCATGCCATCCTCCCTGCATCCCATCCTCCCCGCATCCCATCCTCCCTGCATCCCATCCTCCCTGCATCCCATCATCCCTGCATCCCATCCTCCCTGCATCCCATCCTCCCCGCATCCCATCCTCCCTGCATGCCATCCTCCCTGCATCCCATCGTCCCTGCATCCCCTCCTCCCTGCATGCCATCCTCCCTGCATCCCATCCTCCCTGCATTCCATCCTCCCCGCATCCCATCCTCCCTGCATGCCATCCTCCCTGCATCCCATCCTCCCTGCATGCCATCCTCCCTGCATCCCATCCTCCCTGCATCCCCTCCTCCCTGCATCCCATCCTCCCTGCATGCCATCCTCCCTGCATCCCATCCTCCCCGCATCCCATCCTCCCTGCATGCCATCCTCCCTGCATCCCATCCTCCCTGCATGCCATCCTCCCTGCATCCCATCCTCCCTGCATCCCCTCCTCCCTGCATCCCATCCTCCCTGCATCCCATCCTCCCTGCATCCCATCGTCCCTGCATCCCCTCCTCCCTGCATGCCATCCTCCCTGCATCCCATCCTCCCTGCATCCCATCCTCCCCGCATCCCATCCTCCCTGCATCCCCTCCTCCCTGCATCCCATCCTCCCTGCATCCCATCCTCCCTGCATCCCATCCTCCCTGCATCCCATCCTCCCTGCATCCCATCCTCCCTGCATGCCATCCTCCCGGCATCCCATCCTCCCTGCATCCCATCCTCCCTGCATGCCATCCTCCCTGCATCCCATCCTCCCAGCATCCCATCCTCCCTGCATCCCATCCTCCCTGCATCCCATCCTCCCTGCATCCCATCCTCCCTGCATCCCCGCCTCCTCCCTAACCCAGCTGCACCTGCCCTCCCAGCCCCATCCTCACCTGTCCCGGCCCGGCCCACCCATCCCTACGTCATCCTCCTCGCATGCGCACCTGTCTGGCAGCCGCCACGTTGACAGCCAGGAACGTGTCTTCCTGCCGCGCGGTGGGCTGCAGCACACTCCACCCGCTGTTCACGTCGATGGCCACCAGCGCCTCTGTCTCCTCTATCACCAGCGAGCCCCCGCCGGGCAGGGGCACGCTGTGGCAGGGGTATGGAGGCACAAGCAACACAAGGGAAGAGGGAAGGCGGTGCCCCGCACACTGTTCACGTCGATGGCCACCAGCGCGTCCGTCTCTTGTTCCACCAGGGAGGCACCGCCAGACAACGGGACACTGGCTTGGAAGCAGGGCATAGGAGATGGGAAGAAGGGCAAGGGGGAAGAGAGGGGACGAGGGGCGGACCATGAGAGGGGCACACACCTCACGCTGATACCTACCACTACCTTGGTCTCCTCCACACACCACCAACCAGCGGTGCATGCCTCACCAGCGGTGCAGCGCGGAGTGCAGGGCGGGCTCGACGTTGAGGGCGTCGAAGATGGGCGCCGGAGACGAGTGCAGCTGTACACGCCCGCACAGCGCCGGCTGCATGCGCTGCAGGTGGCACTCCAGCTGAGCGGGCAGGGCGAGGCACGGGGGGAAGGGGAGTGGCAACACGATGGCAGCGCGGAAGCAGCGCCTCCACCATGGGCCGGTGGCGTGAGATGGCACGAGAGAGAGAGCAGGGCGGATGGAGATGGAGGGGGGGAGGGGGGTGCGGGCAGTGATGCGCGGGAGAGAGGGGAAAGGGTGGTACCTCTTGGAGGAACGCTGGAGAGTCAACCACGAGTTGGGAGACCTGGTGGGCGGAGGAGGGGAGGGAAGAAGAGCGGGTGGGGGCCAAGGGGAGGGTGGGGTGCGGAAAGGGCGTATGGCACAACAATGGGTCGTGGGCGGTGAATGCAGCCAGCTGTGGAGAATGAGAGGCAAGCGGAGAACAACAAGCAGGAAGGGCAGGGAATGCTGCAAGGAAGGGCAGGGGGGTGGGGGGGGGCTAAGTGGAGAAATACGCTTGGGCAGCCTAGCGTATTGCGTACATACGCTAGCGTATAATACGAATACGCTGTACGCTAGCTAAGTACGCAATACGCTAGCGTATTTCTTGGGGGGCAGCCCGGCAAGAAATACGCAAAAAACGATGCGACAAATTTGTGACATGACGAAACCCCACAGGGATTTCGCCATGTCGCAAACCGAAATTTGGCTTTTCAAATCGTCAACCCAACCCCTTCGCCCCTCCCAACCACACAGCATCCCACCCAATCTGTGACTTCCAAACAACACCCAAAGAAATCCCCTTCCTCTCCCTCTCTACTCTACTCCAGCAGGGTTCAGCGCAGTTCACTCCTACGACGAAATCAGGGTACAAGTAAACTGGCGCGCTAACTTCAGTCATTTCTTCTTCCAAGCTAGTGCGACTAGCTAGCTGGTTTTTTAGCGACTGTTGCTATGTCGAACCCTCCACCTAGTCCTGGTTCCCACGGAACCGACGTGGGAACCTCCTGTGCTGCGTCTTCCTCTGACGAGCTCCTGGAGAACTCTACCCACGCTATCTTTAAGCATTTCAAGTTTAAGCATAAGGAGCACCGCAAGCAGCAAAAGTATTGGTGCAAGTACTGCCCCGTATCCTTTACCGGGACGGCCTACCGCTGCGCACAGCACATCACTAGTTGGGATGGTATGCGTAGGCGCGAGGTTCGGAAATGCGAGGAGGTAGGGAAGGAGGAGCAGGCTGCCGTCCGCGCGTTCCAAACCGCCAAAGTGCTCGCGAGGGAGGAGGCGCATAGGGCGGAGGAGTCCGCCCTCGACGCCGTTAGTGGTCGGGGAAAGCGGAAGATCACCGATTACCTGTCCGATGACGCCCAAGCGGCCAAGGCGGCGGCGGACGAGGCTATTTGCCTCCTCTTTGCCGGCCTCCGCCTTCCCGAGCGCCATGCCGACCACCCGCTTTGGCGCAACGCCGTCCGGTCCATCGCGCGCGCGGGGACCAGCTATATGCCTCCAAAGCGCGACTACGTGGGTGGTGCCGGCTTGCAGCTATGCCGCAAGCGGATTGACGAGGGATTGACGGGCGTCATGTCGAGCTGGAAGCGCCACGGCGTGACGATTGCCAGCGACATGATGACCGACAAGTGTGGCAGGCCACAGGCGAATGTGATGCTGGTCAATGACACCGGCGCAGTGTTCGTCGAGAGTATTGACTGCAAGATGGAGAAAAAGACCGGGGGATACATCGCCCGGCTCCTCCGGCCCATCCTGCAAAAGGTTGGGGTCGAGAACATCGTGGCATTCTGCACCGATGGCGGCAGCAACTACCACAGCGCCTGCCGGCTCCTCATTGCAGAGAATCCGCGCATCGAGCATGTGCCGTGTGCGACGCACGTGCTCGACCTCCTTATGGAGGATGTGGGACGGCAGGCTTGGGCCAAGGAGGTAGTGGGGCGGGCGAGCGAGCTCATCAACTACACCCGCAGCCACCATTGGACCCGACAGTATCTCAGGGGTGTGGACGGAGGGAAGGGGCTGCAGATGCTGAGGCCGGCGGGGACCAGGTTTGGGACGCAGCACATTGCTGTGTCCCGCCTGGTGGAGTTGCGGTCAACGCTGGTGACCATGGTGCTCTGCGATGCATGGAAGGCGGAGTGGGCGGTGGGCCCAAAGAAGGCAGCTGCAGAGACATTCCACGACCAGATCATGGATAAGGACTGGTGGCCAGCGGCTGAGCTCTTCAAGAGGCTGCTCCTGCTCCCGTTCAAGGCCATGAGGGCGACGGATTCGGCAACGAAAGGGATGATGGGCCGCATCTATGAGCTGATGCTTGAGCTCACTGTGAATGTGGCAGAACTGCTGAAGGAGGAGGGGGATGGGGTGCTGAGTGCGGGAGACAAGAAGGGCGTCAATGAGATTGTGAAGCGGCGTTGGGATGAGAGTATGGCTTGCCCACTGCACGTGGTCGGGCGGATTCTTAACCCGGTCAACCAGGAGGAGCGGATTTTTGGGCCGGACACGGAGTGCACCAATGTGTTCAAAGCTTTCATTGCCCGCCACTATGGCGGGGTGATGATTCCCCAGAGGGATGGCCTGCCCAAGCGTGCCACACTCCTCCTGCAGGAAGGGTTGGCCACCTTTCTGAAGTTGAGGGGCAGCTTCGGCACGGCTGAGGCCATCAGTGACCGGAAGTTGGTGAAGGAAGGAAGTTATTCCATGGAGGCGTGGTGGGAGTGGCACGGCACTGACCACCCCTTGCTCATGGCCCTTGCTTGCCGAGTGCTAACTCAGCCGGTGTCTGCATCCAGCTGCGAGCGCAACTGGGCGGTGTGGGATACTGTCCACACCGCCCGACGCAACCGGCTGGGTTCAGAAAAGTGCAAGGATCTGGTTTACGTTGCGCACAACTGGAAGGTTGTGCACAACTGGCACATGGCCGACGAGGGGGCGGGGGTGGTGTCCGGTAACATCCCGGACGCCCCCGTCCCTGCGGGGTACAGGGTGGATCGGGAGGAGGAGGATGAGGAGGGCGAAGATGAGGAGCTGCTGGACGAGTACCTGTAGAGCAGAGCAGGAGAGGGTTAGGCGGGCGGTTTGGGGGAGGCTTACCTGAGATGGGTGGTTGGCTGGTTGTTGGAGTTTGGAACCCTTGACATGCCCTTGGTGGCTTGAACTATTTATTTATTACCATGCTAAATGATGCCACATTTGGTGGGGGGAATTTGGTGCTCTGAACCCCCCCTCTTCCCTCCCCAAACAGGTTTTTTTTACCCCTGCCCGAGTTGTTTTTATACCTGCCCGCCAGAGCGTATTTCCTAGCGTATCCAATCCCATAATGAAACGTACAGCGTATATACGCTAGCGTATAATACGCTGGACGCGTATTTCTCCACTTAGGGGGGGGGGACACAGGGTGGGGGCTCGAGGGGGTGGAGAACACATGGTCGCGCCAAGGTTGGAGACTCGCCTTGGCGTGGTGCAGCAGCAGCGAGTGGATGGCGTCCAGCGCCATGGGCGTGCCCTGCATCAGCAGCGTGGGCCCCACCGCGCGCACCTCCGCCACGCTGCGCACGTGCCCCGCGGCGGCATGAGCGCGCGCCAGCACCTCCCGCCAGCGTGCCACCAGCTCCACCAGGTCCCCCGCCAGCTCGCCCTCTGCCCGCCCCACCGCCGCCTGCCGCACCTGGTGGGACGGGAGGGGGGGTGAGAGGGGGGAGAGGGGGGAGAGGGGGGAGAGGGGGAGGGGGGAGAGGGGGAGGGGGGAGAGGGGGGAGAGGGGGGAGAGGGGGGAGAGGGGGGAGAGGGGGGAGAGGGGGGAGAGGGGGAGAGGGGGGAGAGGGGGAGAGGGGGGAGAGGGGGAGAGGGGGGAGAGGGGGGAGAGGGGGGAGAGGGGGGAGAGGGGGAGAGGGGGAGAGGGGGAGAGGGGGGAGAGGGAGGGAGAGGGGGGAGAGGGGGGAGAGGGGGGAGAGGGGGGAGAGGAGGGAGAGGAGGGAGAGGGGGAGAGGAGGGAGAGGAGGGAGAGGAGGGAGAGGGGGGAGAGGAGGGAGAGGGGGAGAGGGGGGAGAGGGGGGAGAGGGGGGAGAGGGGGAAGAGGGGGGAGAGGGGGGAGAGGGGGGAGAGGGGGGAGAGGGGGGAGAGGGGGGAGAGGGGGGAGAGGGGGGAGAGGGGGGAGAGGGGGGAGAGGGGGAGAGGAGGGAGAGGAGGGAGAGGAGGGAGAGGGGGGAGAGGAGGGAGAGGAGGGAGAGGAGGGAGAGGGGGGAGAGGGGTGAGAGGGGGGAGAGGGGTGAGAGGGTGCAGTGCGGGTAATCGGAATGGAAAGGAGACGGGAGAGGGAAGGGAGTGGAAGAAATGCAAAGGCGCACAAGGCAGGTGGCAGGTAGTGGGACCTGGACGGAGAAGCACCTGGACGGAGAAGGAGCGGTTGGGCGCGAGGCGCGTGACGACAGCCTGGATGCGCGCTGCCTCCTCCGATGACACGCCTCGCGGCATCACCAGCCCCGACCCCCGCAGCACCAGCCGCTGACGAGGGGGGGAGGGGAACAGGAGCGACAGGGTTTGACGGCACTGAGGGGTTTGAGGGTGCTCGGGGGTGCGTGCAGACACTGCTGTGCAAGAGCTTTCTCTCACCATGCAGCATGGTGGGCACTCACAAAGCAGCGGCCTGCCAGCACGGGGAAAGCCCGGAGCACGGAGTCCTTGCCGCCGATGGGCCCTCGCACCACCTGCACCAGGATCAGCATCCCTGCCCGCACCTCCCCCCACTCCTCAAACTGCTCCTCCTCCTCCTCATCCTCCTCCTCCTCCTCCTCCTCCTCCTCCACCTCCCTCTCCTCCACCCTCTCCTCCATTCTGTCCCTCGCCTCCTCCCTCACCCCCTTCCCCCCCATATCGCCCCTCTCCACCGACCCCGCTCCTCCTCGCACGCGCTCTCTCGCCGCCCGCCTCGACTCCATGAGCTGGCGCCACGTCAGCGACCACGCAGCGGAACGTCGGCTCCTGGGCTGACCTCTGGAGGCGGGGATCACTCGCAGCCGCCCGCCGCCCAGCCTGCCGCCCGCCTGGTAGGGCGCCATGCCACCCCCCACCAGCCCACCCCCCAGCAGTGCACCGCTTGTTGACTCATCCCTCGCTGATTGGCTGCGACTGCCAGCGCCCATCCACCCATTCCCCCCTTCCCCCTCTCCCCTCACCGCCCCTCTTTCTGCCCCCCCTTGCCTGCTCCGCCCACTTCCCTCCCTTCCGCTTCCCCCCAAGCCTTCCCCCCAGCCCTTGCTTCCAGCGCCCTCCTTCCCCCGCTGCCCCTTGCTGCTGCTTGCCCCCCGCTTCCTCCTCCCCCTGGCGCTGGCAGGGGGGGCGGGGGGGGAGGGGGGCAGGGGGAGGTTGAGCTGCTGGGAGAGGAGGGCGGAGTAGCGCCGGCGGGGGGAGGGGGAGAGCGGCAGGGGCAGGGTGGCAGCGAGGGAGAGCAGGCGCGGGCGGTTGAATGGCCGCCGCAGGGGGGGAGACTGCTCCTGCCGCCTCTCCTGCTCCTGCTGCCTCTCCTGCTCCTGTTGCCTCTCCTGCTGCTGGCTTGTCTTGAGCTGCTGCGGCTGCATCATTGCCTCCTGCTCGGCCCTCTCCCTCCTCTCCTCTCCCTCCCCTTCCTCCCCTTGCTCCTCATTCGCCTCGCTCTCTTCGCTCTCCTCGCTCTCCTCCTCTGCAGCATCCGCGTCTCTCCTGCTCGCACGCCCCTTCCTCTCCTCCGACCAAGTGCTGCCGCTGCTGCTGTCAGCGCTGCTGCTGCGTCTGCTGCTGCGAAGGGTACTAGTGAGGGCAGCACAGGGGGTGCGGTCAGCAGGAGAGCGGCGAGGGGTCGGCGGTGGAGGCGGAAGGGAGGGTCTGGGGTTGAGCGACACAGGGGTGGTGGGAGGCACGGGGGTGGTAAGAGTGCGGAGGGGGGCGGTTTCAGCAGACAACGCCTCAAGAGGGAGGGAGAGGAGGGAGGGGGCTGGGTGGGGAAGGGGGTGTGCGGATGCGAGGGGGTGGGGGGTGGAGGGCGGGGGTGGGGACGGCGGGGATGGGGCAGGAGGGGGAGCGGGCGGGCGTGCAGGGAGAGGGAGAGGGGTGTGGACGCATGGGACGCCAGGTGCTCGTTCGATGGTGCCTGGTCTCTTGACAGTGTTTGTTCCTTCGACAGTGTTTGGTCGTTCGGGAGTGGCTGGTCGTCCGGCGGTGTTTGGTCGTTTGGAGGAGTGTGGGCGTTAGAGTCGTTGGTGTGGAGATGGGAGCTGGTCTCTGCCGCCTCTACCACGTCATCCCCTGCCCACTCTCCCTCCTCTACCACGTCATCCCCTGCCCACTCTCCCTCCTCTGCCTCGTCATCCCCTGCCCACTCTCCCTCCTCTACCCTCCCATCGTCCACCGGCTCTTCACGTGCCTTCTGCTCCTCTTGCCCATTCGTCTCCTCCTCCTCCCTTTCCTCCCCATTCTCATCCTCCTCCTCATCCTCCTCCTCCTCGTCCTCCTCCTCCTCCCACCGCTCATGACCATGTTCCTTCCGCTGCCGCTTCTTCACCTTCTTCTTTCGCCGCCTCTCATCAGTTCTCTCCCTTTCGTCCTCCTCCCTTTCGTCCTCCTCCCCTTCATCCTCCTCCCCTTCATCCTCCTCCCTTTCATCCTCCTCCCCTTCATCCTCCTTTGCATCCTCCTCCTCTTCTTCATCCGTCCCTCGGTCCTCAGTCCCACCCTCCTCAACCCCCTCCTCAATATCCCCCTCCTCAACCCCCTCCTCAATATCCCCCTTCACCTGCTCCCACGCCTCTCCCTCGTCCTCACGCTCTCCTAAGACTTCCCCTTGCTGCCACTGCGTGCCACCAGCACCAGCACCAGCACCAGCACCAGCTCCAGCACCAGCACCAGCACCAGCACCAGCATGAGCATCATCTCTGCTTTCGTCCTCTTCCTCCTCCTCTTCCTCCTCCTCTTCCTCCTCCTCTTCCTCATCCCCTTCCTCTTCTTCTTCCTCCTCTTCTTCTTTCTCCCCATCTTCGACTTCCGCCTCCTCTTCTGCTATCTCCTCCTCTATACCTTCCTCCTCATCCTCCCACTCACGCTCTTCATCCTCCTCTTCACATTCCTCCCCCTCCCCTCCACCATCATCATCACCATCATCATCATCATCATCATCATCATCATCATCATCATCATCATCATCATCATCATCATCATCATCATCATCATCATCATCATCATCATCATCATCATCATCATCATCATCATCATCATCATCATCATCATCATCATCATCATCATCATCATCATCATCATCATCATCATCATCATCATCATCATCATCACCATCACCATCACCATCACCATCACCATCATCATCATCATCATCCCGCTCATCCTCGTCCGTCGCTTGCTTGCCTGCCAGCGCCACCACCCCTGCCACCCCTCGGCGCATCACTGCACCCCCATCCCTCCCCACTCGCCCCTCCCCAGCGCCATGCCATGCCCCGCCCGCTATCAAGTACTCCCTCCCCCCCGCTGCAACGGCCTCGCCAACTGACTCTGCACCTGCCTCGCCAATGGAGTCCGCAACTACAACCGCGCCCAAGCCTGCGCCCATGCCTATACCCATGCCTGCATCTGTCTCTGTGCCTGCGCCTGCCAGCACGGCCGCCTCGCTCCACGCGCGGGTGAGCGCAGCGCCGCCGTCCCCGGTGGGCGGGAAGGTGAGCGGGCGGTCGTTGTGCGCCAGGTTCAGCAGCGAGGGCGCCGCGCCGCCAATGTCCACAAAGGCGGCGGACATGCCGGGGTGCAGCGAGCGGATGACGCCCAGGTAGATGTCGCCCACGCGCACCGCCGAGGGCGCACGAGGGGCGGGGGGAAGGGGGCAGGGGAAGGGGCTGCTGGGTGCAGCGGTGGGTGCAGCGGTGGGCGCTGGTGGTGGGGCGGGCGAGGGGACAGGTGGAGAGAGCGATGCATCAGGAGTGGGTAGGGAGGGAGGGAGAGGAGAGGAGGGGAAGGCGGGAGGGGCGAAGGCAGCGAGTGAGGGTGGAGCGGTGGTGGCGACGATGAGCTCCACGAGGCGGCCGTCCTCCAGCACGGCCACGCGCTGCAGCCCCACTGCCGAGCAGTTCACGTAGATCGCCACGCCCGCCGCTGACGCAACTGAGAGCGGTGGGGATGTGAATGATGGGGACGCTGGTGCTGGTGCTGGTGCTGGTGCTGGCGCCTGTGCGGATGGTGGTGTTGCTGCGGGCGGTGCAGCGGAGGAGGAGCCCTTTGGTGGATCTCTCTTACCGCGCCCGTTGGCCCCATGGGCGTCAGCAGCAGCGGCGGCCTTGAGTGCCTGCAGCATGTCGGCGGACACCATCCCCACCGCGCCCCCTCCCGCCTCGCCCCTGCCCTCTTGGTCTCCCACCGCGCCCTCCCTCGCCCCACTCCCCTTCTTCCGCCTCCCCCCCCCACCCTCCATTGCCCCTTGTTCCACTGCTCCTTCTGCCCCCACTGCCTGCACCAACCCCTCCTCCTCTTCCTCCTCCTCCTCCTCCTCCTCCTCCTCCTCCTCCTCCTCCTCCTCCTCCTCCTCCTCCTCCCCCGTCTGCCGCACCACCTCCGCCCATCTCTCCCTCTCCTCCTTCTCCCTCTCCTCCTTCTCCCTCTCCTCCCTCGCCCTCCGCTCTGCCTCGCCGCGCGCCTCCTCCTCTCGCTGCTGTGCCTCCCGCACAGCAGACAGCGCCGACACAGCAGCCATGCGCAGCCGCCATGCACCGCTGCCGCTGCTGCTGGGGGTGCTGGGGGTGGTGCTGCCGCTGCTGTTGCCACTGGGGCTGTCCTCGCTGCTGCCAGCACTTGGACCAGTCACGAGAGGGCCACCATCCAAGGCGCCTGCGCTGCCTGCTGCCCCCCCTGCCCCATCGCCCTTGCCCTTGCTTCCTCTTGCCACGTCAGACGCCACGCGAGCTCCAGTGGCCACGTCATTCCGTCCCAGCCTTCCCTTCACACGTCCAACTCTCCACCTGCCCTGGCTACCCACCGCGCCCCACTGCCCTTCACCCTCCTCTAAATCCTCTTCCACCCCACCCTCCTCCCACTCCTCTTCACCTCCCTCCCCCCAATCTCCTTCCCCCTCTTCCTCTTCCCCCTGCTCGCCCTCCCCACGTCCACCTGCCACGCCCTCCCTCGCGCCCTCCTTCACGCCCATTCTTCCGCGCGCCGTCCCTTCCTCACGCCGCACCACCACCGCTCCTACACTTCCTCCCGCCAAGCTCTCTCCCCCCCTTCCCCCCTCCCCCTCCTCACTCCCCTGGCCATCCCCTCTCCCAGAGCTCACTGCGCCTTCCCCACTCTCCGCCATTCTTCTGTCCCCCGCCCCAGCCTGCTTCCGCAACCGCGCGCCCCTTTCCGCTTCCCCAGGCCAGTCCTCCTCCAAATCCCCCTCCACTTCCCCCTCCACTTCCGCCTCTAAACCTCCGCCTCCGCGCCATGAACCCTCCGCCCCCTGTGCCCCCTCCCGTTCCCCCGCTCCGCTCCCTGTTTCCCCCTGTACTGCGCACACCTTCCGCCATCTCCGCTTCCCCGCCCCGCTTTCGTGCGCCAAGGCGGAGCTTCCGCCGATGCGACCAGAGGAGGGGAAGCCAGACAGCAGGCGCGCGGCAACCACCTTCTGGGCATCGTGCCTGATTGGCCGCAATTCGCGGCGATTTGCGCAAGAGGCGGAGAGGTGAGGTACTAGAGGGGTGGCCGCGGCGACAGCGTGGGGAATGGGAATGGGAATGGAGATTGAGCAGTCCATAGCGGCGTGGGACGCGCGGGGAACGGGCGGAGGGCGCGCCACGGGCATGCCTGCGACGGCTGGTCGGCGCGCATACTGCAATCGGCGCGCTTGAGCTGCTGGCTGACTGTGATTCGCTGGGGAGGGCGCCGATTGATTTGAGTGTGATTGGTGGGGTGGTGGGGCAAAACGCTCCTAACTCGATATGGAAAGGATCTGAAATCTGCAAACATCCCTATAAATTCAGATTGGTACACTTTCGTATTCAGTAAAACAAATCAAAAACTGTCTCAGCGAGTTTCCCGACAGTCGTCAGCGTTTTCGGCGGTTCCGTTGTCTCTCATGCCGTCGCAAAAGTTCGCAGCTGATCCTCCTGCCACACCGATCAGACTTGAGCCAAGCACTTGATCATCGTGCGTGCTTCACCCGTTCTCTTCACTCGAAGCATGATGCCTTTCTAGGTTGATCGTTAGTGGTGCCGCATCCACCCACGAGGTTAGCCGACGCACATGATCCACCGGCCTCCGCATGGCTGGCGCCGCGCCCCGACGCGCGATTCACTGATGCCTCGCGCCGCGCCCTCCTGCACGCCCTTCCGCCTGCTCGCCGTCGCCGTGCTCTCGCTGCTGCACCTCCGCCTCTTCCTCGCGCGCTACTTCCCCCACCCCCCCGCACCCTTCCGCGATTGCCCCGATACCGCCGCGGACGTCGCCGCGTTGCGGTCAACCCTCCGCAAGTGCCAGGGGGAGCTCGTGCGCCGCCGGCAGGTTGCGCGGAGTGCTTATAACGATGCCTCGGCGGCCGGAGAGGATCTGGACGAGCGGTGGCTCGCGGAGAGCGCAGTCTCCGCCGTGACTCTCGGCGCTGGGGCCGGCGGGGAGGGCGGCGCAGGTTTGCTTTCCGCGGAGTACGCGCGGAGGCGGGACGCGCATCTGACTCGCTTGCGCGCGGACAGGCTGAGCGTGTGCGGCGCGTCTGACGCGGAGCTGAAGCAGTTCCTGCGCTTCTCTCCGCACGCCACGTGTCCCGACGACTGGGAGCTCGCCCACCGCCTCCGCTTCTCCGACCACTGCCACGTCATCCCTCCCCGCGCGTGCCTCTCCGCCATCCCCCCTGACCCCGTGGAGCCCCCGCCACATCCGGAGGCGCTGTGGACGCCGCTGGACGGGCGCAGCGTGCGGTGGGAGCGCTACGGCTGCGCTGACGTGGCGTGCATCGAGCGCAAGCTGGCAGCCTTTGCTTCAGCCGCTGCTGCTGATGCTGCAGCTGTAGCGGCTGTAGCTCGAGAGGTCAACTCAAGCCTGGACCCCCTACCCTGGGAGAGACGCGAGGGGGAATGGAAGGAGGGCGGGAGGGGGAAGGGGCGGAGCGGGAGACAGGGTGGGGGGGAAAGGGGAGCAGAGAGGGGGAGCGGGTGCGACAGGGACGGGTGGGCTGCTGGCGGCGCATGCTTCCAGTTCACACGACCCTCCGCCAGCACTGGCAGCGGTAGCAGCGGCAGCAGCCCGCTGTCCCGTGGTGCACATGGCAGGGGCGGGACGGAGGGCACTGGAGAGGAGTTCCACATCCGCCATCTCATGCGCCTCAAAGGGGGCGGCCTGCGACTGGGGCTGGACTTGGGCGGCGGAACAGGGCAGTTTGCTGCCCAGATGGCGCTGCACAATGTGACGGTGCTCACTGCACAGTCCAACGTGATTGGCCACAGTGACGCCTGGCAGTGGCCCTCAGGCAATGCTGCTGCTGACGCTGCCGTTACCACCAGCATCGGGGGCAGCCGCAGCAGCGGTATGAGTGGTGCCAGTGGCAGCAGCAGCAGCAGCAGCAGCAGCAGCAGGGTGGCAGTGCCATTCCAGGAGGCCCTGGCGTGGCGGGGCCTGTTGGGTCTGGACATGCCTCTGACGGCGCGCCTGCCGCTGTTTGACGCCTCGCTGGACCTCATCCACGCCTCTGGCACCACAGGCCCCGCGCTGCTGCAGGGGGTGGACGCCCTGCCGCCCAGGGACTTCCAGCTCGCATTGTTCGACTGGCATCGTGTGCTGAGGCCGGGCGGCATTCTTTGGCTGGAGGCGATAGAGCACAGTGCGGATGCCATGGCGCTGTTCGAGGCAGCGCTGGAGATGCTGGCGTACCGTGCTGTGTATGTGAGGAAGCTGGATGCTGTGGTGGGGGGGGCACGGCACAGGCATGTGCAGAGACTGTGGGTTGTCTTGGAGAAGCCAATGAAGGGGATGGATGCGGACAGTTTGGGCAGTCGTGGGAAGAGAGGGCGAGCAAGCAGACAAGTGCACTCATTTGATCCAAATGTTCTTACCTTGATGAGCTAGCTATATGTCAAACATGTTTATCTACAATGTTTGTATAGACTGTGTTGGGCTGAAAAAGCCCTTGGGATCTTTCCAGAGACAAAGTCCCAGCTGTGGAGACTTGAGACTTTGAGTAGTGCAGCGGAAGTTGAGGCAGTTGAACCCTTGTACTAGTATGTGAGAACAAGTGATAATAAAAAGGCAAACATACAGCAATATATAGAAGATAAGAAACAGTTGTGGAGTACAGTTGCAGTAGCGGTTTATCGAGTCGTACAGCGACTCGATTGTCGCTTCGGTTACCATCCGTGCTGTTGTAACGGTCAGTCGCAACCTCCAGTTGCGACCCTTTGAGTCCCAAACCCTTCGTGTTCTTTGTCCGCCCCCTCGTGTAACCTCCGTTGACTCGCGTACCCCTTGCAATCTTCCTCGATTGTAGTGTTACACTTCAGAAACGCTTAAGTCTTTTGATGTACTTTCAACACTCCCCTTCGTTTCTGGAGTGCTGACTTGTTCAGGTCCGATGACGTTTGTTTGTCCGGTCAGCAAGATGCAGTAGTCGAATTTTGCTTTCGCCAATTTCTTCGTCAAATAGTCTGCGGCCATTTCTGTTGTCGGGCAGTAACTGAGTTGAAGTCTCCCTTTCGCGATTTCATCTTTGACGAAGAAGTACCGCAGGGCGATGTGTTTGGTTCGGTTGGCGAAGCCGTCCTTGTTTGCGATTTTGATCGCAGATTGGTTGTCGCAGAAGAGTGAGAAGGCGGGCAGGGTCGTGATCTTCGCTTCCTCGAGTAACTCTCGCAGGTAGAGTCCTTCCTTGGTCGCAGTACAAAGGGCGATGTACTCTGCTTCAGCCGAGGATAGTGCGATTAACTCCTGCTTGCTCGACTGCCAGGAGATAGTTCCGATGGGTTCTAGTCGGTAGATGTAGCCCGTCCTAGATCGTCGATTTTCCCTGTCTCCCGCGTGGTCGGCGTCGACGTATCCGAGTAGTTGTACGGACGTGTTGTCGCTTTGCTGTAGGTAAGTCCGATCGTCGGCGTGGAGACGAAGTAGAGTAGTGCCCGGTTGAGTTCCTCGAGATCTTCCTGTTCCGGTTGCTTCAGATGCGTCGCTAGTTGACTCGCACTATAGGACAGGTCGGGTCGGCAGGTGACTGCTGCGAATAGTAGGCAACCGAGCTTCTGTTGATACTCCTGGATTTGCTTCGCGGGGAGTTTTGCGGAGGCGCTGTTGTTGTTTCCGTAGCGGTAGGGAGTCGGGACCGTAGTCGGCGTCAGTCCGAATTTCTTCGCGACAGTGCCTGCGTACTTTCCAGCGTGTAGGTAGAACGCCGAGTTGTCTTCGACGACATTTAGTCCCAAGTACTGGGTCACTGAGTCGGACACCGTGAGCGTCAGGTCCCCTTTCAGCTCCCCTTCGAACCAGGTGACGATGTCGGTGGTAGAACCGATGTAGAGCAGGTCGTCGACGTAGACTATGAGCAAAATGTAATCTCTTCCCTTCTGCAGTCGGTACATGCCTTGGTCATGTGGTAACTGTAGGAATCCGATTTTTACGAGCCGGCCGTGAAGGTGCTGCTGCCAGAGCCGTGGGGCTTGCTTGATCCCGTAAAGGGATTTTTCCAGCTGGCATACTTTTGAAGGGTCGTCGATGAATCCGTGGGGTTGTTCGACGAAGATTTCGGCGTCCACAGGTGCGTACAAGAAGGCGTTTGCGACGTCGATTTGCCGTAGTGGTAGTTTCTTCGTGGCCGCGACGGCGAGTAGGATGCGCAGGGAGGTGTGACGGGAGACTGGGGCGAAGGTTTCTGTGTAGTCGGTTCCGTATCGTTGGTCGAAACCTCGTACGACCCATCGCGCTTTAAAACGTTCGATGGAGCCGTCCGCGTTGGTCTTAATGCGGTACACCCATTTCCCCGAGAGAATGTCCCTCCCGTTGGTGTTGGTTGTCGGTACTAACTTCCATGTATTCCGGTCTTGGAGGGCTTTTAACTCTTTTTCCATTGCTTCCTTCCATTCCGCCTTATGTTCCCCCCCCAGAGCCTGCGACAGGGTCGATGGCTCGCGCGGAGAAGGCGGCGGCGGGTGCTGGACGGAGACCCATAGTCCTAGGATCTGCAGTCCCGTGGCTGTGTGTCGAGGGGAATTTTCATTCCCGGGATAAGCTGCTTCATCACCGTCTTCAGGATCGGGTAAGAAGTTTGGCCCGATGCGTTCGGAAATATTCGAGTCGACGGGGTGTGGTGTAGCGTAGCCTTGGTCAGCGAAGTGGTAAAAGGTGTCGAGGTTGTTGCTATCGAGGGGATTATCTTCATCGAGTGGAACAGGTACGGAGCAGTAGGGGAGTGGTCCGGCAGCCTCCGAGGCTCCAGGGACGTCTTCTTCTGCTGCGTCAGCCTCGGCAGCATGGTCAGCGAAGGAGCGAAGGCCCGCGAAGCCGTCGGTGGGGTCGTCTGAGTTGGCAATGTTGTCCAGGTAATGCTGCAGCGTCAGTCGCTCGTAGAAGATAACATCACGTGATGCCACCGTATTTTTGTCTTGTATGTCGAGAATCTTCCACGCGTGAAAATGTTTGGCGATGCCGAGGTGTATTCCCCACCGAGCTCGTTGAGTGAAGCGTCCTGCTCGAGCTGTGTGGGGTCTGTATTGTACCATGCAGCCGAAAACTCGAAGTAATTTTGTGCTGCCCCTTTTTCCCGTCCACAGCAGGTGTGGTGATGCGTTGTTGGGGAGCGATGACGAGGACAACAGGTTGTGCAGGTGGACTGCATGTGTCATCGCGTCTGGCCACAGTGTGTTGGGCAGTTTCATTCCCAGGAGCAGCTTTCGCATTGTCGTCTGCAAGGTCCGATTCATGCGTTCTGCGACCCCCTGCTGCTGGTGAGCGTATGGTAGGGACACCAGGCGCCTGATTCCTCTTTCCGCCAGATAGGTCCTGAAGCGTTGTGACTGGTATTCCAGTGCGCCGTCTGACTGGAAACTTTTTAGCTTGGTTCCTGATTCCCGTTCGGCGATGGGGAGCCATGTTGTGAAGGCGTCGAAGGCTTGATCGCGCGTCTTGAGGTTGTAATGCCAAGTGTATCTTGTTGCTGCATCGACGAAGGTGATGACGTAGTTGAAGTCGGCTTCCGTGTCGTCTCGAGGCATGTTCAAGATGTCGCTGTAGACTTTTTCCATCGTTGCATATGCAGGCGCGCTTGGATTATGATGTGATGGGAAGGGTTGATGAGGAAGATCTGCTTCGGGGCACGTGAAGCACCGTGCGCGAGGTCGTCGAAGTTCTTGGCCGTTCGTTGTTAGGAGGGCGTTGCGTTCTAACACTTCGGCTTGGATGGTTTGTAGTATTGTACTATTTGCAGGGTGCCCGAGGCGTTGGTGCCAGATGTCGTCGGGAGCGCGATGGCCGGGTGAGCGGTGGTATATGTCGGCGTTGGAGAAGAATGCGACGACTGTGGCGGGACTTCGACAGACTTCTCGTGTGATGGGCATAAGTTGATCTGCTTCGGTTGGCGGTCCTCGGACTGCCGGTGGTGGTACTCGGCTTGGTCCTGCTGCTGCTACTGCAGGTGATGGTTGGGACTGGACGCTTGTTGGTACTTGCCGTTCTTGTCTGATAACTGCTAATGCTCGTGTTCTTTCTGCTGCAGGTATGGTGTTGGAGTGCCAGAAGCCGTCACTGTCGAAGTCGGGATCAAGATCCGGCGGGTGTGTCCAGGCGGCGAACGATACGATACCGTCGCTGTCGGCAGTACCGCGGTCGGGGACAAAGTCCAACACGAAGACACCGGACTTCAGGAGGGCACGGCCTATGAAGAGGCCGCCCTTCCCGTGGTAAAGCCGGAACTCGTTGGAGAAGGAGTCGCACTCCAGGTGAATCCCCTTGGCCATTAGTTGGCTTACGCTTAGTAGGTTGTATCCCAAGTTGTCGACGATGAGTACTTTGTTGAGCTGAAGTATTACGTTTGTCTCCATGGATTGCAACTGAACCACGCCTTGTCTGTTTGTCTTCAGGTTTTCGTTGTTGGCGACGGTGATGACGACGTCGCGGTTGAGCCGTTTTTCCTGTTGCACGAAGCGTCCCGAGGAGCACATGTGTTGACCGCAGCAGCTGTCCAGGAACCAAGTGTTTCGTCCGGTTGGTTCGGCGTTGGCGACCGCAGCGTACGTCGGATTGACTTGAAGTCCTTGTGAGCGTGGTGGCGGGAGCTCTTCTTCGTCTGGCGCGTAAGTGGGTGGTGAGCCGGGTGCACAGTTGTCGATGTGTACCATGCAATTGATAATGTTTGGTGTCTGTTGTGCAGATGTTGAAGAGCGCCTTGGGGGACTTGCTTGGGTTGAAGCAACTTGTGGGTCTGCTGGACGGTAAACGCGAGGGCGGTTGCAGTTGACCTTGGAGTGCCCGGAAGTCTGACAGTTGTGGCAGAACGGCGGCACAAAGGTAGTCCCTCTGTTGTCGCGCTCTTGCTTGCTGCGTCGATTGTAGGTGTTGTCGTTTCTTCGTTGAGTGTAGAAGACTAACTGCTGCTGCTTCCTTGGTTGCCTTTCTTCGAACAGGTCCATCTCCTGTTGTTCAGCGTGAAGCTCGGCGCAGAGGTGCATCTCCGAAATTCTTCCGTGGGCGCGAAGAAGTGATCGTGTGGTTCTCCATTCTGGCCCGAGCCCGGCGAGGACAAGTGTCACGAAGCTTTCTTCAGTGATTGTTCCTCCGCACCGAAGCAGGCGGTCGCGGAGAGTCTGGCATCGACTCATATATTGCATTGCCTTTTCCCCGGTCTTCATCTGTATTGTTGTCAGTTGTTGCATGAGTCTGCTTTGCGTCACGCTGTCGTTTGCTTGATAAAGGCACTTGAGATGATGCCATGCGAGTTCCGCGGAGTTTCCATAACTCCGATATGTTCTGATGCTCTGCTGTTCTTGTGGTGACAAGTTCCGCAGGAGGACTGTATACGCCAGCAGCGGCTGATACGTGAAGATCTCTTGCTCCTTTCCAGTGCCGTTGCTTGGAAATGGCAGGGACCCGTTGAAGTATCCCAGAAGATGCGCGGCCTCCATCAGCAGCTCGAACTCGAAGCTCCAGGTAAAGAAGTCGTGTCCGTTGAACGGTGAGGATGTTTGTAACTTAATAACGTGTGAGAATTGAGCCTGAAGACTGAGAATCTCGTTTGGTGTTTGTTGTGATGCAGCTGCTGTTGGTTGGGCGCGGGGCGGCATGAACTCGAACGTCCCCGGTGAAGAATGATACGGCGCAAAGGTAGGCGCTTGGTTGTGTCGCCCGAAGGATGAGTTGTCGAGGCTCATCGGCGCTAATCCCATGTTTCCTCCATTGCTCTGTGTTGAATGCGCAGGTGTCCTTGTCTGCTGCTGCTGGTCGAAGTGCGACATGAAGCTGAAGAACCTTTCCATAAGGTTGGGGTCCACGCTTGAAGAGGGAGATGGAGTAACCATCTCTGGTACTCTTCCCGTTGTTTCTTGAGCAGTCCCGGTCTCTGTCTGCAGTCCTGAGGTGTGCAGACCAGAGTTGCCGTGTTGAGTTTTTTGGCCGCTGGGTGAGCCCGTAGAGACTTTCTTGCCCTTGCTGTCCATGTCTTGCAATCAATGAAGTCGTTGAATTGAGTTGAGTTGCAGGTTGGTGATAGAACGTAGTTGCTGGGAGTTTGGTCTCTGACCAGCTCTCATACCATGTTGGGCTGAAAAAGCCCTTGGGATCTTTCCAGAGACTAAGTCCCAGCTGTGGAGACTTGAGACTTTGAGTAGTGCAGCGGAAGTTGAGGCAGTTGAACCCTTGTACTAGTATGTGAGAACAAGTGATAATAAAAAGGCAAACATACAGCAATATATAGAAGATAAGAAACAGTTGTGGAGTACAGTTGCAGTAGCGGTTTATCGAGTCGTACAGCGACTCGATTGTCGCTTCGGTTACCATCCGTGCTGTTGTAACGGTCAGTCGCAACCTCCAGTTGCGACCCTTTGAGTCCCAAACCCTTCGTGTTCTTTGTCCGCCCCCTCGTGTAACCTCCGTTGACTCGCGTACCCCTTGCAATCTTCCTCGAGTGTAGTGTTACACTTCAGAAACGCTTAGGTCTTTTGATGTACTTTCAACAGACTGTATAGGGTCATTTCTTAGAGAGTACAACCCTTAGATATATGTCCTTGTACAATTCTTTCTAGTCAATTATTATTCAGTTTTCCTTTGAGATGGTATCACCTGTAGGTTGGTTCCCCTCCACCTACCGCTTCCGCCCATGCCTCCTAGGCCCCGCCACCCCCTCCGTTCCTCCTAGGCCCCGTCGCGCCCCCCTGGGCCCCATCGCGCTGCCTAGGCCCCGTCGCGCCCCTCCTGGGCCCCTTCGTGCCCCGTAGGCCCCGTCGCGCCCCCCTGGGCCCCATCGTGCCTCCTAGGCCTCGTCGCGCCCCCCTGGGCTCCATCGCGCCTCCTAGGCCCCGTCGCGCCCCCCTGGGCCCCATCGCGCTGCCTAGGCCCCGTCGCGCCCCTCCTGGGCCCCCTTCGTGCCCCGTAGGTCCCGTCGCGCCCCCCTGGGCCCCATCGTGCCTCCTAGACCCTGTCGCGTCCCACTGGGCCCCATCGCGCTGCCTGGGCCCCGTCGCGCCCCTCGTGGGCTCCTGTAGCGCGTCCTCGCCCGTCTCGCCCCGCCCTGGGCCCCTGCAGCGCCTTCTAGCCCGTCACGCCCCTCCTGGGCCCCTCGTGCCTCCTCGACCCCGTCGCACCTGCCTGGCCCCGCTGTGCCTGCCTGGCCCCGTCGAGCCTGCCTGGCCCTCGCCGCGCTGCCTGGCCCCGCCGCGCTACCTGGCACTGCCGCGCCTGCCTGGCCCCGTCGCGCCTGCCTGGCCCCGTCGCGCCTGCCTGGCCCCGCCGCGTCTCCTGGCCCCGCCGCGCTGCCTAGCCCCGTCGCGCCTGCCTGGCTTTGCCGCGTCTGCCTGGCACTGCCGCGCCTGCCTGGCCCCGTCGCGCCTGCCTGGCCCCGTCGCGCCTGCCTGGCCCCGCCGCGTCTCCTGGCCCCGCCGCGCTGCCTGGCCCCGTCGCGCCTGCCTGGCCCCGTCTCGTCTTCTGGCCCCGCCGCGCTGCCTGGCCCCGTCGAGCCTGCTTGGCCCTGCCGCGTCTGCCTGCCACTGCCGCGCCTGCCTGGCCCCGTCGCGCCTGCCTGGCCCCGTCGCGCCTGCCTGGCCCCGCCGCGTCTCTTGGCCCCGCCGCGTTGCCTGGCCCCGTCGCGCCTGCCTGGCCCCGTCTCGTCTCCTGGCCCCGCCGCGCTGCCGGGCCCCGTCGCGCCTGCCTGGCCCTGCCGCGCCTCCTGGCCCTGCCGCCCCTGCCTGGCCTCGCCGCTCTTGCCCGGTCCTGCTGCACCTCCTGGCTGTGCCCCCTCCCAGTGCACGTTCACTGACGTTTCGGCTGCAGTCGCCACAGTGCCCCCTCCCACCGAGACGGCTGCTGCGGTCCACCCGCAGCAGCGCTCGCGCCGCAGTAGCCGTGGTCGCCAGGGAGGTCGGGGTGGTGGCGCAGGTGGTGGTGGTGGTGTTAGTGGTACTGACGGTAGTCCGCCTGCAGGGTCTACCACTGGTCGGCAGGAGCACCAGCCCCCGCCGCAGCAGGAGCAGCCCGAGCCGCCGCCGCCGTCCCAGCAGCAGCCGTCGCCCCAGCAGCAGCCGCCGCAGCAGTGGGCTCGTCTCCCGCCTGGTTGGCCTGGCACCAGCGGAGGTGGTGGCCGTGGTGGCGGCCCGCGCAGCTCGGAGTCTACCAGCGGCTCCGGTGCTGTGACTTGCCAGTACCAGCTTCAGACCGGGCCTCTTCGCGGCACTCTGTGTCGCCGCCCGCACCAGACTGCCCGCTGTTTTCGCCGCCTTGACGATCTTTTTCGTCGTCGCTTTGGCCCGGCCCCGGACCTCCCTGACTGGCACAGCCTGCTCCGCCAGGGCATGCCGATCTTTGAGTTAGACATGGATCAGATAGGTGGTGCGTTGCATGCTTTGTATTCTGACGCTGCTAGTATTGCTGGATCTTATTATCCTGTGTTCTCCAACTTAGGTGTTGCACCCTTGTGTAGCATAGCTTCCCCTGCTGCGTCAGGCGTAGGACTACCTAGTTTGCCTAGCCCAGTCTCTGCACCGGCCCCGTTCCCGGCCTCCGCCACTGCATCGCTGTCGTTCACTATCGACTCCGGTGCTTCTGCCTGCTTCTTCCGCGACCGCTCCGCGCTCACGCCGCTTGCTACACCTGCTGCTGTCGGGACCCGGTGTCCGGTCTGTTTACCCTCGACACCGCTTCCCCCCCGGTTGGTGCGTCCTCCCAGGTCGCTGCAGCTTGCTCGTGTCGTTCCCTCACTCACCCGTCCCTTCTCTGGCACCACCGCTTAGGTCACCCTGCTCTCCCTCGTCTGCGTCACATGTCCCAGCACGGTCTTGTCTTAGGTCTCCCCGCGTCGCTCCCTGCCCTTCCTCCCTCGACTGCGCCACTGTGCACGCCTTGCATCGAGGGCCGCCTCCGCCGTGCTCCTCACTCCTCCTCGCTGCGCCCTGCGACTGCCCCCCTCCAGACCCTGCACCTGGACGTCTGGGGCCCTGCCCCCGTCCCTGGACCGCGCGGTGAGCGCTACTTCCTTGTGCTCGTCGATGATTACACGCGCTACACCACGGTGTTTCCTCAGGAGCGGAAGGCCGACGTGCCCGACGTTCTTCTACCGTGGGTTGTGGCTGCGCGTCTTCGCTGCAGTCTCCCCGTGTTGTGTCTCCACTCTGACCGTGGCGGCGAGTTCGCCTCTGGTCGGCTTGGATAGTTCTGTCGTGCCGAGGGCATCACCCAGACGTACACCTTGCCGGACTCGCCACAGCAGAATGGGGTTGCTGAGCGCCGCATTGGCTTGGTCATGGAGGTTGCTTGTACCTCCATGATTCATGCTGATGCCCCCCATTTTCTGTGGCCGTTCGCTGTTCGCTACGCTGCTCACCAGCTTAACTTGTGGCCACGCTCTCAGCGGCCACAGGTTTCGCCGACCCTCCTTTGGACCGGGTCCCCTGGTGACGCGTCTGCGTTCCACGTCTGGGGCTGTCTTGCTCACGTTCATGCCTCTGGCACGGACAAGCTCACTGCCCGCACGGTCCCCTGTGTCTTCCTTGGTTTCCCCCTCGACTCGTCTGACAGGCTGTTCTACCACCCCCCGTCTCACCGCTTCCTCCACTCTCGTGACGTCACCTTTGACGAGTCTGTCTCCTACTACCGTCGCTTCCCTCACCGAGGTCTCCCGGTTGCCCCGCCCCTGTTCCTTGCTCCCTCTCCCCCGGTAGCCCCTGCGCCTCCCCCGCCTCGCCCTGCCCCGTCTGGTGTCTCTCACGTCACTCCCCTCCCGTCGGTTGTCCCCGTTGAGGAGTCCGCTGACTCTGGTGGTACACCTGGCCCGTCCGTGCCGTGTCCCCCTCCCCCGGTGTCTTCGCCTCCACGAATCGCAGTCGCCCCCTCTGACGCAGCCGCCGCCGCCGTCGCTGCTGTTGCCGCTACCGCCGCCGCTGCTGTTGCCGCTGCCGCCGTCGCTGCCGTCGTCGCTGCTGCCGCCGCTCTTGGCCCCTGCGACTGCTCGCGTGGAGGAGGGTGTTCGTCCTGCAGCTTCTGGGGGTGCCGCTGGTGTTGGAGGAGGTCCTCGCTCTGGGGGTGTTGGTTCTGGGGGTGCTGCTGTTGAGGGTTCCGCCACCGGTCGTCCTCCCTCTGCCAGTCCGAGCGTTCCGGCACAGTCGCCGCCGGTCTCCGCTCTCCGCCTGCTCGGCCTTCCCTCCCCATACCGCTCCCCGGTGTCTTCCCCGCCGTCTGCTGACCTTCCTGTCTACGGTCCTGTGTTCCCGCCGCCGAACTCTTCTCCGGCCCGGCTTCCTCCTCGTTCTCCTCCTGTGTCCCCTCCACTGTCTACTGACCCTACACCTCCGTCGCACGTTTGGTCTCGCCGTCCCTCCCGTGCTCGTCCCGTCTCTCCTGTCCTGCGCTCCCACCCTATGTTGCTCCATTCCCACTCGTCTCGTCCTCCCCTCCTCCCGTCACCTCCTCCCTCGTCCCTTGCTGTTTTGCCTCCTCCGTTCTCTGACTACCTCCGTGCCGCTCGTCCCCTTGTCCCTCGGGTTCTTGCCTCTCTTGTTACCGACCCTTCTGTTCCCGTCTCGCGCCTTGACGCGCTTGTCGCTACTGTCGCTGACTTCGCATCTACCCGCCGCCTCTACCCGCCGCCTTGACTACGCTACTGCTCTGGCCTCTGACCCTGCCCGTCCTCCGTCTGTCGGGGGTGCACCTGCCCTTGGCAGTGACGTTCTAGAGGACAGGCAGTACGAGCTTGATTTCCTTTCCGAGGCCGCTCCCCATCTCTGCTCCATGCTCCTAGTCCCTGAGGGTGACCCAGACGCCTTGGACATCCCGACCCCTCGCACCTACGCTGAGGCCACTTCGGGACCCTGGGCCTCTCAGTGGATAGCTGCCATGGAGCAGGAGATGGCATCTTGGAGGTCCACCGGCACTTACGTCGACGCAGTTCCCCCACTTGGGGTGAACGTAGTCGATGGTCGGTGGCTCTTCAAGGTGAAGCGCCCCCCTAGAGAGCCGCCTGTCTTCAAGGCGCGCTACGTGGCCAGAGGCTTCAATCAGCGCGAGGGGGTGGACTTCTTCTAGACCTTCGCCCCGACCCCGAAGATGACCACTCTTCGGGCGCTGCTACACGTAGCAGCACAGCGCGACTACGAGCTTCACTCCCTCGACTTCTCTACTGCCTTTCTTCAGGGCAGCCTACACGAGCAGGTCTACCTGCGCCGACCACATGGCTTCGCTGGTACCTTCCCCCCTGGGACCCAGTGGCTTCTCAGGTGCCCGGTCTACGGCCTGCGCCAGGCTCCCCGCGAGTGGCACGACACGCTGCGTGCCACACTAGCAGACCTGCAGTTCTTTCCGTCGTCCTCTGGCCCCTCGCTTTTTGTGCGGTCCAGCCAGACTCCGTTCTACATCCTTGTCTACGTAGACGACCTGGTCTTTGCTACTGCTGACAAGGACGCACTGGCCTCAGTGAAGGCCGAGCTGCTGAAGAGACACACCTGCACTGACCTTGGAGAGCTGCGTCGCTATCTTGGCCTGCAGATCTCTAGGGACAGAGCAGCACGCACCATCACTCTGACACAGTCACACTTGGTGCGTCAGGTCCTTCAGAGGTTCGGCCTTCAGTTCTCCTCTGCACAGCCCACACCTCTACCCGTAGACCACGGGCTCTCCGCTCCCGTTCCTGAGGAGCCAGTAGAGCCCAGTGGCCCCTACGCAGAGCTGGTGGGTTGCCTCATGTACCTGATGACTTGCACTCGCCCAGATCTCGCATACCCTCTCAGCATCCTAGCTTGCTTTGTGGCCACTGGCAGACACCGACCACAGCACTGGTCGGCCGCTAAGAGGGTTTTGCGATATCTAGCAAGTACAGCGGGCATGGGGTTAGTGCTAGGAGGACGCAGGTCAGTGGTCCTTACTGGGCACACAGACGCTTCTTGGGCAGACGACTCTGAGACTCTCAGGTCCTCTCAGGGCTACTGTTTTAGCCTTGGGTCAGGTGCTATCTCTTGGAGATCCACTCGCTCATCGTCTGTTGCTCAGTCCAGCTGTGAGGCTGAGATCTACGTGGGTGCCATGGCGGCACAGGAGCTCCGGTGGCTGACCTTCTTGCTCACTGACTTAGGTGAGCGGCCTAGCTCTGCCCCGGTCCTGTACGCTGACAACAGGGCCATGATCCTCCTGTGTCAGGAGCCTCGGCTTGAGGGCAGAGCGAAGCATATTCAGCTGCGGTACTTTCTCCTGCGCGAGCTACAGCAGCGCCGCCAGGCCCGTGTAGTTCACTTGGCCTCTGGTGCCAACACAGCTGATATCTTTACGAAGGCGCTTGCGCCTAAAGATCATCGGAGGCACTGTGTACAGCTGGGTCTAGTTCCTGTAGCCTCTCACTTGCTAGGACCTTGACCTTGTACTATTCTATATATGTCTGCATATGTACTCAGATTGGACTTGTGTCCTCTCCTAGTGGCTGGACTAGTAGTGCCGTCCTGGTCTTGTTCTTGTCTTGTCTGTACTCCTTTTGACTGGTCTTTTAGACCCTTGTCTCAGAGGCTGGACTAGTAGTGCCGCCCTGAGCTGCTTGTTCAGAACTTGCCCCTACGCAGTCTAGGGGGTGTGTCAAACATGTTTATCTACAATGTTTGCATAGACTGTATAGGGTCATTTCTTAGAGAGTACAACCCTTAGATATATGTCCTTGTACAATTCTTTCTAGTCAATTATTATTCAGTTTTCCTTTGAGACTATAATCATTTATTACATACAAGCTCGTCCAGATGTTATGGGAGCAATCAGGAGGAGTTCAACCAGGTGTGCTGTCCTGACCACTGCTCCGAAGGCAGCTCCACCACCCTTTCAGAAAATAGGTACACAGTACAGTATGTGTTACTCACTGCAACTTCTATGTAGGCATTCGTGCTGGCACCCTAGTCACACATGCTAATCAGGGTCTCAGATATCAGACGAAATCCGTCTGATGGTCTGAAAATCAGACCTGTTTTTTTGCTTTCATCTGATTTTTTGACGGGGTGAATTTTTTCATCTGATTGTCCATCTGAGTCATAAGATTTCGTCTGAAAGTTCAGACTTGGTGTACTTTTTCGTCTGAAATGTCAGATAGCGCGTATAATTTCGTCTGACAGCAATCACCCCTTATCCCACTGTGCCAATGGGTCACCTGCCCAATGGCCCACACTCTGCCATCTTGGTCCTGGTCGGTGGGCAGGTGCATTCATTTCCACGCGCACCGCGACGGCCAGCGCATAGTCACGAAATGAAATCGGCAGCAACCTGACTCAAGTTGCTGCCAATCGCTCGTCCGATAGTGCGTCATTTGCACGGCTGCCAGCTTCCTTGCATCTTGAAGCTAGCAGCAATGTGCCAGCGCACAGTGGTGCGGCCAGGAAAGCCACCCACCGCGAGCCAGCAATGCATAGCTGTTTCGTAGCCATGCAGCAACCTCGCTCGCCATGTTGCAGCTCAGCGAGGCGCCTGGTCGTAAAGGCACCAAGGGAAAAGCCTCATAGCCACTTGTCCTGCTCCACCTCGTTCTTCCAGCCCCCTCAGCATGGCTCCAATCTTGCTCGGTGCACACCCTGCCTAGACGCCCTCTAGCTCTGTGGCTAGACAGCGATGGCGTCAGAGAGAGCGCAGTCGATCCCCTCCCAAGTTAGGCAGTCAATAGTAGGCTTTGAGCCCCCTGGCTCAACCCCTCCGCTTGTTAGTGGTCTAGATCTCCTCACTGGCGCGCTGAACCGAGCCGTCAGCGGCGATGCTCCGGTTACAGCCGTGGGTGAAGCACCTCCGTCGCCTCTCCCACCCTTAGACGACGAGCCGTGGGTTTTCTTTGACAAAGAAAACTCTACGTGTGATGCTCCAACGTCGCCTAACCCGTCGTCAACACCTGGCTGCTCAACCGTGCGAGCCGTCTCCCCTTCACGCGTGACGCGCGGTCCTGTCCTACCAGTTCGCGCTCCTGGCAAGAAGTATCGACAGCGCAAGCTTACGTTTGCCCGACCAGCGGTGGCTCAGTCTACACCCTCTGTCCAGGTGCAATCCCGGTCTTCCGAAGCATCTCCCGCCGACTCCGACGACGACGATGGTCCCTTTCCCCTCACAGTCGCCGAGCTCCAGTTGAAAGCCAAGGAGCAGTGGCAGCGGTATTTCCCATGGCTGCTGATTTCCGAGACCTCTGAGGGGCGTCCATGCATGAAGTGTAGCATCTGTATGGGGTACAACAACGACCCCAACTACCAGTATGGGCGCAACGGTGAGGGCGGCATCTACATACAGAAGCAGACGATGCGCAAGCACCACCACAGTCAAAAGCACGAGGCGGCGATGGCACGGAAGGAGCAGAAGGATGGCAAGAATGCGAAACAGAAGTCCATCGTCGACTTCGAGAACGGGAACGATGAGGCAAAGCGACTGAAGCGACTCATGGCGATTGTGATGTTCCTTTGCAAATCTGACGCCCCCGTTGTGTTGTTTGTGTCACTTGTCCAGTTCATGGCAGAGCAGGGAACACCAGACCTACCCGTGAAGGACAACGGTACCTACCAGAGCGAGTAAGTGTTATACGTGATACCAACCCGATATACTGTTGATTTGTTACGTGCTTTCTAGAAGGCTGACACTGTACTATTATGCATGCGCAGGTACGGTTTCAATCAGGTGGTCGACAACATCGTCACTTACCTGCGAGCCAAGCAAATGACCCACATCAGGGCTTCACCATTCTTGGGCATCCAACTAGATGAGTCAACCGACCGCCGGCGGGGTAAACATATGATTGTTCACCTTACCTTCCTCCGCGACACGACGGTGGTGACAGAGTTCTTCGGGCATCTCACCGTCGAGAAGTGTGACGCCGCATCTCTGCAGGCCGTTCTACTCACCCACCTCGAGTCTCAGGGCGTCGAGCTCAACAAGATTTGCGGCATCAGCACCGATGGAGCCAGTGTGATGACGGGTGCGCAGGCAGGCCTCGTGGCTAGGCTACGCACCCGTATTCCACACCTAGTTTCCTGCCACTGCATCGCGCATAGGTGATTCTAACATTCTATAACAATGCATATTTTAAAAGATTATTTCGAAACTAATTAAGTGTTTCTGTTAATCTGCAGGGAGGCTCTTGCTGCCAAGGACACTGCAGATGATTTCCCGGACTTAGGCATCGTCGACAAGGTCGTGCGGTCATTGGCCGAGGTGCTCGGCCGGTCCATCGTCGTACACAACCGTTTCAAGGAGCTGCAGGAAGTCGTCACTGAAACTAACCTCGAAATGCAAGGCATTCACCAGATACGTTGGCTTAGTCGCGGTGAGGCTATCCAACGGCTTGTTGATGTGTTTCCCGCGGCCATCCTCCTGCTGTACGAGTATGATAGGAAGATGTATCACGTAGTTGTCTCGTTGAAATTTCATTTCTTGCTGTACTTTCTGGCGGATATGCTGCGGGAGCTGAACACGCTCAACCTCAAGTTCCAGCGTCGCCAGGTAAGCCACATGGTGTCATGTCGTCGGTTTTAGGAGAGTGATGATTAACGAGCAAAACCATCTCCCCTTTCTGTCTTTGTATGGCAGGTCGATGTCACCCAGGTTCTTCGGATGGTCGACAACACTGTCGTTACACTGCGCGCACGCTACGTAAATTACAACACACAGTTCGGCCCACCTGACGGGGACTTCGCCGACTTTCTGCATCTGTACGCGGGGGGCGAGGACGTGACGATCGAGGGGATTGACGCACACGGGGGGCGCCGATTGTGCACACGTACACTCTACACACAAAGCCGCTGGATGGGCAGCGGAGCAACGGGGATCTGAAGTCGCTACAGCAGCTCGCCACGGACGTCGTCAACGGTGTCATCAACCACCTGCAGGGACGCCTCAAGGATCTATCGAAGCTCAACGGCACAAGACTTTTCAAGCAGACGATGTACCCGAAGTCCACTGCGAGGCGCCAGCGGAAGTTTCTCGAATGGCTCCAGTCTCTGCGCGGCCTCTACAAGCGTGATGCGTCAGCGCCCGACACTCTGCCGGGTGAGTTCCAAGGGGTTGTAAGTGTCTCCATGGCTCGGGTGTTTTCTGGTTGAGATATTTAACGAAGGCTTCTGTGCCTCTATTTCACCCCCCCTTCAGGTGTCCACTGGGGCAAGGCGAAGGCCGAGCTCGTCAGTTTCACCACCATTATGTCGACACACAACGACGAGCTGGGCTTCCACGATGCGCTGAAGAACGTGCTCTCCACGCCGGACTGGATGACTGCCTACCCCAATTTGGTTCTCATCTGGATTGCCTGTGCCGTGCTGCCGCTCAGCACAGTGGAGTGTGAGCGCGGGTTCAGCCGCCAGAACGTCATCAAAAGCTGGCAGCGCGGCAATCTCGGTGATGCGAAGCTAGGCCACTTGATGACGGTGTCGCTGCTCGACTACCCGATGGACTGGGGGAGTATGGTGGCTAGATGGCGTGGAACGAAGAAGTGGCGACCTGCCAAGGAAGTTGTCATGGATCAGACCGCACGGCAGGTGAAGCGGCCCAAGACGTCGGTGGCATTGAAGGCGGCAAAGGCAGCAGCAAAGGCAGCAGCAGAAGCAGCCAGGCAGGCAGAAGCGTTAGCAGCAGCAGAAGCAGCCAGAGTGTTTGAAGATGATGGTGCGGCTGGCCCAATCTGGAGGAGGAAAAGCAAGGGCAAGAAGGTGCAAGTCTCAGAGAGCGACAGTGATGATGATGACATCGAGGAGGTCGGAAGTGATAGTTTAGACTCCGAGTAGGCAGATGATGGTATGGCACAGCATGGTTTAGTATAAGGCTAATTCTTAATGTAGGTTGTGGTAGTGGAGCATCAGTAGCACTAGAGTCTTTTCCAGCTATTCTTAGCATATACGGTAGATGCAATTTCAATGGATGCTAACGACGTGTAACAGTTGTTTGTGTAGCACTATAATGTAGCACATTCGGCATTGTTATATACTGAAACTCCCGCAACGTTTCGTCTGAATTGTCAGATCGTGCCAAATGTTTCGTCTGAAATGCCAGACCGGCAAAAAAAATTCGTATGATGGTCAGACGAAAGTTTGAAACCCCGTCTGAACGTCAGACGGCCTAAAATCCTAGTTGAAACCCTGATGCTAATACCACTGCAGTTGTAATGTTTGAGTTGACCGCTGAAGTGTTTCGAGCGCCATGTTGAATTTGCGGCTTATTTTGGAAATTTCCGAGGATGACACGGTTGCACGAACAACTAAATATGCTGGAGAAAGGTGTACCATATCGTAGTAAACAATAGAGTTGTTGTAGTGTTGATGTACTTATAGCCGTTAGTCGCTCATTGATTCTGCTCTGTCTATTTGCTACACCCAAACCAGCAAGCAGTGTACGCTCTGGCCCGCCCCAGGGACGAGGTGGCCCTTGCTGAGGCCGCAGTTGAGAGCTGCCCGACCAACCAACCAAGGCGTGCGGCAAGTGGTGCGTGCTTGTGGCCACCGAAGCCCCGTGCGCATTGTCGGCGAAGGTGCGTTTCGAAGCTTCGCATGCCTGGGCGCTGCCTTGGTACTGGCCTTGTTTCGCGGATCAGCTTCGCCCTCGAGGCGCGGAACTGCCACGGTTTCAAGTTCAGCCACCCGTTGCGGGCATTTCTTTCTCCACCGCAGCAAACTCTCATGCAGTTGGCCTCACCATTTTTCATATGGCCATGTGTGACCAATCATGAAGCAGGTCCCCATGGTGTTTATGCAGTTGACTCAGTGACGTGGTGCCAGCGTACAAGAACATTCCGACAGCCAGCCAGTGATCGGCCAGTGTCTATCTCTTTTCAATCCAGGTGTGCGAAGCACGACCTAGAGGCCTGTGCTGCTGACGTGGTATGGAGGGCTGGCCAGCTCGCCCGTGACCAACTTCCGGTGTGCTCCCTCCCAGCCACAGTACAGTACAATAATCCGCGGCACGGCCAAGTCATGGTGGATGTTTGAGCGCGGCCCGGGTGTCATGTTTTGCGAAATTGGCCAATGAGGAGGCAAATTCCTTGCTGCGTAAGCAAGTGCGGAAAACCCAAGGGGGCAACGAACGGACGCAGAGTAGACGCCCTCAGCAGCTCATGTCACTTGCCCTCCTCCCTCGCTTCTGCTTGGCCCACCTGATTCTCCGCTGTGCTGCGCTGTCGCCGCGAGTCGAGCTCTGGTAGGCTGCGAGCGGGCGACAGCACAGTGACGCAGATCCATGCAGGACGGTCTTTTTCCAACACACCCAAAGTCGCTCAACCTGTACTACTTCACTGACTAGGCACGGAGTTTTAGAGCTCAGCATAAGTAACCAGCAGAGCAAAGTGATTCCCTTCCCACAGACCGCTAACGAGTCAGTGCAAGTAGAAATTTCCGCGTCAATTTCATCCACACTTGCAAGCAATCCCTCTCGCGTTCGACATCGCTTTACAAATACGATCTTCTCTCTTCGATCTTCCCTCGTCGACCGCTGTATGTCATCCATTGAGTTCATGGCAATGCCGCTAGATCGCTCCTTCACCAGTGCCTCTCAGAAGCCAGCCTCCAATTCAACGTTTTCCCGCGCGCAGCCCGCCATGCTCCTGCAGCAGCTGTCGCGCGACCCCGTGCAGCGGGAGGAGCAGCTCGGCGTGTTGCTCCAAGACAGGCCCGCCGGCGCCGCCCTCCCCGCCTGGCTCCTCGCGCACACCAACCCCGCCGCCGCCGCTGCCGCTGGCGCCCTCCGCGCACGGCCCGCGGCGGACTACGCATATCCGAACGTGTCGCCCAGCTCGCCCCTTCCGCCGCTCCCCCGCGACATCCACAACGACCAGGTGCTTTTCCGACCCACCGCCATCCGCGCTTCCCCCACCAGCGGCGGCGCCGACGAGGCTCGCGCGGACGAGCTTGCGCTCCGCGGGGAGATGCCTGGGATGG
The DNA here is from genome assembly GCA_027943415.1 of Closterium sp. NIES-67. Classification (NCBI taxonomy): domain Eukaryota; kingdom Viridiplantae; phylum Streptophyta; class Zygnematophyceae; order Desmidiales; family Closteriaceae; genus Closterium; species Closterium sp. NIES-67. The sequence continues at coordinate 107,796 of BQMB01001026.1, forward strand.
AGGCGCAAGGAAAGAAGCGGAGATTTGCGGAAGCGGCGGCGGAGGAAGAGGAGGTGAATAGCAGCCATCGCAAGTCGCCGCTACGCTCATCGTCGAAGCGACCCGCGTTCAACCACGCAGCGGAGCCCGTCGCGTCAAGATTCTCGCCGAACGAGGAAACCTTGGGGACTCATGGAGCTCCGTCGAGCGCGTTACAATCCGGCGCTGCGCTCAGCCTGGCGGAACGCCTCGCCCGCTACGACCAGCTGACGGTGTCCCTCCGCTCGTCCCTCCCGCACGGCAACCTAAGCAAGTGGGACGTGGCGGTGGGGCGGCTGCGGGAGCGCGTGGCGCAAAAGCCGGAGTTCGGAAGCAACGTGAACCAGTTCCTCGTGTTCCTCCACAACCAGCTGCGCGGTTCCCAGCAGCCCTCCGCGCGCGCGGCCCTGCACCAGTTCGCGGCGCTGATGCGCGCCAAGTGCCAGCAGAACCAGGAGCAGTCGGAAGATGGTAACCAGAGCGGGGCGGGGGTGACGAGGGTGGCGCAGGGAATGTTGGGGGCGAGCAGCAGGCATGCGTTGAATCGAACTACGGAAGGGTTGGGTACGGTGGAATGCGATGGGGGAGCTTTGCCAGATAGAAAAGTGGAGCTCCAGTGGCTTCTCCGGTAAAAGCTCACGACTATTTCTAGTTTATGATTAGAAGTTGCATGACAAATGAAACTGCTTGTATTTATGATGAGCTATGGCCGATGTTTATAGACCCACGCCACGATATGTCCTTATGGATTAGACTAAGGTAACAATTTTATAGCACATGAAGCATAATTACATAGATGCGGCTAACACTATACAAGCACGGGCTGATAAATAGCCACCTCTTGCAAACTAGGCGGGCCTTCCTGATCCATCACAGGTGTAGCCTCCCCAGACATCACCTGCCCACAGCCCTGACCCTCCTGTTCAGAGCTGCTTTCAAGTGCTGCTCTGTTAGTCCCCTGCTGCACCCCACCTACGTCCACCTCTCCATTCGTCTCCACTCCAGGCTGCTGGTCAGCACCTCCCATGACACCGCTACCTCCTCCCTGCATGCTGCTGCCCTCCGCCCCCTCCTCTGCCTCGTCCACCTGCCCACCTTCCTCCCCCCCCTCCACCTCGCCTTCCCCGCCTTCATCCCCCTCTGCAGGGGGCCGTGGCTGCGCCTTGCGGCAGCCGAGCACGAGCGGCTGCAGCGCGGGGTACAGGTCCAGCACCAGCATGTTCTGCAGCCCCACCCGCCCCTCCCCACCCCCTCCCTCCGCCCCTCCTGCTGCCCCCTCCTTCCCTGCTGCTGTCCTTGCTGCCTCTCCTGCTTCTGCCCCGCCCTTTCCCTGCGCTGGGTCAGCGGCACCCGCGATCTCGAGGTCGCACAGCTCGTAGTTGCCGCTGAGCGTCTCGTCGCACTGCATGCGCGCACGCACCTCCGCCGCCCACTCGCTGCCCGCCCTGAACGGCAGGGGGGACGGCAGCCCTGCCGGGGGGGACTGGGGCTCGTCGCTCTCCTCCCCAGGCATCGCCATCGCCACCCACGGCACCTCCACTGCTGCCGCTGCTGCCGCTGCCGCTGCTGCTGCTAGCAGCAGCGCCGCCTCGCTGCCAGTCACATGCTGACCCATGCTATCGTGCATCCCCCCATGTCCCCCCACCCCGCCCATCAGCGGCAGGCTCACGGCCCCAATACCCTTAAACCCCAGCTTGTGCCCGGAACCCCCCTTGTGCCCGGCCTTAAACCCCGTGATAGTGCGAGCCGCACGTGACACCACCCCCCCTCCCACCCCCCCGTGCCCGCTGCTGCTGCCCGCCCCATGGCGGTGCTCGCGCCCGTGGTGCCCTGGGGACGCCCCCCGCTTGCCGACTAGGCGCCGCCAGTTGGCCCTGCCGCCCCCGTGCAGGTCGGCGTCAGGCGAGGCGGATGCAGAGGCGGAGGCGGAGGCGGAGGCGGAGGAGCGGGAGAAGATGGACTTGGTCACGATGCGCGGGCTGATCAGCGCCGCCGCCACCGACGCCTTGCCCCCGCCCCCTGCCGCCCCCACATGGCTCCGACCACCACCCCCACCACCACCACCACCACCACCACCACCACCACCACCACCACCACCACCACCACCACCACCACCACCACCACCACCACCACCACCACCACCACCACCACCACCACCACCACCACCACCACCACCACCACCAGCAGCAGCAGCAGCAGCAGTACCAGCAGCGCTGGCCCCACTGCCATGCGCAGCAGCGCTGCCCGCCCCTGGGCCGCCACTCCACCACCCCCTCTCCTTGTTCATCCGCAGCTTTCCCAGGCTGCCCGGGACCCGCCGCTTCCCTGGCCCTTTGTCCACACTGCCCGTCTTACGATGTTTCATCTGCCCTGCAGGGGCAGACATGGAACCGCGGGCAGCAAGCAGGGGGGAGACGCCGGGAATGGGGCGTTGGGGGGAGGCTGGGGGGAGAGCAGAGAGAGGGGGGTTGGAGGAGCGGGGCGTGGTGCTTGGAGCAGCACCCACGCTGCTGCTACGGAAAGCCCCTGCTGGCGCGCCAGTGTGTGACTGGTGCAGCTTCTGCAACTGCTGCTGCTGCTGCCGCTGCAGGGGAGTGAGGTGGTGAGGGGCGTGGGAAGGGGCATGAGCGCGGGCGGGGGCGGGCGAGCGAGCTTGCGGGATGGGGGAGGGTGTCGTGTGCGAGGAAGATGGAGTGCGGCCCTGCGTCTGTTGCTGCTGCTGCTGCTGTTGCTGTTGCTGTTGTATGTGTTGGTCGTGAGGGGATGTGCGGAGTGGTGAGCTGCCGTGCTGCTGGGGTGGCGGCTGTGCGGATGGGTCTCGGGGCTTCAGAGGGGACATGTGGCGACCCACAGGCGCGTGCTGCTGCTGCTGCTGCTGCTGCTGCTGGTAGTGCTGCACCTGCTGCTCATGGTGCTGCTGGTAGATGCTGTGAGGGTAACGGTGAGATGCAACCTCGTGCTGCTGCTGGCTGCCAGGATACTGCCCCTCACCATGCCCCTCCTGCCCCGTCCCCACCCCCCCTGCGCCGTGCAGCGCCAGGTGCGCGTCCCACTGCTCGCCGTCGCCCCACGAGCTGCCTGCCTCCGACCCCGGGGCATCGGATGCCAGAGAGGCGGCACTGGAGGGCGCGAGGGAGTGCAGGTGGGCACCCTGCAGGCGGCACGGCGTCGTCTGGTGCCGCATGAACAGGCGGTCGGGGGACAGCCCCCACTCGCCCTCTCCCTCGCTGCCGCTGCCACTGCCACTGCCGCTGCTGGGAGGGGTGCCGGCAGTGCGTGCGTCGGCAGTGTCAGCACTGCCAGAGCCCCACGCAACACCAGCAGGCGCTGCAGACGGTGCACCAGCAGGCGTTGCAGACGGTGCACCAGCAGTGGCACCAGCATCGGCAGAGGACCCACCACCAGAAGCGCCACCAGTTGGTGTTGCTGCTGCAGCAGCAGCAGCCGTGGGGGCTGCAGGCATGGGAGCAGCGGAGTGGGTGTGCGGCCAGATGTAGGAGGGGTGGCGTACGTGGGCCAGGGCAGGGCGGGCAGGGGGAGGCGACACAGAGGGCGGGCGGGGGCGCATGGGAGATGAGGCAGCTCGCGAGGGGTGGGGCGTGGCAGGGAGGGCGCGCTGGGACGAAGAGGCAGGGAGAGTGGGGGGAACAGAGGAGCGGGAGGGGGAGGGCGGGGAGGAGAGGGAGTCAGAGGCGGGGATGCCGGCCACGGTGCACACCATGTGCTGCCGCTGCCTTGGGGGCAGTGGAGACGGCGAGCGCGACGCCGATGCTGATGCTGATGCGGATGGTGAGGGCGAGGGTGAGGGCGAGGGCGAAGGTAGTGGTGATGTGTCGCGATGGCGAGGGGACTGCCGCTGCTGCTGCTGGTCGGATTGTTGCTGCTGTGCCTGCCGTTCCCTCTGCTGCTGCTGCAGCCGTTCTTGCTGCTGCGGCGCTGGCGGCACATGCCTCCGCCCATGCTGCTGTGTGTCCAGCGCCTGCACGTCCCTCATGAGGCCACCCACGCCCATGGCATCCACGCCAAGCCCGTCCCCGGTGCTGCTCAGATCCACACTCGCAAACCGCATGTGCCGCCTCAACCCCCCCCGGCCGCGCCCCCTGCCCGCATCACCTGCCACCGCACCCAACCGCCCTGCCCCCCTGCCTCCTCTTCCCCCCTCTCGCCCTGCCAGCGCACTCCTCGCCAATCCAGGCTCCCCCCCTTGCACCGGCCCAACCCCCCCCACGGCTGCCCCCACGGCTGCTCCCATGGGCGCGCCCGTGCCCTGCTCCTCGGTAAAGAGGCGCGCCGACAGACTCACGGAGCGCTGAAATACCACCTCGCCCTCCCCCCCACCTGCTGCTTCCGCTGATGCTGCTGCTGCTGATGCTGCTGGTGGTGCTGCTGGTGCTGGTGCTGCTGCTGTTTTCCCGCCCCTAGCATCATCACCTGTGCGTCTGTCACCCTGCCCCTGCCCCTGCCCCTGCCCCTGCCCCTGCCCCTGCCCCTGCCCCTGCCCCTGCATCCGCCCCTGATGCCGTGGCTGTTGCAGGGCGCGCTGCTGCTGCGCGTGAGGGGACTGCGTGGGGGGAGCACTGGCGTCAGACGCAGGAGGGAAGGGGGCGGCAGCACCAGTGGGAGAAGGAGCACGGGGCGCCTGCCCTGCTGCTGCTGCTGCTGCTGCTGTTGCTGCTGCTTCTGCTGCTTCTGCTGCTGCTGCTGCTGCTGGGGGTGCTGACACACGATCAGGCACAAAACCTGCCCCCCGCCCTCTGCCTCCTGCTCCTGCTCTTCCCCGGCCGCCGATGCCTCTCCCGCCCGCCACTGCCCCCCGCCCTCTGCCTCGCCCTCCGCAGACAGGCCCAGCAGCAGCGGACCCCGCCCCAGCCCCGCCTGCTGCTGCATGCAGTGGCCCCTGGGCGTGCTGGGGGGGCACGTGCGTGTGTGGGAGGTGCGGGGGTGCGAGCAGCGGCGGTGCGTCGGCGGCCATGAGAGCGGGCACGGGCAGGTGCGACAAGTCCCCTGACATGCTCCGAGTCCTCACTCTCCCCCTTCCCCGCCCCACACCCCACCCCGCTGCCACTGCCGCTGGCCCTATGGGCCCACCCCTTGCACCCATCTGCACCGCACTGCTTGACACAGGGTAAGGGTATTGATCGCTGCCATCAGAAGGGGAGGATGGCTGCGATTGGGTGTTAGGCCTTACAGCGCCCGCTGCTTCTCTGCCACCCATTCCCCCCCTCCTCCCCATCCCCATCGTCCCCATCCCCATCGTCCCCATCCCCATCGTCCCCATCCCCATCCTCCCCATCATGCCCATCCCACGGCTGCTGCTCTCTGCTGCTGCCCCCACCGCCACCTCCGTCCCCCCACCCATGGACATGCTGCCCAGGTCCGCCATGCTGCCACTCCTCCCATGCCGCACTCTGCGAGGGGGCAGAGCCACCGACCCCCTTGCGCCCGCCATGCCCTGCTGCCTCCTCGCATCCTGCCCCTGTGCCCCCTGCTGCTGCTGCTGCTGCTGCTGCTGCTGCTGCTGCTGCTGCTGTTGCTGCTGCTGCTGTTGCTGCTGTTGCTGCTGTTGCTGCTGCTGCTGCTGCTGCTGCTGCTGCTGCTGCTGCTGCTGCTGCTGCTGCTGCTGCTGCTGCGGCTGCTGCTGCTGCAGCTGCTGCTGCTTCTGCTGCTGCTGCGGCTGCAGCTGCACCGGTCTCAGGCGCCCCACATTCACTGCACCTGGACCGCTCATGCCTGTGCCCCGCGCTGCCGTACCCCCCAGCACATCCAGCCCCGCCACAATCACTGCTGCCCTCACAAACGAGTCCTCCTCCTCTCCCTCCCCCTCCCCCTCCCCCTTCCCCCACCCCTTCCCCCCCTTCCGCCCACTCGTCCGCTCCCCCCAACTGCCTCCCCCACGCGGAGTCACTGTCCCAGTCTCCCCCTGCGGTTCCCCCCCCGCCCCTCCCCCCTTCCCCCCGCCCGCTGCCGCCCCCCCAGGCGCAGCATCGAGCACGCGTGGGGGGAGGGTGTGGCGGCGCTGCATGGAGCGGGAGGGGGGAAGGGGCGGGGAGGAGGAGACGCGGGTGTGGGGAGGGGGAGCGGGAGGGGGGCAGGGAGGCTTGAGGGGGCGGGAGGAGGAGGAGGAGGAGCGGGGGAGGAGAGAGCGGTCATGAGAGAGGGAGGCGTCTTGGGAAGGAGGGGGAGGGGGGCGCTGCTGGGGGGTCACACGCTGTGCTTGTAGCGGGGTTGAGCCCTGGGATTGTGCTTGAAGCAGGATTGAGCCCTGGGATTGTGGTTGTAGCGGGGTTGAGCCCTGGGATTGTGCTTGTAGCGGGGTTGAGCCGTGAGATCGTGATTGTAACAGGGGTGATTGAGTGGGCTTGAGTGTGCGGTCATGCAGGGACGAAGGGAGGATGCCACTTGCACCATCGTAGCTATGAGAAGCCTTCAACTGGGATGGGGAGAACCGATACTGCTGCTGCTGCTGCTGCTGCTGCTCCAACGGCGGTGGAAGCGGGGGCGGGGGGGGTGAGGCAAGTGATGCGGCGTGGGAGGGGGAGGAGTGGGAAGGGGAGGGGAGGGCGGGGGCGGGGAGGGCGAGGGCGGACTGCGACATGGAGCGCGAGCGCCGCATCTGGTGCGGTGGCGCGCGCGGGGGCTGCCGAGGCATGGCGCTGGCGCTGGCGGCGGGGGCAGCAGGCACGTCCGCGGGCGGGCATGAGGCAGCGGGTGTGACAGCGGGAGCAGGCGCGTCCCTCACAGCGGGAGCAGGCGCGTCCCTCACGGGAGTTGGGGGCGCGCAGCTGAGGGCGCTCGGGGGCAGTGTGGGCGGCACGGCGGCGGCATTGAAGGCGGGGCCGGCGAGGCTGAGCGCCGGCACCGACGCCTGCCGCTGGTGATGCAGCCGCAATGGGTACGCTGGCAGGGGCCTTCTGCCCTCCCCCTGCTCCTGCTGCTGCTGCTGCTGCTGCTGCTGCTGCTGACAATGATGCTGTGATTGCTGCTGCCACATGCTCTGCTGCTGCCTCTGCTGCTGCCACAGCTGCGTCATCCTACCGCCATCTGCCGACGAGAACGAAACGGATCGCTCAAACGACCCAGCAGCGCCATCAGCAGCGGCACCACCACCACGTGCAGCCGCATCCGTGCCATCGGCAGCCCCCGCCCCCAAGCCCGCGGCAAAGACGTCCCCGAAGGCCCCCTGGCACAGCGACTGCGAGCGCGTGATGCGGCCCTGCGCCAGCCCGCGCGCCCTGAGCAGCCCCGGAATGAGCGCCGCCGCGTCGCGCCTCAAGGGCGCCAGCGGCCGCTCTAGCACCGCACTGCCCGGCCCACGGGGCAGGCTCAAAACATTGCTCGGGCTGCCCGAGGCGGACGCAGAGGAGGGTCTAACGTTGAGGGAGCGCGGCGAGCTGGAGTTGGCCTTGCGGAATACCCTGGCACCCCCTCCCCCTCCCCCCCCGTCGTCCGCCCCTGCGCTGCTGGCCTGCTGCTCCATGCTCCCTGCCCTGCCCCCCACGCCATCGCCACGCCATGCAGCACGGCTAAACACCTGCCAGTCCCCGCCCTCCCCCCCCAGCGCCCTCCCCTGCTGCAGCTGCTGCGGCTGTACCTGGAGCACCTGCTCCACGTGGGAGAGCGAGTGGCGGTGCGCGTTGGGGGGGTAGGAGCGGCGGCGGTCGTAGGGGTCGGCGGACGCATGGCTGAGAGGCGGGTGCGGGGCGAAGGGGAGCAGCGGGCGCGCGGCAGTGGGGCTGCTGGACGCGCTGGCGGGCAGGGGGTGGTGGGCGCGGGGGGGGAGGGCGGGGCTGGAGCAGAGCGAGGAGCCGCAGGGGTGAGTGAGGTGGTTGGGGTGATTGGGGTGGTCGTGGTGGCGGTTGGTGAGGGAGAGAGAACGGAGCAGCGACAGGGACGAATGCGCCTGGTGCTGCTGCTGCTGTTGCTGCTGCCGCAGCAACATCTGTTGCATTTGTTGTTGCGCCTGCTGCTGCTGCTGCTGTTGCTGCTGTTGCTGCTGCTGACCCAATTCATACTCCCTGCTCGCATTGGCCTCTCTATTGCGCACCTCGTTGGAAATAGCCCTGTTAGACTGCATGGCCTCATGGCCAGTGCCCATGTCGTGATGCCGCATATCAGGACTGGGCAGGGCAGTGCGATCCATGGCAGTGCGATCCATACTGTGGTGGTCCACGGCATGGCAACCCACGCCATGCGCGCCCGCGTTCCCTTGTTGCGTATCCCCCATCCACACAGCCTCCTCCCCATCCCCCTCTCCGTAACCCTCATCCTCACTCCCCTCCTCACTCCCCTCCTCACTCCCCTCCTCACTGCCCTCCTCGCTGCCCTCCTCCCCGCCACTCTCTCCCCCCTCCTCGTCCTCCTCCTCGTCTCTCTCCAGCACCGACATGCCATCCTCGTCATCTCCATCTCCCTCCTCTCCCGATTCACCCTCCTCCCTCTGCTCCCCCTCCTCCTCCCCCTCCTCCTCCCCCTCCTCCTCCCCCTCCTCCTCCCCCTCCTCCTCGTCCTCCTCGTCCCCTTCGCGCCCCTCCCACCCACTGGTGTCGGCGTCGGAGCTGGCATCAGCGCGCGCGTACCCGTCGGAGTGGCAGTGGATGAGCGCGTCGCGCTCGTACTCCGCGTCCCACGGGCTCTGCACGCCCGCCTCCTCCACCTCGCCTGACACCCTCTGCGCCTCAAACTCACCCGACCGATCCTGCAGCACCCGACAACCACCTGAACCACTCTCAAGCGGGCCCCCACCCCACGCCGCCGCCTGCTCCCCTCGGTCCATGCGTCCTCCGGCCGACCCCCTCCTCTCCCCATCATCAAACGCCCCCTCCCCCCTCCACTCGCACTCGCCGCGCCCATCCTCGGCGCCGCAAGCCACGTCCCCTCGGAAGCTCAGCTCTCTCGCGCCCGCCGTGAGCCCGCCCTGCAGCCACTCCCCCTCGTGCTCTCCGCCCCACTCCCGTGCCACGAACCCGCCCTCCGCTCCCGCACCTCCCTCCATTCCGCCCCGCACATCCTCCCCCCCGCTCACCCCATCCCACATTCCCCTCCTCTCGTCCTCCATCCCTCTCTGCGCATGCGCCTGCGCGCCCCCCCCCTCCCTGTCCGCGTCCCCCGCCCCCCAGCCCCCCGTTCCCTCCGGGCTGTCCCAACCAAAGCCGGGTCCTGCTGCTCGCTGCCGCATTCCTCGTTCGTCCAACGAACCTTCTAACGAGTGACTTACTAACGAGTGTTCTCTGGACGAGTACTCCTCGAAGGGATAGTGGTGTTCCTCAAACGAGCTGTGCCTAAACTCGTGCTCATGCTCACTCTCATCCATGTAAGCCGGCCCTGGTTCGCTTCTAGACTGCAGTAGCCGAGGCGGGCTCTCGTTATAAGAACACTCAGGAGGGGAGCTACAGCTGACGTCATGGAAGGCGAAGCTGTCGCCGCGAGCAGCGTCCGACAGATCAGGCTGGGCAAGCCGGCCGAACTGACGGTCAACGAAGTCTGGCGAGTCAACGCCTTGAAAATCATCAGCAGCAGGCCCTGGTAGCGCGCCGGCACCGTCTCTACCACTCCACCCGTCCATCCCTGACCCCACCCTCTCCACCTCGCGCCTCTCCGCCCCCCTGTACGCCTCTCTGTCGCCCTCCACTGCCCCCTCTATCTGCAGCACCTGCGCCCCCCCGCCCCACTCCACGACGCTTCCGCTGTCCCCGCGCCCGCTCCCAGCGCCGCTGCTCACGCTGCTGCCACGGCTGCTGCGCCGCCTGCGGCTCGACGCCACCCCGCCTGCTCCCAGCCGCACCTCCCCCTCCAGTTGCTGCTGCCCTAAACCCTGCTGCTGCTGCTGCTGCTGCTGCTGCTGCTGGTCGTAGGCGGGCCCAGCAGCGTTGGCGGCGTGCGCGGGGTTATCGGGCCAGCGCGTGGCCTTGAAGAGCTGCCAGCACGCGTTCGCCTCCGCCACCACGCGCATCACCGTGCCGGGGGACGCCGGCCGCCCGCCCAGCGCAAACATCGCCTGCGCCTTGGGGCCTGCGGGGGACGGGGTCGCGGGGGTGGGGGGGTGGGGGACGGATTTGGGTAGGAGGGTAAGCGGCCGGGGAATCGATCAGGACACGGCATTGCATTGCATTGCGTGATGCTGGCACGGTGGCGTGAATACCCAGGAAAAATATCACCACAGGTACCGAGAAGCATCGCAATACTTCCCCGCTAGGATGCCGGCACGGATGGCGATGCGGCCATGATTGACGTGTGGAACGGGCGTGATGAAGCCTCGGCACAGAGACCATGCCGTGACCCACTCACTCGCTCCCTCGCTGCCGCATCGAAGCACATCACCGCCGCGTGCGCGTACCTCGTGCCGGCTTCGAGCGGTGGTGCGCGATCCACGCGCGCACGCGGTCCGTGACCCCCGGAAACAGCGACTCCACGTCATCGAGGCCCGTCGCGCGCCCGAACAGCGGGTCGTCCCACGCCACCACCAGCACCTTCCACGAAAGCACCCTGGCGACCGGGTCGACGAGCCCGAACGCGCCGATGGGTCGCACCTCGTACACGTCGCCCACCTGTCGCACGCCCAACCCTAATTCGATCGCCTCGAGCGGCTGGTTGTCGTTGGCGACGCCGGCGACTTCCGACGGATACTCCTCGTCCGCTAGCGTCTGCGGCAGCAACCCGAAGTGCCACGGGGACGGCTCCGACAACCGCGAGAGATTTCTGTTAACGAGGCGTGACTTTAACGGGCTGAGACGCTCTGTCAGCGAGATGGCGATGTCGTGCGTGGAGCCGCGCGGGCAGAGGCAGACGAAGTGGAAGCTGGCGGAGGAGGAGAAGAGCGGCACGTCGTGCAGCGCCGACACCTCCGCGCCCCACGCGTCCTTGAGAATGCACGTGTACAGCAGGTCCCCGGGGTTGCCGATGGGCACCGGCATGAACCGCCGCGACCGGAACCGCAGCTGCGGGTCCCTCTCCATTCCGCCCGTACGGTCCGTCAGACTATGCGCGCACGGCTGGCCGGTGACGGGTCAGCCACCCAGCGCTTGAGATATCGCAAGCATTGCTCCAGATCGACAGACGGAACTCGCATCTCCGCGTAATAACGCTGCTGTAAGTTATCTGGTCGTGAGGGGAGTCAGGGATCGACCTTCTTGAGCACCGATGACTCGCGCATGAACGTGAAATGACCTAAGGCGCCATGGCGATTCTAGGACAAACCCTAATTTACTCAGCAATGGGGAGGGAGGGACAGATGGATGTGAAGAGAACAGGACAGGGGGGAGGTGGGTGCCGGCGACGGTCCGCCTGACTGCCTCTGTCTGTCTGGCGGGAAACGGACCGGACAGTTGACGGAGGGCACTCAGCAGTAACGGGCAGCACACGAATAGTTCACGATAAAGCGAGGCAGAACCCCTGCCAGCCAGCCACGGCACGGGGAAGCAGAAATTTCTGAGGAGTCAAAACCAAGGGCACGCAAGAAAGTGCTTGAAGTGGCTTGCTTCAAAAGCGACCTGTGACAGTCCGTACACGCACAGATCTCCTTCATATAAATTTGTTCTCACGCTTGATTTTCCACACAAATCATTGTCGCTCTCGTGTCGAATTGTTTTGCACGATGCAAGTGTAGATTATCGAACTTTATCCCGCCTCTAAGTCCCTCCTCCCCTCATTCCCACCTGCGCGCATGGCGGGCGGGAGGACCTGCCTGCGCCAGCATCACCTCACCTGCGCTCTTTGATTTTCCGCAAATCTCGAGGGCAAATTGCTGAAGCGTTCCCCCAAAACAACGATCGCGAAAGACGTCGCGAATTCACGAGACGGAGAAAACTCACTTCGCCACCAGGAGGACCAGAATCGAACAGCGTCGCGAGTTACCACGTGAACTCGCAAGGGCGTCGACTGCCAGATGCTCACTCGAAGAAATCTCTACTCCCCTCTGCTGGGCCACAACCACCACATTTCTTGAAGCGCATCTCCGGAAGTTTAGGAACCTAGGGATCCAGGTCCTACTAGGAGGTTCTGACTGGTTTCCCAAGGTCGTCAATAGTCCACTGCTGACTGCCGCATACGAGAATCAACATGTTTAACTTCGGTAAACCCTCGTACGCGCAACTAGGCGTGGAGGGGGCCCGCAAACCGCAAGGGGATTCATGGGCGCGCGCGGAGGGCGACGTGGACGGCAATGGCGGCGTGAGCCAGGGCAAGGCGCCGGAGTCGTTCGCGGGGACGAGCTCCAACATGAGCGCCGAGAGCGGCCGCGTCCAGGTGCGCCTATTAAATTTCCTTTTGCCGCTAACATTTCGTGGTTTTTTTGTTGCCGTGCAAGATCTTCTCTTCCTGCGCCCGTCCTTATCTCTCACCGTTCCCCGCGCATTTTCCCTTCCTCCTTCCCTTCCCCCCTCCAACCCCCACCCGCCCCCCCCAGGTGCCCATCGGCACGGTGTCCGATTCGCACAAGATGCCGGTGGCGCAGGCGCTGGCGCTGCTGGCGTTCACGGCCGCCAATGTCGCGGCGCTCGTCGCCATCTTCTGGCTCGCGCTCTCGCTCGAGGGCACGGAGCGCATCCTCGTTATAGCGCTGCTAGGCGGCGGGTGGCTGGCGCTGCTGCTGTTCAACGTGCGCATGGCGGGGCGGCCTCGCCGCGTGATCCAACGCTTCCTGCACGCCAAGAGCAAGACGCGCCTGGGCCGCCGCCTGGGGCGCGGGCAGACCGTGGTGGTGCGCGGCGCCGTGTCGCTGCTGCACGAGGAGCTGCTCTCCACGGAATTCCATAACGTGCCCGTGAGTGCCGCGCCGTACGCGATATAAGGCGGTCAATACTTGTCGTGTTTGATTGACCGTCTAGCTGGGAATTTCTTGCCGTTGCTTCGTCTTCTAACTCAAGACACACATGTATATCTACACCCACCCACCCCCTTCCCCCCCTCCCCCAACATCCCCACGCCCGCACCCATCTCCCCCCCCCCCCTCCCCCCCCCCCTTTTCAGGGCCTGGTGCTTGTGGAGAGCAGTCTGCGGTCGTACTACCCGGGGCTGCGCAAGGCGGACGCGTGGACGGAGCACGTGCGGCAGACGCGCGCCGTGGACTTCCGGATCACGGACGGGCAGACGGGCATGAGCGCCATCGTCAAAGCCTTCCACGCCGCCGAGACCGGCGTCGCCACGCCGCTCGTCCACATCTCCACCGAGGTGCCGCTCTCCACCGAGGACTCCCCCGCGCCGGGGGCGGGCGCAGGGGGCGGCGAGGCGGGCGCGGGGGCGGAGGAGGAGCGGAAGAAGCGGCGCAAGGCGCTGTCGCCGCAGCTGATGGTGTGCAAGGGGTACATCCGCGCGGGGCAGACGATCACGGTGATGGGCGTGCTGACGGAGGAGGCCGGCACGCACGAGCTGCTCATCCAGCCCATGCCGCAGCCAAGGAACATCGCCAAGCTCCTGCTCTTCCGCGGCTGCATCCCCTTCTTCTTCCCCACCTGGGCCTCCGGACTCGTCGTCTCGGACCAACGCGATGTGGCATAATGAGAGGGGAGGGGACCTCGTCACGGGTGTAACTATTATCGGGTGCTGATGTGGCATGAGGGGGGTGTGTCTTGAGGGAAGGAAGGGAGCATTGGCATGGCGGGCTGTAGTTGTGGAGCAGGCCCTCAGATTGGTTTTAGGAGGGCTGAAGCCTCAGGGTCGCCCTTGCGACAACCCATAGTTTTCAGGGTCGGGGTTTGGAAGTGACACGTTTTTTCAGGCCCAAAAAAATTCAAGGCTGACTGGTCAGGGCTTCAATCTCGAGTACCCTGATATATGTGTGCTTTGCACCTGTTTAGGCCAAAACTTGCATGCAATGAAGTACTGATATCAGGGGGAATTAGCCACAGGTCTGTCTGTCACAACAATCTCACAGTAGGTTATATAATACATCCACATACATACACATAGCCCTGATCCTTGGGTTCGGTCCCATCATCTGGCCACTGCTGCAGTTGCTGTGGCCACAAGACAGAGTCTTCCAGGTGATGCTTCTTTCTGCTGCTCCAAGTGATGCTTCTGCTGGTCCAGGTGATGCTTCTTCTCCTGCTCCAGGTGATGTTTCTGCTGCTCACTCATCTTCCCAGTCACCGCCACCACTGCTGCACTCCTCCCCTTCTGCCATTCCCTCATCCTCGTCAGGGCCCAAAATTGGTTTTAGGCCACTCTTTGAAATCAGAGTAGGAAAAAAAAATACCCTGACGTGTCAAACATGTTTAGTTATCATGCTTGTATAGACTGTATAGGGTCATCTTCTAGAGAGTACAACTGTTAGGTATATGTTTGTGTACTCTCTCTCTCTATTCATCAATTTCACTGTTTGTTATGGTATCACGCGTAGGTAGGATCCCCCCCCCCTCACGCTTCCGCTCGCCCCCTAGCTGGGCCCCGTCGTGCTCCTAGCCCCGTCGCGACCCTCCCTAGCCCCGTCGCGACCCTCCCTAGCCCCGTCGCGCCCCTTCCTGGGCCCCGTTGCGCCCCTTTCTGGGCCCCGTCGCGCTCCTCCCAGGCCTTGTAGCGCCCCTCCAGGCCCCGTCGCGCCCCTTTCAGGGCTTCGTAGCGCCCCTCCAGGCCCCGTCGCGCCCCTCCCTAGCCCAGTCGCGCTCCTCCCAGGCCCCGTAGCGCCCCTCCTGGGCCCCTTTGCGCTCCTCCCAGGCCCCGTCGCGCCCCTTTCAGGGCTTCGTAGCGCCCCTCCAGGCCCCGTCGCGCCCCTTCCAGGGCCTGGTAGCGCCCCTCCAGGGCCCCGTCGCGCTCCTCCCAGGCCCCGTAGCGCCCCTCCTGGGCCCCATTGCGCTCCTCCCAGGCCCCGTCGCGCCCCTCCCTAGCCCAGTCGCGCTCCTCCCAGGCCCCGTAGCGCCCCTCCTGGGACCCATTGCGCTCCCCCCAGGCCCCGTCGCGCCCCTACCTGGGCTTGGTAACGCCCCTCCAGGCCCCGTCGCGCCCCTACCCATCCCCGTCGCCCCTGCTCGGCCCCGTCGCCCCTGCTCGGCCCCGTCGCCCCTGCTCGGCCCCGTCGCGGCCTATCGACCGCGTGGCGCCCGCCCGGCCCCTGTCGCGGCTGCCCGGCCCCTGTCGCACCTGCCCGGCCCCTGCTCGCCCGCCCGGCCCCGTCGCCCCTGCCCGGCCCTGCTGTGGCCTGCCCGGGCCCCGTCCCTGCCGCCCGGCCCCGTCGCAGCCGCCCGGCCCCGTCGCAGCCGCCCGGCCACGTCGCAGCCGCCCGGCCACGTCGCAGCCGCCCGGCCCCGTCGCCCCTGCCCGGCCCTGCTGTGTCCGGCCCGGCCTCGTCCCTGCCGCCCGGCCCCGTCGCAGCCGCCCGGCCCCGTCGCAGCCGCCCGGCCACGTCGCAGCCGCCCGGCCTTGTCGCTGCCGCCCGGCCCCGTCGCCGCCGCCCGGCCTCGTCGCAGCCGCCCGGCCCCGTCGCCGCCGCCCGGCCTTGTCGTGCCTGCCCGGCCCCGACGCACCTGCCCCGGCCCTCCATACTTCCTGGTACTGTCCCCCGTTCCCCGCACCACTTTGCACCCTCCTGCACTTTCCTGCCCCGCCTTGCATCGCATTGCACCTCCCTGGATCGCACTAACCGCACTGCACCGCACTGGACCGCACTGCACCGCACTGCATCGCACTGCACCGCACTGGACCGCACTGCACCGCTCTGCATTGCACTGCACCGCACTGCACTGTCCTCCACTGCCCCTCATGGCTGCTGAGCTTCGTTTTGATGTTGAGGGTCAGCCTCTGGAGTTCGAGGCGTGGTTGGCTGACCTTCGCCGCCACCTCACTGGCCAGCGGCAGGACGGCCACCCGCTTTCTGCACACCTAGACGGTATGCTCCCCTGCCCTGACCCCCCTGCTGTGCTGCCCGCTGATCCCACGCCCGCTGAGCGCGAGTCCACTGCCGCTGCTGCCCTTGCCCGCTCTGTCTGGCTTTCCCGCGATGCCCTTGCTCAGCTCGCCATTAGCAATGCCCTCCCCCCCACTGAGCGCCCTCGCTTTAGAACCATTCCTACCGCCCAGGCCTACCTCGATGCTGTCATCAAGCGCTATTCTACCCCTCCTGCTGCCTCAGTGGGTCGCCTGATCCTTCCCCTGCTCTTTCCTGACCTGACGTCTTTCCCCACTGTCTCTGACCTCGCTGCCCACCTGCGCTCGATAGATGAGGCCTGGCGCGCTGCCTGCACTGATGCTCAGCTTAGAGTCCACCAGCCTCCCATGACCTCTACCCTCTACCTCCTTGCCACCCGCCTACCTGACCGCCTTGCCGCCGCCCGCGACCAGTTCCTTAGCATCCACCCTGCTGCTCTCACCCTCACCGACTTTGTTGACACCCTGACTGCCATAGAGACTCGTCACCGCTCCATAGCCCTGGCGAGCGGTACAGTACCGGTCCCTATCTTTCAGGGTTGTGCCCCCGCTCAGTGTACCTTCTCCGACGGCTCTGTCGCTGTGGCTGAGACTGCTGCTGCAGTGCAGTCCCGCTCGGCGAAGGGCCGCCGCCCCAAGGTTGGGAGCGGCGGAGGCGGCGGGGGTGCGGGTGGGGGTAGTGGTGGAGGCGGGTCGTCCGGTGCCGGTGCGGACGTGGGGACCCTGCCCGGTCCAGCTGCCCCGCTGCCTCCACAGTTGCAGCAGCCGCAGCAGCAGCAGTCGCCGCAGCCGCAGCCTTCGCAGCAGCCGCAGCAGCCGCCGCAGACGAGGCAGGCGAGTACTCTCCCACCTGGGTGGCCTGGAGCTGGTGGTGGTCGTGCGCGTGGTGGTGCACCGGGTGGTGGTTCTGGAGGCGGGCCCTGTCAGTACCAGATCCAGACCGGTCCTCGCCGCGGCTTCGTTTGCGGTAAGATCGGTCATTCTACTCCTCGCTGTTTTCGTCGCCTGGACGACCTGTTCCGCCAGCGCTTTGGCCCGGCGCCCGACCTCCCGGACTGGCACAGCTTGCTTAGGCGTAGCATTAGGATTTTTGACTTGGACATGGATGCCATTGTAGCGGCCTTGCATGTGATGTATGCTGATGACTCTAGTGTGCTTCCCTCTTATTACCCCGTGTTGCCTAGTGTAGCGGTGCCTAGCGTAGACTCCCCTGCTGCGTCAGGCGTAGGATCTCCTGCTTTGCTTAGCCTTGGTGCTTCCACCGCTTCACTGCTGCCTCGCGCGACTGCTGCGCTTTCCTTCACCTTGGACTCTGGCGCCTCCCGGTGTTTCTTCCGCGACTCCACGACGCTGACGCCGCTGCCTGTTCCCGCTGCAGTTACTCTTGCTGACCCCTCCGGTGGTCCCGTCGTTGCCCGCAGTTCCACCTCCCTTCCCTGTCCGGCGGTTCCTTCGGGCACTCTCACAGGTCTGCATATCCCCTCGTTCTCCAGGAACCTAGTTGGTGTCGGCTGCCTCCAGGACCTTGGCGTCACCACTACGTTCCCTGGTCACGAGCGGTATGCTGTCTGTACCGAGGCCGCCACTGGTGCCCCCCTGTCCACGTTCCCCCGGGACCCAGTGTCCGGCCTGTTCACTCTGGACACCGTGACCCCCCCGGCTGGAGCGCTCCCTCAGGTGGCTGCGTCTACCCAGGTTGCTGCTGCCTGCTCCTGTCGGTCCCTCACTCACCCGACTCTCCTTTGGCACCACCGCCTAGGTCACCCTGCGCTCCCGCGTCTGCGTCACATGTCCCAGCACGGTCTCGTCCTTGGTCTCCCCGGTTCGTTCCCCGAGTTTCCCTCCTCCCCCGCCCCACCGTGCACGCCTTGTGTCGAGGGCCGGCTCCGCCGTGCCCCTCACTCCTCCTCTTTTCCCCCTACCACCGCACCACTGCAGACTCTGCACATGGACGTCTGGGGCCCAGCCCCGGTCCATGGGCCGCGTCGCGAGCGCTTCTTCCTAGTGCTTGTCGACGACTTCACGCGCTACACCACCGTCTTCCCCCTGGAGCGGAAGGCCGATGTGCCTGACGTTCTCATCCCCTGGCTTGTCTCTGCTCGTGTCCACCGCGGTCTCCCTGCCTTGCGCCTTCACTCCGACCGGGGTGGCGAGTTTGCCTCAGGTGTCCTTGGTCGCTTCTGTCGTGCGGAGGGCATCACCCAGACGTTTACCCTGCCGGACTCCCCGCAGCAGAATGGGGTCGCTGAGCGACGCATCGGTTTGGTCATGGAGGTGGCTCGCACCTCCATGATCCACGCCGGTGCACCCCATTTTCTGTGGCCGTTCGCCGTGCGCTACGCCGCTCACCAGCTTAACCTGTGGCCGCACCCCCAGCGGCCGCAGGTTTCGCCGACCCTTCTGTGGACCGGGTCCCCTGGTGACGCGTCTGCGTTCCGCGTCTGGGGCTGCCTTGCTCACGTTCGTGCCTCTGGCACGGACAAGCTCACTGCCCGCACCCTCCCCTGCGTCTTCCTCGGTTTCCCCCTTGACGCGTCCGACTGGCACTTCTACCACCCGCCGTCTCACCGCTTCTTTCACTCTCGCGACGTCACCTTTGACGAGTCCGTCTCCTTCTACCGCCGCTTTCCCCACCGTGGTCCCCCGGTTACTCCCCCCCTTTTCCTGGTTCCTCCCTCCCTGGTGGTCCCTGCCCCTCCCCCCCCCCGCCCCCTCGTCCGGCCCCCTCTGGTGTGTCTCACGTCACCCCCCTCCCGTCGGTCGTCCCGGTCGACGAGTCTTCTGACTCTGGTAGTCCTCCGGCGCAGTCCTCGCCGTCTGTCCCTCCCCCGGTGTCTCCTCCTCCACCGCCTCCGCAGCCGCCGTCGCCGCAGCTGCTGCAGCCGTCGTCTCCACCGCCGCCGCCGTTGCAGCCGTCGTCTCCGCCGCCGCCGCCGTCGCAGCCGTCGCTGCAGCCGCCGCCGCCGCCGCCGCTGTCGTCGCTGCCGCCGTTTGTGGACTCTGGGGGTGTCCCTTCTGGGGGTGCCGGTGTGGAGGGTTCGGGAGGTAGCCGTCGCGCAGCTTGTGGCCCTGGTGTTGGTGTTGTGTCGCCGCAGCAGCAGTCCCCGCCTGTGTCCGCCCTCCGTCTGCTCGGCCTTCCGTCTCCTGACCCTGCGCCTGTTCCTCTCCTGCCGTCTCCCCCTCTTCCCGTCTACGGCCCCGTGTTCCCTCTGCCGGACTCGTCCCCGGCTCGTCTTCCCCCTCGTTCCCCTCCTGTGTCCCCTCCTCTGTCTCCTGACCCGACGCCGCCCTCACACGTCTGGTCTCGCCGCCCCTCTCGTGCTCGTCCTGTCTCCCCTGTCCCGCGCTCTCACCCTATGTTGCTCCGTTCCCACGCGTCTCGACCTCCCCTCCTCCCGTCTCCTCCTCCGTCTTCTCTTGTCGTTGCGTCTCCTCCTCTGTCCGACTCCTTTCGTGCCGCTCGTCCTCTTGTTCCTCGGGTCCTTGCCTCTCTCGTTACCGACCCGTCTGTTCCCGTGTCGAGTCTTGACGCCCTCGTCGCTGCGGTCGCTGACTTCGCCTCTACCCGCCGCCTTGACTACGCCACCGCTCTGGTCTCTCACCCTGCCTGTCCTCCGTCTGTCGGGGGTGCTCCTGCCCTCGGCAGTGACGTCCTGGAGGACCGCCAGTTTGAGCTTGCTTTCCTGTCCGAGGCTGCTCCCCATCTCTGTTCCATGCTGCTAGTCCCTGATGGTGACCCAGACGCTTTCGACATCCCGACCCCTCGTACTTACGCTGAGGCGGTTTCGGGACCCTGGGCCTCTCAGTGGATAGCTGCCATGGAGCAGGAGATGGCATCTTGGAGATCCACCGGCACCTTCGTCGACGCAGTTCCCCCACCTGGGGTGAACGTGGTCGATGGCCGTTGGCTCTTCAAGGTGAAGCGCCCTCCTGGAGAGCCGCCTGTGTTCAAGGCGCGCTACGTGGCTAGAGGCTTCAGTCAGCGCGAGGGGGTGGACTTCTTTCAGACTTTCGCTCCTACCCCGAAGATGACTACTCTTCGGGTGCTGCTA
The DNA here is from genome assembly GCA_027943415.1 of Closterium sp. NIES-67. Lineage (NCBI taxonomy): Eukaryota > Viridiplantae > Streptophyta > Zygnematophyceae > Desmidiales > Closteriaceae > Closterium > Closterium sp. NIES-67. Next base: position 127,718 of record BQMB01001026.1, read on the forward strand.
CACGTTGCGGCTCAGCGTGACTACGAGCTTCACTCCCTCGACTTCTCCACTGCCTTTCTTCAGGGCAGCCTTCACGAGCAGGTCTACCTGCGTCGCCCTCAGGGCTTTACTGGCACCTTCCCCCCTGGGACCCAGTGGCTTCTGCGGCGGCCAGTCTACGGCCTGCGCCAGGCGCCTCGTGAGTGGCACGACACTTTGCGTGCTACCCTTGCTGACCTGCAGTTCTTTCCGTCCTCTGCAGACCCCTCGCTCTTCGTTCGTGCTGGCTCGACTCCGTTCTACATCCTCGTCTACGTAGACGACCTGGTCTTTGCCACTGCTGACAGGGACGCACTGGCCTCCGTGAAGGCAGAGCTGCTGAAGAGACACACCTGCACTGACCTTGGAGAGCTGCGCCGTTACCTTGGCTTGCAGATCTCCAGGGACAGAGCCGCGCGCACCATCACCCTGACTCAGTCACACTTGGTGCGCCAGGTCCTTCAGAGGTTCGGCCTTCAGTTCTCCTCCGCACAGCCCACCCCTCTTCCTCTGGACCACAGACTCTCCGCTCCAGTTCCTGAGGAGTCGGTAGATCCCAGTGGTCCTTACGCTGAGCTAGTGGGTTGCCTCATGTACCTGATGACTTGCACTCGCCCAGATCTCGCATACCCTCTCAGCATCCTGGCTCGTTTCGTGGCCACAGGCAGACACCGACCTCAGCACTGGTCTGCCGCTAAGAGGGTTTTGCGTTATCTTGCAAGTACATCGGGCATGGGGTTAGTGCTAGGCGGACGCAGGCCAGTGGTCCTTACTGGACACACAGACGCTTCTTGGGCAGACGACGCCGAGACGCTCAGGTCTTCCCAGGGCTACTGCTTTAGCCTTGGCTCAGGTGCTGTCTCGTGGAGAGCTACCCGCTCCTCGTCTGTTGCCCAGTCCAGCTGTGAGGCTGAGATCTACGCCGGTGCCATGGCGGCACAGGAGCTCCGCTGGCTGACCTTCTTGCTCACTGACTTAGGTGAGCGGCCTAGCTCTGCCCCGGTCCTGTACGCTGACAACAGGGCCATGATCCTCCTGTGTCAGGAGCCTCGACTCGAGGGCAGAGCGAAGCACATCCAGCTGCGGTACTTCCTCCTGCGTGAGCTACAGCAGCGTCGCCAGGCTCGCGTAGTACACTTAGCCTCCGGTGCCAACACAGCTGATATCTTTACGAAGGCGCTTGCGCCTAAAGATCATCAGCGGCACTGTGTACAGCTTGGTCTGGTTCCTGTAGTCTCTCACTTACTCGGGCCTTGACTTTGTACTGCCCTATATATATCTGTGTGTACACTCAGACTGGACTTGTGTCCTCTTACAGTGGTTGGACTAGTAGTGCCGCCCTGTAATAGTTCTTGCCTTGCCTGTACTCCTTCTGACTGGTCTTTTAGACCCTTGTCTCAGAGGCTGGACTAGTAGTGCCACACTGAGCTGCTTGTCTAGAACATTCCCCTATGCAGTCCAGGGGGTGTGTCAAACATGTTTAGTTATCATGCTTGTATAGACTGTATAGGGTCATCTTCTAGAGAGTACAACTGTTAGGTATATGTTTGTGTACTCTCTCTCTCTATTCATCAATTTCACTGTTTGTTATGACGGTCAGAGCTAAAAAAATTCTAAGTCTGATTTGGAAGGGTAAAAAATTTCGAAGTCTTTGCATTAAGTGTAGAACTCTTTGCACCCTTTCTAGCCTTGGCCAGGGCCTCAGATATCAGGATGTTTTATCCTGAATTCCTGATTTTCAGGATGAGTATGAGGTGCCAGTCTGCCAGACCTGAAAAATCTGATTAACGGAATTTCTGACCCTGTAAATTCAATATGGTTATCATATGGCATTGGCAACCCTGACAACCAGGCCCCCAGAAGTCAGGAAAATTTTCCTGATTCAGGAAAAAAACAGGGAGTTTCTCGGTACTTACTTACCCTGATTGTGCAGGGTTTTGTAAATGACACACCCTGTTTTTTCAGGCTTTTTGTAAGGGTAAACTCTGATCGCTCAGCAAGGTTTCTTAGCGAACCCTGAATTTCTCAGCATTCTAGCGGGTCTTAGTCCTTTCCAAAAGCGTGTCAGGGGGGGGGGGCAGTCAAGAATTTCGAGGTTCTCCCTGTTAAAGTAGCTCTTGGCTAGGATACTAGGCAGGAACAAGGCCGCCATGAATGTGGCGGCGGGGTTTAGCTAGGAGCTGGACGAGAGTGTCGAGAGAGAAGGTGTTTGGATTAGGAAGAGAGAGGAGTACAAGGAGGGGTTTGTACCCCCTACAGAAAGGTTCAGTAACAACCTACCAAGCCTATATGAAATTATAACTTATATAATTTGAACACTCCCCCCCCCCTTCCCCCACCCCTCGAGGCTGTGTGAGGGCGCTGATTGGCCCTTGGTAAAAAAATCTCCGCGCTGTATGTTGGAGGACATGTGAGGGAGGTCATTGGCCCTTAGCCATGTATTCGCCTCGATGTGTGCTGCTGAGGACTGTGTGAGGGCAATTGCTCGCCCTTGACCGAATTTGCTTGATGTGCGCCTGCCCTAGGGCTCTGCGAGGGAAGAGATGTTAACGTAGAAACGAATAATCACTAGAAGTGGAAACCTAGAACAAATACTAGTTGGTTGTACTCACTAGAAGCATACCTCAGTCTAGCCTATAACTTCTACATAGATAATATGTATAAGTTGACACACCCCCTAGGCTAGACAAGGGGTGAAACTAAACAAGAAGCAAACAGCTCAGGGCGGCACTACTAGTCCAACCACTGAGGCAGGGGTCTGGGGACCAGTCAGCAAGAATACAACCAAAACTGAAGCAAGCCAGGGTGGCACTACTAGTCCAGCCACTGGAGGTAAGGCCACAAGGCCAGTCTGACAAGCATATATAATAGAGAGTACACAATCAGGATCCTAACAGGGGAGCAGCTACAGGAACTAGACCAAGCTGTACACAGTGCCGCTGATGATCTTTAGGCGCAAGCGCCTTAGTAAAGATATCAGCTGTGTTGGCACCTGAGGCTAAGTGAACTACACGGGCCTGGCGGCGCTGCTGTAGCTCGCGCAGGAGGAAGTACCGCAGCTGGATATGCTTCGCTCTGCCCTCAAGCCGAGGCTCCTGACACAGGAGTATCATGGCCCTGTTGTCAGCGTACAGGACCGGGGCAGAGCTAGGCCGCTCACCTAAGTCTGTGAGCAAGAAGGTCAGCCAGCGGAGCTCCTGTGCCGCCATGGCACCAGCGTAGATCTCAGCCTCACAGCTAGACTGAGCCACAGACGACGAGCGAGTGGATCTCCAAGAGATAGCACCCGAACCAAGGCTGAAACAGTAGCCCTGCGATGACCTGAGCGTCTCAGCGTCGTCTGCCCAAGAAGCGTCTGTGTGTCCAGTAAGGACCACTGGCCTGCGTCCTCCTAGCACTAACCCCATGCCTGATGTACTAGCAAGATAACGCAAAACCCTCTTAGCGGCAGACCAGTGCTGAGGTCGGTGTCTGCCTGTAGCCACAAAGCGAGCCAGGATGCTGAGAGGGTATGCGAGATCTGGGCGAGTGCAAGTCATCAAGTACATGAGGCAACCCACCAGCTCTGCGTAGAGGCCACTGGGCTCTACTGGCTCCTCAGGAACGGGAGCAGAGAGCCCATGGTCTACGGGTAGAGGTGTGGGCTGTGCAGAGGAGAACTGAAGACCGAACCTCTGAAGGACCTGACGCACCAAGTGTGACTGGGTCAGAGTGATGGTGCGTGCTGCTCTGTCCCTAGAGATCTGCAGGCCAAGATAGCGACGCAGCTCTCCAAGGTCAGTGCAGGTGTGTCTCTTCAGCAGCTCAGCCTTCACAGAGGCCAGTGCGTCCCTGTCAGGAGTAGCGAAGACCAGGTCGTCTACGTAGACAAGGATGTAGAACGGAGTCTGGCTGGAACGCACAAACAGTGAAGGGTCAGCAGAGGACGGAAAGAACTGCAGGTCTGCTAACGTGGCACGTAGCGTGTCGTGCCACTCGCGGGGAGCCTGACGCAGGCCGTAGACCGGGCGCCTGAGAAGCCACTGGGTCCCAGGAGGGAAGGTACCAGTGAAGCCCTGTGGTCGGCGCAGGTAGACCTGCTCGTGTAGGCTGCCCTGAAGAAAGGCAGTAGAGAAGTCGAGGGAGTGAAGCTCGTAGTCGCGCTGTGCTGCTACATGTAGCAGCGCCCGAAGAGTGGTCATCTTCGGGGTCGGGGCGAAGGTCTGGAAGAAGTCAACCCCCTCGCGCTGACTGAAACCTCTGGCCACGTAGCGCGCCTTGAAGACAGGCGGCTCTCCAGGGGGGCGCTTCACCTTGAAGAGCCACCGACCATCGACTACCTTCACCCCAGGCGGGGGAACTGCGTCGACGTAAGTGCCGGTGGACCTCCAAGATGCCATCTCCTACTCCATGGCAGCTATCCACTGAGAGGCCCAAGGTCCCGAGGTGGCCTCAGCGTAGGTGCGAGGGGTCGGGATGTCGAAGGCGTCTGGGTCACCCTCAGGGACTAACAGCATGGAGCAGAGATGGGGAGCAGCCTCGGAAAGGAAAGCCAGCTCGTACTGCCTGTCCTCTAGGACGTCACTGCCAAGGGCAGGAGCACCCCCGACGGACGGAGGACGGGCAGGGTCAGAGACCAGAGCGGTAGCGTAGTCAACGCGGCGGGTAGAGGCGAAGTCAGCGACAGCAGCGACAAGCGCGTCAAGGCGCGAGACAGGAACAGCAGGGTCGGTAACAAGAGAGGCAAGGACCCGAGGGACAAGGGGACGAGCAGCACGGAGGTAGTCAGAGAACGGAGGAGGTGCAACAGCAAGGGACGAGGGAGGAGGGGACGGGAGGAGGGGAGGACGAGACGAGCGGGAACGGAGCAACATAGGGTGGGAGGGCAGGACAGGAGAGACGGGACGAGCACGGCAGGGACGGCGAGCCCAAACGTGAGACGGAGGTGTCGGGTCAGGGGACAGCGGAGGAGACACAGGAGGGGAACGAGGAGGAAGACGGACCGGAGACGAGTCCGGCGGCGGGAACACAGGACCGTAGACAGGAAGGTCAGCAGGCGGTGGGGGAGACACCGGCGCGCGGTCCGGGGAGGGAAGGCCGAGCAGGCGGAGAGCGAAGACCGGCGGCGACGGCTGCTGCGGCGGCGACGACGGCTGGGCCGGAACTCTCAGACCAGCAGAGGCAGAACGACCGTCGGCAGAACACTCAACAGCAGCACCCCCAAAACCAACACCCCCAGAGCGAGAACCCCCTCCAACACCAGCGGCACCCCCAGAAGCCGCAGGACGAACACCCTCCTCCACACCAGCACCCCCAGGGGCCAAGAGCGGCAGCGGCAGTGGCTGCGACGGCTGCGGCGGCGACGACAGCGGCGACGGCTGCGGCAGCGACGGCGACGGCGGCGGCAGCGGGGTCGGCGACTGCGACAGTGGGGGCGGAGGCACTGGGGAAGGGGGGCGCGGCAAGGACGGACCGGGGGTACCACCAGAGTCAGCAGACTCCTCAACGGGGACAACCGACGGGAGGGGAGTGACGTGAGAGACACCAGACGGGGCAGGACGAGGCGGGAGAGGGGCAGGGGCTACTGGGGGAGAGGGAGCAAGGAACAGGGGGGGGGGCAACTGGGAGACCTCGGTGAGGGAAGCGGCGGTAGAAGGAGACGGACTCGTCAAAGGTGACGTCACGAGAGTGCAGGAAGCGGTGAGACGGCGGGTGATAGAAGAGCCAGTCAGACGAGTCCAGGGGGAAACCGAGGAAGACACAGGGGACAGTGCGGGCAGTGAGCTTGTCCGTGCCAGAGGCACGAACGTGAGCAAGGCAGCCCCAGACGTGGAACGCAGACGCGTCACCGGGGGACCCGGTCCAAAGGAGGGTCGGCAAAACCTGCGGCCGCTGGGAGCGTGGCCACAGGTTAAGCTGGTGAGCAGCGTAGCGAACAGCGAACGGCCACAGAAAATGGGGGGCATCGGTATGGATCATGGATGTACGGGCGACCTCCATGACCAAGCCGATGCGGCGCTCAGCAACCCCATTCTGCTGTGGCGAGTCCGGCAACGTGTACGACTGGGTGATGCCCTCCGCACGACAGAACTGTCCAAGCCGACCAGAGGCGAACTCGCCGCCACGGTCGGAGTGGAGACACAACACGGGGAGACCGCGGTAGAGACGCGCAGCCACAACCCACGGGAGAAGAACGTCGGGCACGTCGGCCTTCCGCTCCAGGGGAAACACCGTGGTGTAGCGCGTGTAGTCGTCGACGAGCACAAGGAAGTAGCGCTCACCGCGCGGTCCGGGGACGGGGGCAGGGCCCCAAACGTCCAGGTGCAGGGTCTGAAGGGGGGCAGTAGCAGGACGCATCGAGGAGGAGTGAGGAGCACGGCGGAGCCGACCCTCGACGCAAGGCGTGCACGGTGGCGCAGTCGAGGGTGGGAGGGCAGGGAGCGACGCGGGGAGGCCTAAGACAAGACCGTGCTGAGACATGTGACGCAGACGTGGGAGAGCAGGGTGACCTAAGCGGTGGTGCCAGAGAAGGGACGGGTGAGTGAGGGACCGACACGAGCAAGCTGCAGCGACCTGGGAGGACGCACCAACCGGGGGGGAAGCGGTGTCGAGGGTAAACAGACCAGACACCGGGTCCCGGGGGAACGTCGCAAGAGGGGAACCTGAGACAACCTCGGTACAGACAGCGAACCGCTCGTGCCCAGGGAACGTGGTGGTGACGCCGAGGTCCTGAAGACGGCCGACACCAACCAGGTTCCTGGAGAACGAGGGAACGTGGAAGCCTGTAAGAGAGCCCGAGGGAACGGCTGGACAGGGAAGGGAAGTGGAACTGCGAGCGACGACAGGACCGGCAGAGGGGTCAGCGAGGGAGACAACCGCAGGTGCAGCAAGCGGCGTGAGCGTGGACCGGTCACGGAAGAAACAGGCAGAAGCACCGGAGTCGAGCGTGAAGGACAGCGAGGTAGTGGCAGAGGCCGGGGACGGGGCGGGTGCAGAAGCTAGGCTAGGCAACCTAGGCAGTCCTACGCCTGACGCAGCAGGGGAAGCTAAGCTACACAAGGGTGAAACACCTAAACTAGAGTACACAGGGTAGTAAGATCCAGCAACACTAGAAGCGTCAGCATACAAAGCATGCAAAGCAGCACCTATCTGATCCATGTCTAACTCAAAGATCGGCACGCCCTGGCGGAGCAGGCTGTGCCAGTCAGGGAGGTCCGGGGCCGGGCCAAAGCGACGACGAAAAAGATCGTCGAGGCGGCGGAAACAGCGGGCGGTCGGGTGCGGGCGGCGGCACAGAGTGCCACGGAGAGGCCCTGTCTGAAGCTGGTACTGGCAGGTCACAGCACTGGAGCCGCTGGTAGACGCCAAGCTGCGCGGGCCGCCACCACGGCCACCGCCTCCGGAGGTGCCTGGCCAACCAGGCGGGAGACGAGCCTACGGCTGCGGCGGGTGCTGCTGGGACGGCGGCTGCGGCTGGGGCTGGTCCTGCTGCTGCTGGGGCTGCTGCTCCTGCCCACCGGTGGTAGTCCCCTCAGGCGGACTACCGTCACCACCACCACGACCACCACCACCTGCGTCACCACCCCTACCTCCCTGGCGGCCACGGCCACCGCGACGCGAGCGCTGCTGCGGGTAGACAGCAGCAGCCGTCTCGGTAAGACGGGTCGCCGTGGCGACCGCAGCCGAAACGTCAGTGAACGTGCACTGGGATGGGGCATTGCCGTGAAAGATAGAGACTGCCGGCGCACCGCTCGACTGAGCGATAGTGCGCTGGCGAGTCTCGATCTCAGTGAGGGTGTCGACAAAGGCGGTCAGGGTGAGGTCACCCGGGTGCTGGCTAAGGAAGTGGTCGCGAGCACTAGCGAGGCGGTCTGGCAGGCGCATAGCGATAAAATAGAGCGTCATGCAGAAAGGAGGGGGGAGCGCAGTTAGCTGGGCAGCAGTGCTGGCAGTGCGATAGCGAGTCTCTAGGGCACGCAAATGAGTGGCAAAGTCTGCGACAGTAGGGAAGGCAGCCAGGTCTGGGAACAGCATCGGAAAGAGCAAGCGGCCAGCAGAAGCGGAGGCAGGGGTGGAATAGCGAGCAATAACGGCGTCTAAATAAGCTTTGGCCGTTTCAACAGTAGCAAAACGCGAGCGCTCAGACACAGGGAGGGCGTGACTAATAGCAACCTGAGCTACTGCATCGCATGAGTCCCAGACCGCACAGGCCAGCGCAGCAGTAGAGAAAGCCTCACGGTCATCAGAGGAGGGGTCAGCAGGGAGGGGAGTAGGTGCAGGGGGGCGGGGGAGCAAGCCATCAGCATGGACAACCAGAGAGTGGCCATCCTGGCGCTGACCTGTAAGCTGGCGGCGGAGATCGGAGAGCCAGGCGGCGAAGTCAACCGCGTGGCCCTCAGCGTCCAGGCGGAGCACAAAGTCAGCCATCGTGCAGGGTCAGCGGCATAGCTCCTCAGCGACACAGCGGCACAGCGGCACAGCTCCTCAGCGGCACAAGAGCACAGCGGCGCGGGGACACGGCGGCAGCACTCTCCAGTAGGGCAGCAGCTAGGCGTCCCAGCGCAGGCGAGCAGAAGACACAGGGCCCGAGAGGACACGGCAGGCCGAGCAGGGGAGGCGGGTAGGTGCTCTGGGGCCGGGCTGGTGCTGGGAGGGGCCAGGCTGGTGCTGCTTGGGCCGGTCGGGCACGAGGAGGGGCCGGGCAGCGCTGAGGAGAGGCCGGGCGGCGCTAGGAAGGGGGCCGGGCGGCACTAGGAGGAGGCCGAGCGGCACTAGGAGGCCAGGCGGGCGAGCGCTAACAGCAGGCGCGACAGGGGCCAGCGGGCGCGACGAGGCCTAAGGGGCGCGACGGGGCCCAGCGGGCACGACGGGGCCCAGGGGGGGCGCGACGGGGCCGAGGAGGCGCGACGGGGACCAGCGGGCACGACGGGGCCCAGGGGGGCCGCGACGGGGCCTAACGGGCGCGACGGGGCCCAGGGGGGGCGCGACGGGGCCTAGCAGGCGCGACGGGGCCTAGGAAGCGCGAAGGGGCCCAGCGGGCGCGACGGGGCCTAGGAGGCGCAACAGGGCCCAGCGGGCGCGACGGTGCCCAGAGGGGGCGCGACGGGGCCTAGGAGGCGCGACGGGGCCCAGCGGGCACGACAGGGCCTAGGAGGGGCGCGACGGGGCCGAACGGGCGCGACGGGGCTTAGGAGGCGTGACGATGCCTAGGAGGCACGACGGGGCTCAGCGGGCTCGACGGGGCCCATGGGGGGCGCAACGGGGCCTAGGAGGCGCGACGGGGCCCAGCGGGGGCGCGTTAGGGCCTAGGGGTCGCGACGGGGCCCAGCGGGCGCGACGGGGCCCAGGGGGAGCGCGACGGGGCCTAGGAGGCGTGACGGGGCCCAGCGGGCACGACGGGGCCCAGGGGGGGCGCGACGGGGCCTAACGAGCGCGACGGGGCCCAGGGGGGGCGCGACGGGGCCTAGGGGGCGCGACGAAGCCTAGGAGGCGCGACGGGCGGAAGCGGTAGGCGGGGGGATCCTAACCTAAGCGTGATACCATGTTAACGTAGAAACGAATAATCACTAGAAGTGGAAACCTAGAACAAATACTAGTTGGTTGTACTCACTAGAAGCATACCTCAGTCTAGCCTATAACTTCTACATAGATAATATGTATAAGTTGACAAGAGATTCCCTCCGCCCCTGCAATCTCGTCACCTCCCCCCCTATTCAGCCCGTCCCCCCTCTCCCCCCCACCAATTGTCGTTTCCTGCCCATCCCCCAATCTCGCCCCACACGCGCGAATTCGCTACGAATTCCCAGCACTCCCAACAACCAAGACTTGAACACACATAATTCATGAACTATAACATGTACAGAAAGATTGAGAAATCAGTCTATTTTTTTTTAAGTAATTCTGATGGCTCAGGATTTTTTTTTAGGGGACCCTGAAAATTCAGACTTTTCTGCAGGGAGAATCCTGATGGATCAGGAAGCCTCAAAACCAATCTAGGGCCCTGCTGACAACTCAGTATAGTGTTCGTGTACCAGCCCTGAGTGCTCAGTATGAATTCGGGGAAAACCCTGATACTGTACCTCGAATCTTGAATGCACGTGCGCCGCTAGGGTAGCCCTTGCCTCGAATTTTACATTTCGGCTAAGTCCTCAAAGTTCGCAACAATCCTCCGAAACCCCCCGCTTCTCCAAAAAAATGGCTAAGTACTGAAAGTTAGAGACAAACCTCGAAAACCCCCCCGCTGCTCTAAAATTTCGGCTAAGTCCTGAATGCTAGAGACAATGCTCCAAAAAGTCCCGGCTAATCTGAAATTTTCGCTAAGTCCTCAATGCTAGAGACAATCCTCCCCCCGCCCCACCCCCCACTCACTAAACTTTTCGGAAACGTTCTCCCTGCCAAAGACATACTTCTACTCTACAACTTCTATGCAGCCCTGAAATTATGGCGTAGTCCTAATAGAATTCGTGATGCCCAGGTTACGTCGAATCAAAATATTGTCAAGTACTGCAACTCAGGGATTATTCCTCACGTTTGGTAGAATACTTCGTGGCTATTTGTTATGAGTTTTTCCACGGTCAAGATTACCAGAAACAAATTAAGACGATCCTGCACGTTGAACTGGGAAACAGCAGAACTTGCCATAGAGTGTGCCACAGGCGAGGAATGCGCCCTCACCATCGAGCCTCGTCAAACGCCGTCATAACCGCTCAATGGAAATCCAACTGCAGTTTTTTCACGCAACTTTTCGTTTCTTGCATTTGACTTCATCGGGGTTTTCAGGGGCTGCATTCGTTTCCAACTGAACGCCCATCCGGTCTTAGCAGAATTCTGTCTGACAGTCAGACGAAGAAAATTTTCCTGGTCTGATTGCCTCGTGCGCTACAGTTGACGCAAACTCGGCCAGTCGCGGCTAAGTCCTCAACCCATCACAACGCGTGAAGCCAAGTGTGCTGCTGCTGCTGTTTAGAGTGACTTATGAGATTTCAAGCGTTTCATAATTTACCCTGAGGCCAAAGTATAGAGTTGAGGTTTACCCTGTGGAATCAGTCTGAACATAGGCCACCAACCCTGACTGCTACACTTTTTTTTTGGGGGCCGCCCTGATTGGTCAGGATGCCTAAAATCCTATCTGAGGCCCTGGCCTTGGCCATTTAAGGAACATTTTACATGAATGAAATGGGCAGCACTGAGGTGTGGAAAGAAGTGTATTATGTAGCGGATTTGCGCGTGCTGGGGGAGATTGGGGGATGGGACGGAAAACGATTCAGGGGCGCGAGAGGGGAATCAGATTTGCATGGGCGGCAGAGGGGCGGGAAAAAAACCACCTGCTCGTGATTGGTTGGGTGTCAGAAGGGCGTATACTCTTAGAAACTTAGGACTCAAGGTTCTTAAACTTAGGAGGCTAGGTTGGCTAGGATACTAGCAAGAAGGCCGCCATGGAATGGCGTGAGGAAAACGGATCTAGGAAGGGAGAGAATGTCGAGAAGCAAGGTGTTTGATTAGGAAGAGAGAGGAGTACAAGAAGGGGTTTGTACCCTCTACAGAAAGGTTCATTAACAACCTACCAAGCCTATATCAAATTATAACTTATATAATTGTAACATATATGACGTTGTCAAACATGTGTATCTCCTATGTTTGCATAGACTATATAGGGCCACCTCTTAGAGGGTACAACACTTAGGTATATTCACCTGTACTCTCTCTCTACTCAATCATTCAGTTCTCACTTTAAGATGGTATCACGCGTAGGTTAGGATCCCCCACCTACCGCTTCCGCCCGTACCCTAGCTAGGCCCCGCCGCTTCCCCCTGGGCCCTGTCGCACCTCCTAGCCCCGTCGCGCCCCTCCTGGGCCCTGCTGCGCCTCCTGGCCCCGTCGCGCCCCCCTAGCCCCGTCGCGCCCCTCCTGGGCCCCGTCGCGCCCCCCTAGCCCTGTCGCGCCCCTCCTGGGCCCCGTCGAGCCCCCTAGCCCAGTCGCGCCCCTCCTGGGCCCCGTCGCACCCCCCTGGCCCTATCGCGACCCCCTAGCCCAGTCGCGCCCCTCCTGGGCCCCGTCGCGCCCCCCTAGCCTCGTCGCGCCCCTTCTGGGCCCCGTCGCGCCCCTCCTGGGTCCCGTCATGCCTTTTAGCCCCGTCGCGCACTGCCTGGTCCCGTCGCGCCCGCTCGGCCTCGTCGCGCCCTGCCCGGCCCCGTCGCGCCCGCCTGGACCCGTCGCGCCCTGCCTAGCCCCGTCGCGCCCTGCGTGGCCCCGTCGCGCCTGCCTGGCCCCGTCGCGCCTGCCTGGCCCCTCCGCGCCTGCCTGGCCCCGCCGCGCCTGCCTGGCCCCGTCGCGCCCTGCCCAGCCCCGTCGCGCCCTGCCTGGCCCCGCCGCGCCTGCTTGGCCCCGCCGCGCCTGCCTGGCCCCGCCGCGCCTGCCTTGCGCCCGTCCCAGCCGGCCCCGCGCCCGCCCTTGCGACCTCCGCGCCCATCTACTCGGCCCCTGCGCCCGTCCCAGCCGGCCCCGCGCCCGTCCCGTCTGTCTGGTGCCCGCTGCTTCTGGCCCCCGCGCCCGTCCTGCCCCGAGCTGTGTGCGGCCCGCTAGTCGTCCCTGCCCCGGCCCTGCATCCTCCCTGGTACGGTTCCCCATCCCTGCACCGCACTGCACCGCCCTGCACCGCACTGCACCGCTCTGCACGGTACCGCCCAGCACCGCACTGCACTGCCCTGCACCGCACTGCACCGCGCTGCACCGCACTGTACAGTCCTGCACTGCTCTTGATGGCGGCGGAGCTTCGCTTCGACACTGAAGGCCAGCCTCTGGAATTCGAGGCGTGGCTCGCCGACCTCCGTCGCCACCTCACTGGCCATCGGCAGGATGGCCACCCGCTTTTCGCACACCTTGACGGTACGCTCCCTTGCCCAGACCCCCCTGCTAATCTGCCCGCTGACCCCACACCTGCTGAGCGCGAGTCTACTGCAGCCACTGCCCTTGCGCGCTCTGTCTGGCTTTCCCGAGACGCTGTCGCTCACCTTGCCATTAGCAATGCCCTTCCCCTGTCCGAGCGCCCTCGCTTTAGGTCCATCACTACCGCCCAGGGTTACTTAGATGCTGTCATCAAGCGCTATTCCACCCCTCCTGCTGCCTCGGTGGGTCGCCTGATCCTCCCGATGCTCTTTCCCGACCTTGCGTCTTTCCCCACTGTCTCTGACCTAGCTTCCCACCTGCGCTCGATAGATGAGACCTGGCGCGCTGCCTGCACTGACGCACAGCTTAGAGCCCACCAGCCGCCCATTACCTCTACCCTGTACCTGCTTGCCACCCGCCTCCCTGACCGCCTTGCTGCCGCCCGTGACCGCTTCCTTAGCATTTACCCTGGTGAGCTCACCCTCACCGACTTTGTAGACACCCTAACTGTTATTGAGACCCCCCACCGCTCCATCGCCCAGGCGAGCGGTACCGTGCCGGTCCCTAAATTTCAGGGTTGTGCCCCCGTTCAGTGTACATTATCCGACAGTTCTATCTCTGTGGCTGAGACTACTGCTGCAGCGCAGTTTCGTTCGGGGAAGGGCCGCCGCCCCAAGGCTGGGCGCGGCGGAGGAGGCGGGGGTGCAGGAGGGGGTGGTGGTGGAGTCGGGTCGTCTGGTGCTGGAGCGGACGAGGGGACCCTGCCCAGTCCAGCTGAGCCGCCGCCTCCGCAGTCGCAGCAGCAGCCGCAGTAGTCGCAGCAGTCGCAGCAGCCGCAGCCTCCGCAGCAGCCGCAGCAGCCGCCGCAGACGAGGCAGGCGAGTGTCCTCCCGCCCGGGTGGCCTGGCGCTGGAGGTGGTCGGGCGCGTGGTGGTGTGCCGAGTGGTGGTTCGGGAGGCGTGCGTTGTCAGTACCAGATCCAGACCGGTCCTCGCTGCGGCTTCGTTTGCGGTAAGCTCGGTCATACCACTCCCCGCTGTTTTTGTCGCCTGGACGACCTGTTTCGTCAGCGCTTCGGCCCGTCGCCAGACCTCCCGGACTGGCACAGTTTGCTTAGTCGTAGGATTCAGATTTTTGACATGGACATGGATGCCATTGTTTCTGCTCTGCATGTGATGTATGCTGATGACTCTAGTGCGCTTCCCGCTTATTACTCACTGTCGTCTAGTGTAGGTGTGCCTAGCTTAGCCTCCCCTGCTGCGTCAGGCGTAGGATCCCCTGCTTTGTTTAGCCTAGGTGCTTCCGCCGTCGCCCTGTCGCCAGACGCCACTGCTTCACTTTCCTTCACCTTGGACTCTGGCGCTTCCCGGTGCTTCTTCCGCGACTCTACTACACTGACGCCGCTTCCTGTTCCTGCTGCCATTTCTCTTGCTGACCCCTCCGGCGGTCCGGTAGTCGCCCGTAGTTCCACCACCCTTCCCTGTCCGGCGGTTCCTTCGGGCTCTCTTACAGGTCTGCATATCCCCTCGTTCTCCAGGAACCTAGTTGGTGTCGGCTGCCTCCAGGACCTTGGCGTCACCACTACGTTCCCTGGTCACGAGCGGTATGCTGTCTGTACCGAGGCCGCCACTGGTGCCCCCCTGTCCACGTTCCCCCGAGACCCGTTGTCCGGCCTGTTCACTCTGGACACCGTGACCCCCCCGGCAGGGGCGCCCCCTCAGGTGGCTGCGTCTACCCAGGTTGTTGCTGCCTGCTCCTGTCGGTCCCTCACTCACCCGACTCTCCGTTGGCACCACTGCCTAGGTCACCCTGCGCTCCCGCGTCTGCGTCACATGTCCCAGCACGGTCTCGTTTTTGGTCTCTCTGGTTCTCTCCCTGCTTTTCCCTCCTCCCCATCCCCACCTTGCACGCCTTGCGTCGAGGGTTGGCTTCGCCGTGCCCCTCACTCCTCCTCGTTTCCCCCTACCGCCGCGCCGCTGCAGACCCTGCACATGGACGTCTGGGGCCCCGCCCCCGTCCATGGGCCGCGTCGAGAGCGCTACTTCCTTGTGCTTGTCGACGACTTCACTCGCTACACCTCGGTCTTTCCCCTGGAGCGGAAGGCCGACGTATCTGCCGCTCTCATCCCCTGGCTTGTCTCTGCGCGTGTCCACCGAGGTCTCCCTGTCTTGCGCCTTCACTCCGACCGTGGTGGCGAGTTTGCCTCAGGTGTCCTTGGTCGCTTTTGTCGTGCGGAGGGCATCACCCAGACGTTCACCCTACCGGACTCCCCACAGCAGAATGGGGTCGCTGAGCGACGCATCGGTTTGGACATGGAGGTGGCTCGCACCTCCATGATCCATGCCGGTGCACCCCATTTTCTGTGGCCGTTCGCTGTGCGCTACGCTTCTCACCAGCTTAACCTGTGGCCGCACCCCCAGCAGCCGCAGGTTTCGCCGACCCGTCTTTGGACTGGGTCTCCTGGTGACGTATCTGCGTTCCACGTCTGGGGCTGCCTTGCTCACGTCCGTGCCTCCGGCACGGACAAGCTCACTGCTCGCACCCTTCCCTGCGTCTTCCTCGGTTTTCCCCTTGACGCGTCCGACTGGCACTTCTACCACCCGCCGTCTCACCGCTTCTTTCACTCTCGCAACGTCACCTTTGAGGAGTCCGTCTCCTACTACCGTCGCTTCCCCCACCGCGGTCCCCCGGTTACCCCCCCCCTGTTCCTGGTCACTCCTTCCCCGGTAGTCCCTGCCCCTCCCCCTCCTCCTCCCCATCCTGCCCCCTCTGGTGTGTCCCACGTCACCCCTCTTCCGTCGGTGGTCCCGGTTGAGGAGTCTTCTGACTCTGGTGGTCCTGCAGGGCAGTCCTCGCCGGCTGCCCCTCCCCAGGCGTCCCCTCCTCCACCGCCTCTGCCGCCGCTGTCGCCCCTGCTGTCGCAGCCGTTGTCACCTCCGCCGCCGCCGCCGCAGCCGTCGTTGTCGCTGCCGCCGCCGCCACCGTCGCAGCACCCGTTCTTTGACTCTGGGGGTGCTGGCGTTGGAGTGCGTGCTAGTCCCAGTAGCCCTGGGGGTGGTACCGGTCCTCGAGGGGTTTCGGGCCCTGGAGGTGTTCCCTCTGGGGGTGCTGGCATGGAATGTGTCGGTGGTAGCCGAGGAGCAGCTTCCGGTCCCGGTGTCGGCGTTGTGCCGCCGCAGTAGCAGTCCCCGCCGGTGTCAGCCCTTCGCCTGCTCGGCCTTCCGTCCCCTGACCCTGGGTCTGTTCCTCTCCGGCCGTCTCCTCCTCTTCCCATCTACGGCCCTGTGTTCCCTCTGCCGGACTCGTCCCCGGCTCGTCTTCCCCCTCGTTCCCCCCCTGTGTCCCCTCCCCTGTCTCCTGACCCGACTCCTCCGTCTCACGTCTGGTCTCACTGTCCCTCCCGTGCTCGTCCTGCCTCCCCTGTCTTGCGCTCCTACCCTATGTTGCTTCGTTCCCACGCGTCAGTTCCTCCCCTTCTCCCGACGCCTCCTCCATCCTCCCTTGTTGTTGCACCCCCCCCGCTGTCTGACTACCTTCGTGCAGCTCGTCCCCTTGTTCCTCGGGTCCTTGCCTCTCTCGTTACCGACCCGTCTGTTCCGGTCTCGTGCCTTGACGCTCTTGTAGCTGCGGTCGCTGACTTCGCCTCCACCCACCGCCTTGACTACGCCACCGCTCTGGTCTCTGACCCTGCCTGTCCTCTGTCTGTCGTGGGTGCTCCTGCCCTCGGCAGTGACGTCCTGGAGGACCGCCAGTTCGAGCTTGCTTTCCTGTCCGAGGCTGCTCCCCATCTCTGTTCCATGCTACTAGTCCCTGAGGGTGACCCAGACGCTTTCGACATCCCGACCCCTCGCACTTACGCTGAGGCGACCTCGGGACCTTGGGCCTCGCAGTGGATAGCTGCCATGGAGCAGGAGATGGCATCTTGGAGATCCACCGGCACCTTCGTCGACGCAATTCCCCCGCCTGGGGTGAACATAGTCGATGGCCGCTGGCTCTTCAAGGTGAAGCGCCCTCCTGGAGAGCCGCCTGTGTTCAAGGCGCACTACGTGGCTAGAGGCTTAAGTCAGCGTGAAGGGGTGGATTTCTTTCAGACCTTCGCTCCGACCCCGAAGATGACTACTCTTCGGGTTCTGTTACACCTAGCTGCTCAGCGTGACTACGAGCTTCACTCCCTCGACTTCTCCACTTCCTTCCTTCAGGGCAGCCTACACGAGCAGGTCTACTTGCGTCGCCCTCAGGGCTTTACTGGCACCTTCCCTCCTGGGACCCAGTGGCTCCTGCGTTGCCCCGTCTACGGCCTGCGCCAGGCTCCCCGTGAGTGGCACGACACGCTGCGTGCTACCCTTGCTGACCTGCAGTTCTTTCCGTCTTCCGCAGACCCCTCACTCTTCGTTCGTGCTGGCCAGACTCCGCTCTACATCCTTGTTTACGTCGACGACCTGGTCTTTGCCACAGCAGACAGGGACGCACTGGCCTTAGTGAAGGCAGAGCTGCTGAAGAGACACACGTGCACTGACCTTGGAGAACTGCGCCGTTACCTTGGCTTGCAGATCTCCAGGGACAGAGCAGCGCGCACCATCACCCTGACTCAGTCACACTTGGTGCGCCAGGTCCTTCAGAGGTTCGGCCTTCAGTTCTCCTCTGCACAGCCCACCCCTCTGCCTGTAGACCACAGAATCTCTGCTCCAGTTTCTAAGGAGTCGGTAGAGCCAAGCGGCCCCTACGCAGAGCTGGTGGGTTGCCTCATGTACCTGATGACTTGCACTCGCCCAGATCTCGCATACCCTCTCAGCATCCTGGATCGCTTTGTGGCCACAGGCAGACATCGACCGCAGCACTGGTCTGCCGCTAAGAGGGTTTTGCGTTATCTTGCTAGTACATCAGGCATGGGGTTAGTGCTACGAGGACGTGGGCCAGTGGTCCTTACTGGACACACAGACGCTTCTTGGGCAGACGACGCCGAGACACTCAGGTCTACCCAGGGCTACTGCTTCAGCCTTGGTTCAGGTGCCGTCTCGTGGAGAGCTACCTGCTCCTCGTCTGTTGCCCAGTCAAGCTGTGAGGCCGAGATCTACGCTGGTGTCATGGCGGCACAGGAGCTCCGCTGGCTGACCTTCTTGCTCACTGACTTAGGTGAGCGGCCTAGCTCAGCCCCGGTCCTGTTCGCTGACAACAGGGCCATGATCCTCCTGTGTCAGGAGCCTCGACTCGAGGGCAGAGCGAAGCATATTCAGCTGCGGTACTTCCTTCTACGCGAGCTACATCAGTGACGCCAGGCTCGCGTAGTACACTTGGCATCAGGTGCCAACACAGCTGATATCTTTACGAAGGCGCTTGCGCCTAAAGATCATCAGCGGCACTGTGTACAGCTTGGTCTAGTTCCTGTAGCCTTGACTTTGCACTGTCCTTTATATGTGTACTAAGACTAGACTTGTGTCCTCTCCCAGTGGCTGGACTAGTAGTGCCACCCTGGTCTTGTTCTTGCCTTGTCTGTACTCCTTCTGACTAGTCTTTTAGACCCTTGTCTCAGAGGCTGGACTAGTAGTGTCGCCCTGAGCTGCTTGTTCAGGACCTGCCCCTATGCAGTCTAGGGGGTGTGTCAAACATGTGTATCTCCTATGTTTGCATAGACTGTATAGGGCCACCTCTTAGAGGGTACAGCACTTAGGTATATTCACCTGTACTCTCTCTCTACTCAATCATTTAGTTCTCACTTTAACAGACGTGACGTGACGTGTCTTGCTGTGGTGTGGAGGACTTTGCGAAAAAAAAAAAAAAAAAAAAAAAAAAAAAAAAGAGTAGCGGGGGTGTGGGTGGGAGGCATGTCTCTTGTGGGGGACTTAGCTATTTCTGGGTTGCGATTGGGTGAGGGAGTTATGACTCTGGCTACGACTTAGCCGAAATTGCTGGTTTGCATGGTGCGTGGGGTGGGAGGAATGACTCTGGCCGCCAGGGACTTAGTCAAATTTTTTGGGTTGCAGGGTGTTTTGGGGGAAATGTTTCTGGCCGCCAAGGACTTAGTCGGAATCTCGGAGTTTCGATACCAGGGTAGTTTTCAGGACACCCTGAAGGGTCAGGGTTCGGGGCCCCGCAACCCTAGTTTCGGCAGGGTAATATTTTCGTAACACTTTGTGGATCAGGGTAATAAATTTTGTAAGTCTGATTTTTTAGACCAAATAAAAAAATGCCCTGAAAAATCAGGGCAATCAGGGCATTTCACCCGGCTAATTTTGGCCCTGATCCTCGTCCTCTTCCATCTCCTCATCCCCCTCCTCCTCCCCCTCCTCTCCCTCCACCTCCTCCACCTCCTCCACCTCCTCATCCAGTACCTTTTCCTTCCCCTTCACACTCCTCACGCGGCGGCAAGGTCGGATACGCGTTGAGAACGGCTTCCACTTCCGCCCCCGAAACGCCTTCACCACCTCCTCCCACTCAGGGTCGTAGTCTAGGAGCGCATACTCATCAAGTCTTCTAGTGTCGCGTTGCCTAAGCTGCCACGGCTCCAGCTCTTGATGATGTTCTGGCGGCTGAAACCCCTCTCGCATTCCACAGTGCTGAGGGGCAGCACCGCCACAGCTACCCATAGGCGCCCCAAGTTCGGGTACACCCGCAGCCAGTCGTCGATTTTCAACATCGCAGCAAGCCCTTCATCAAACTTCCGCTCCCCCACAGGTGCATCCTTCAGCAGGGAGATCAGGATGGGCAGCTCCTTGGTGGCTGCTCGCTTCTCCACTCCTACAGAGCATGGGTGGTGGGGGGGAGAATGGTCCAACAATGCATGTGAGGCTCAAATGGATGGGACAAGAGGGCAACCAAGGAACTGGCAGGGTGCATTCTACTTTCAACCGAGGACAAACAGGCACATGCTCACCAGGTAAGACCTCTCTCCGGCCAGCTGCCCGGAAGAGGTCGAAGAGCGACTGCAGCCAATCCATGCACTGGCTGTTGCGCTCCTTCTTCCCTGGGGGCCAGGCATCAGGGGTGAAGAGCCTGCATTCAGTCGGCTTCTCAAGGTCCCCAAGGCGCTCGAGGATGTTACGGGCCGTGGCCTTCGCAAAGCGCATGCAGTCGCTGCAGCAGTCGTCGTGGTCCCCGTCCAGGCTTTCATCGTGCATCTTGAATTTGTGCTCCACCTCCTCGCCGCTGGAGTTCCACCCCTTAACCGTGACATCGCGGTTTGTGCGGTGCACGCTGATGAATGCAGTTAGGAGTGGGGAGTTGCCGCCCCCAAAGTTGGCGCCGCACTCCACGTAGCACTGCTTGATGTACACCACTGTCCACCTGACGAGTCCATAGACTACCGTCAAGTCAACCTGTGGGGCAGACGGGCTCGAGAGAGCTCAGAGGCACACACGATGAGACAACATAACAGCACGGAGCTTCTACAAACCAACCTGGCGGGCTTGGAAGGTCTTGTTGAGGGTGTTCAACAATGTGAGAATGTCAGCAAGGAAGTACAGGTAGAAGTGGAATCTGTAGCTTTTGACGATCTTATATATGGCCTCATCATACTCAAGCAGCAGGATGACCACTGCGGGGAGCACAGCAACAAGCCGGACAACCGCATCACCTCGAGACAACCAGCGTATATTATAAACACCCTGCTTCTCAAGGTTGGTTTGCGTGAAGATGTCCTGCAACTCCTTGAACCGCGCATGCCAGTTGCCGGAACGGGTTAACAACTCGGCGACAGAGCGGATGACCTTGTCAACGATGGCAAGCTCGGGAACGCTTGTTGCTGCGTCTTTTGCTGCCAATGCCTCTCTACCATTAGCGGGTGATGGGAGAGTGTATGGGGTGAGACACGTGACTGAACACGAGCACCGGTAATAACGAAGGAGGACGGGGTAGGGCAGCAGCGTGCAGGCACCATGCAACATTAACACGGAATAGAGATCAGAAACCGTGCTCAAGCACCCAAAGAAATGACAACACGCGCGTGAATTCAGGCATTTCACAGCGTTGCTTACCTGTGAGCTATGCAGTGGGAAGATACCAGGTGAGGTATTTGCATTTGCATACGAGTCACCAACCCGCCGGTGGCTCCCATCATGACGGCAGCGCCGTCCGTGCTGATGCCCGAGATCTTCTCTGGAGCCACTCCGATCTTCGACAAGTGATCTTGAATGAGGGCATGAATAGAGGCTGCATCGCATTGGTCTAGCGTCAGGAGTGCTAGGAATTCTGTTACCACATGGCTGTCACGCAATGCAAAGAGGATTAGATGTTTCCCCCTGGTGCGATTGGTCGACTCGTCGCAGGAGAGACCGATAAATGGGCTGGCGTGCACGTGGCGCATCTGTGAGTTGTGCAGCCACGCTGTTGTGCAACGCATCAGTTGAGTGAAACCGTACCTGCCATGTACAAGGTGGGAAGGGGCAGATGCGGTAAACGCACATGGTGAACAAAAGACATAGGTTGTCAGTATTCGAAAGAGAATGTTACCGTGTGTGGAGTTAAACAATAGCGTCGGTGTGTCCAGTAAGGACCACTGGCCTGCGCCCTCCTAGCACTAACCCCATGCCTGATGTACTCGCTAGATAACACAAAACCCTCTTAGCAGCAGACTAGTGCTGAGGTCTGTGTCTACCTGTGGCCACAAAGCGAGCCAGGATGCTGAGAGGGTATGCGAGATCTGGGCGAGTGCAAGTCATCAGGTACATGAGGCAACCCACCAGCTCTGCGCAAGGACCACTGGGCTCTACTGACTCCTCAGGAACTGGAGCAGAGAGCCGTGATCTACTGAAAGAGGTGTGGGCTCTGCGGAGGAGAACTGAAGACCGAACCTCTGAAGGACCTGACGCCCCAAGTATGACTGGGTGAGCGTGATGGTGCGCGCTGCTCTATCTCTGGAAATCTGCAGGCCCAGGTAGCAGCGCAGTTCTCCTAGGTCAGTGCAGGTGTGTCTCCTCAGCAGCTCAGCCTTCACAAAGGCCAGCGCGGTGGTGTCTGCAGTGGCAAAGACCAGATCGCATACGTAAACAAGGATGTAGAACAGAGTCTGGCCAGAACTAACAAAGAGCGAGGGGTCTGCGGAAGATGAAAAGAACTGTAGGTCTGCAAGAGTAGCATGCAGCGTGTCGTGCCACTCGCGGAGAGCCTAACGCAAGCTGTAGACTGGGCGCCGCAGAAGCCACTGGGTCCCAGGAGGGAAGGTACCAGTGAAACCCTGAGGACGGCGCAGGTAGACCTCCTCGTGTAGACTGCCCTGAAGAAACGCAGTGGAGAAAGTCGAGGGAGTGTAACTCGTAGTCACACTGTGCTGCTACGTATAGCAGTTCCTGAAGAGTAGTCATCTTTGGGGTCGGGGCGAAAGTCTGAAAGAAGTCCACCCCCTCATGCTGACTAAAGCCTCTAGCCACGTAGCGTGCCTTGAACACAGGGGGCTCTCCAGGAGGGCGCTTCACCTTGAAGTGCCAGTGGCCATCGACTACGTTCACCCCAGGTGGGGGAACTGCGTCGACGTAGGTGCTGGTGGATCTCCAAAATGCCATCTCCTACTCCATGGCATCTATCCACTGAGTGGCCCAAGGTCCCGAGGTCGCCTCAGCGTAAGTGCGAGGGGTCGGGATGTCGATCTGCGTCACCCTCAGGGACTAGCAGCATGGAACAGAGATGGGGAGCAGCCTCGGACCGGAAAGCAAGCTCGTACTGCCGGTCCTCCAGGACGTCAGTGCCGAGGGCATGAGCACCCCCGACAGACAGAGGACAGGCAGGTTCAGAGACCAGAGCGGTGGCATAGTCAAGGCGGCGGGTAGAGGCGAAGTCAGCGACCGCAACGACAAGAGCGTTGACACACGAGACCGGAACAGACGGGTCGGTAACGAGAGAGGCAAGGACAAGAGGAACAAGGGGACGAGCGGCGCGAAAGTAGTCAGACAGGAGGGGAGGCGCAACAACAAGAGAGGACGGAGGCGGCAACGGTAGGGGTGGAGAATGAGATGCGTGAGAACGCAACAACATTGGATGAGAGCGCGGGATAGGGGAGACAGGGCGAGCACGGGAGGGACGATGAGACCAGACGTGAGACGGAGGCGTCAAGTCAGGAGGCAGAGGAGGGGACACAGGAGTGGAACGAGGAGGAAGACGAGCCGGAGACGAGTCCGGGAGAGGGAACACAGGGCCGTAGACAGGTAGGGGAGGAGACGGCAGGGGAGGCACAGGTTAAGCTGGTGAGCCACAGGTTAAGCTGGTGAGCGGCGTAGCGAACAGCGAATGGCCACAGAAAATGGGGTGCACCAGCATGGATCATGGAGGTACGAGCCACCTCTATGACCAAATCGATGCGTCACCAGCGACCGCATGCTGTTGCGGGGAGTCCGGCAGGGTGAACGTCGGGTGATGCCCTCCGCACGACAGAAATGACCAAGGAGACCAGAGGCAAACTCGCCACCACGGTCGGAGTGGAGACGCAAGACAGGGAGACCGTGGTGGACACGCACAAAGACAAGCGACGGGATGAGAACGTCAGGCACGTCGGCCTTCCGCTCCAGAGGAAACACGGTGGTGTAGCGCGTGTAGTTGTCGACAAGCACTAGGAAGTAGTGCTCTCGACGCGACCCATGGACGGGGGCGGGGCCCCAGACGTCCATGTGCAGAGTCTGTAGCGGTGTGGCGGTAGGGGGGAACGAGGAGGAGTAAGGGGCACGGCGGAGCCGGCCCTCAACACAGGGCATGCACGGTGGTGCTGGGGAGCAGGGCAACTCAGAGAACGACCCTGGGAGACCTAGGACAAGACCGTGCTGTGACATGTGACGCAGACGCTGGAGGGCGGGGTGACCTAGACGGTGGTGCCACAGGAGTGTCGGGTGAGCGAGCGACCGACAGGAGCAGGCCGCAGCAACCTGGGTAGACGCAGCCACCTGAGAAGACCTTCCTACCAGGGGGGTCGCAGTGTCTAGTGTGAACAGGCCGGACACTAGGTCCGGGGGGAACGTGGTGAGGGGGGCACCAGTGGCGGCCTCGGTACAGACAGCATACCGCTCGTGACCAGGGAAGGTAGTGGTGACGTTGAGGTCCTGGAGGCAGCCGACGCCAACTAGGTTCCTGGAGAACGAGGGGATGTGCAAGCCTGTAAGAGAGCCCGAAGGAACCGCCGGACAGGGAAGGGTGGTGGAACTGCGAGCGACTACCGGTCCGGAGGAGGGGTCGGTAAGGGAAACTACAGCAGGAGTAGCAAGAGGCGTCAGTGAAGTGGAGTCACGGAAGAAACACCGAGAAGCGCCAGAGTTGAGGGTGAAGGAGAGCGCAGCGGTGGCGTCTGAAGACAGAGCATCGACAGTAGAACCTAGGCTAAACAAAGAAGGGGATCCTACGCCTGACGCAGTAGGGGAGGCAAGACTAGACATGCCTACACTAGGCAACAAGGGGTAGTAAGAAGCAGCCACACTAGAGTCATCAGCATACATCGCATGCAGGGCAGCAATAATCTCATCCATGTCCATATCAAAGATCTGAACGCTACGGCGAAGCAAGCTATGCCAGTCGGGGGCGACGGGCCGAAGCGCTGACGAAACAGGTCATCCAGGTGACAAAAACAGGGGACGGAGGTGTGACCGATCTTACCGCAAACAAAACCGCGGCGAGGACCGGTCTGGAGCTGGTACTGACAGCGCGCGTCACCCGACCCGCCACCCGGTAGCCCACCACGCGCCCGACCACCACGTCCACCGCCACCACCAGCGCCAGGCCACCCGGGCGGGAGGCCACTCGCTCGCCTCTGTTGCGGCGGCTAGTGCAGCTGCTGCGGCTGCTGAGGCTGGTGCGAGGGCTGCTGCTGCGGCTGGTGCGTGTTCGGCTGCGACACAGGCGGCTGCTGAGGCGGTTGCTCGGCTGCACCTGTCAGGGTCCCCTCGTCAGCACTACCACTAGTCGACTCGACTCCACCACCACCTCCACCTGCACCGCCACCCCCACCGCCGTGCCCAGCCTTGGGGCGGCGGCCCTTCCCGGAAAGGATTTGTGCTGCAGCTGAAGACTCAGCCACAGGAGCAGAACCGTCGGAGAAGGTGCACTGAGCGGAGGCACAACCCTGAAAGATAAGGACTGGAACAGTACCGCTGGTCTGGGCGATAGAGCGCTGGCGGGTCTCTATGGCAGTCAGGGTGTCGACAAAGTCTGTGAGGGTGAGGTCACCGGGGTGGGTGCTAAGGAAGTGGTCGCGGGCAGTAGCAAGACGATTAGGGAGGTGGGTGGCAAACAGGTAGAGGGCAGAGCAGGCGGGTGGCTGAAAGGCTCTAAGCTGGGTCTCAGTGCAGGCAGCACGCCAGGTCGCGTCTATCGTGCGCAGGTGAGCGGCTAGGTCTGCGACAGTAGGGAAGGACGCAAGGTCAGGGAAGAGCATCGGCAGGATCAGGCGACCTACAGAGGCAGCAGGCGGGGTGGAATAGCGCTTGACGACGGCCTCTAGAAACTCCTGCGCAGTCGTGACTGACCTAAAGCATGGGCGCTCAGACAGGGGGAGGGCATGACTGATCGCAAGCTGCGCGAGAGCGTCACGTGACAGCCAGACTGAGCGGGCAAGGGCAGCAGCTGTGGCGGACTCACGGTCAGCGGACGAGGGGTCAGCGGGCAGAGGAGTAGGGGGGTCAGGGCAGGGGAGCGTACCGTCAAGATGGACCGCCAGGGAGTGGCTGTCCTGCCGCTGACCAGTGAGGTGACGTCGGAGGTCGACCAGCTACGTGTCAAACTCGATCGGCTGTCCCTCTGCGTCGAAGCGGAGCACGGAGTCCGCCATCAGGAGCTATGCAGCAGCAGCGCAGTGCTGTGTGGTGCAGAGCGGTGTGGTGCAGAGCGGTGCAGTGGGTTACTGTGCGGTGCAGTGCGGTGCTGTGCGGTGCTGTGCGGTACAGCGCAGTGCAGGACGGTATAGTGCGGTGCAGTGCGGTGTAGGGCGGTGCCGGACGGTGTAGTGTAGTGCTGGTCGGAAGGACGGGCCGGGCACGAGTCGGAGGTGGGCTGGGTAGGAGAGGGCGTGGGACCGAGAAGGGGCGGGCGCAAGGGGCCGGTACGGAGCGGGCGCGATGGCTCAGGGGGGCGGTGACGTCGGGCGCGACGGCTCAGGGGGCCGGCTGGGACGGGCGCGATGGGCACTAGGGGCCGGCTGGGACGGGCGCGACGGGTAAGGGGGCCGGCGAGGACGGGCGCAACGGCTCGGGGGGGGGGGGGGGGGGGGGGGGGGGCTAGGACGGGCGCGACGGCTCAGGGGGGGTGCCGGCTAGGACGGGCGCGACGGCTCGGGGGGCCGGTTAGGACGGGCGCGATGGCTCTGGGGGCCGGCTAGGAACGGGCGCGACGGCTCAGGGGGCTGGCTACGATGGGCGCGATGGCTCAGGGGGCCGGCCAGGACGGACGCGACGGCTTAAGGGGGGGGGGGCTAGAAATGGGCGAGACGGCTCAGGGGGCTGGCTAGGACGAGCGCGACGGCTCAGGGGCCCGGCTAGGAACGGGCGCGACGGCTCAGGGGGCCAGCTAGGAACGGGCGCGACGGCTCGGGGAGGCGGTTAGGACGGGCGCAACGGCTCTGGGGGCCGGCTAGGAACGGGCGCGACGGCTCAGGGGGCCGGCTACGACTGGCGCGACGGCTCAAGGGGCCGGCTAGGACGGACGCGACGGCTTAGGGGGGGCCGGCTAGAAACGGGCGCGACGGCTCAGGGGGCCGGCTAGGACGGGCACAACGGCTTAGGGGGCCGGCTAGGACGGGCGCACGACTAGCGAGGGGCGGCGCGACTAGCTAGGGGCGGCGCGACGAGGGCCTAGGGCGGAAGCGTGGGCGACGGGACCTACCTACCAAGCGTGATACCATCTTAAGGTAGAATTGAATTTCGAGAGAAAAGAGTACAAGTGTTGTACCCTCTAAGATACGAACATATACAGTCTATACAAACATAAACTATATACATGTTTGACAAAAGGAACCCTATGCTTGATTGATATTCGTCGTAAAATAACAATACTAAAATTATGAATGCCGCAATCTGAGCAGGTCACGTAGCACAGCCGTTTGGGGTCAAGTAAATAAAGGGTTAAAGGTTCGAGCCAACAAGGGGTGGTTTTCTTGCCTTCCTAGCTTCCTTTCAAAGTGTTCCCAGACCTTTTCATTTCAGCTGACAACAAATTATCTCCGTCAATGACACTCTATGATGTACTTCACATGAAAACGTGAAGAACGAAATTCAGAGATTTTTTTCTATGAATATACAATTTTTAATACATTCCCAATAATGTGAGAATTTGGACTAATATATTACTACACTGGTATATTACTAATACAATTTTATCTAATGTAATATTGATGAAATTAACAAAAGAGAATCTACAATAAACTTGTGTGGTTCATCTTGTTGTGATAAATGAAGTTTTGCATTCCTGCAAGTTCCGTTTTTGGTATAGTTAGCAGTATCGAGTTTCTCAGTAAGCATCCATGCCCGAGTGGTGATGTCAGCAAAGCATCGCGGGTCTCGTGATGACGTCAGCATACCGCTTCAGTTACGCGAATAGGCGTAACGAGTCGTTTCAGTCACGCGAACAGTCGCGACCCTATAGAATGACGAATAGGTCGCATAGCGGTCAAGTAGCCGAACAGCTCAGGTTATTCAACCTTCGACTACCCACAAGTTCATGTGCTCAGATTCACTCCTATAAGACTTCCGCTGTCTTACTAGTCTACCATTCCAGCAAAGATCCTTGGTTAAAGCCCGTCCGGCAGGTTGCATATTGGTACTGTTAAAGTAGGTGGGCCGGCAGATTACAATTGGTTGACGAGAAAAAAGATAAGCGAACTATTTTTGCGAAACTTCTTATTCGTCCCCCTCGTGCATGCGCGGGAGTTCCCAAGGGCTACGCAACCTGGTAGAGGTGTCAGGTTTGAGCCCCATCATTTGGCAGGGGACTCACACCTGCCTCTTTGCCATGTTGCAAAGTCTCAAAACTGAATAATGAATAATGAGAACCTGTGTACAAGGAAATATATCTAAGGGTTGTACCCTCTAAGAGGTGACCCTATACAGTCTATACAAACATTACAGACTACACATGTTTGACACACCCCCTAGACTGCATAGGGACAGTTCCTGAACAAGTAGCTTCAGGCGGCACTACTAGTCCAGCCTCTGAGACAAGGGTCTAAAGACCTGTCAAAAAGGAGTACAGGCAAGGCAAGAACAAGAGCAGGGCGGCTCTACTAGTCCAGCCACTGGAAGAGGACACAAGTCCAGTCGGAGTATAGTAAATATATAAAGGACAGTACAAAGTCAAGGCTCTAGCAAGTGAGAGGCTACAGGAACTAGACCGAGCTGTACACAGTGCCGCTGATGATCTTTAGGCGCAAGCGCCTTCATAAAGATATCAGCCGTGTTGGCACCGGAGGCCAAGTGTACTACGCGCGCCTGGCGGCGCTGCTGGAGCTCATGCAGGAGGAAGTACCGCAGCTGGATGTGCTTCGCTCTGCCCTCGAGTCGAGGCTCCTGACATAGGAGGATCATGGCCCTATTGTCAGCGTACAGGACCGGGGCTGAGCTAGGCCGCTCACCTAAGTCAGTGAGCAAGAAGGTCAACTAGTGGAGCTCCTGTGCCGCCATGGCACCAGCGTAGATCTCGACCTCACAGCTGGACTGGGCAACAGTCGAGGAGCCAGTAGCTCTCCACGAAACAGCACCTGAACCAAGGCTGAAGCAGTAGCCTTGAGAGGACCTGAGGGTCTCAGCATCGTCTGCCCAAGAAGCATCGATGTGTCCAGTAAGGACCACTGGCCTGCGCCCTCCTAACACTAACCCCATGCCCGATGTACTCGCTAGCTAACACAAAACCCTCTTAGCTGCAGACCAGTGCTGAGGTCGGTGTCTGCCTGTGGCCACAAAGCGAGCCAGGATGCTGAGAGGGTATGCAAGATCTGGGCGAGTGCAAGTCATCAGGTATATGAGGCAACCCACCAGCTCTGCGTAAGGACCACTGGGCTCTACTGACTCCTCAGGAACTGGAGCGGAGAGTCTGTGGTCTACAGGTAGAGGGGTGGGCTGTGCGGAGGAGAACGGAAGGCTGAACCTCTGAAGGATCTGGCGCACCAGGTGTGACTGAGTCAGAGTGATGGTGCGCGCTGCTCTGTCCCTGGAGATCTGCAGGCCAAGGTAACGGCGCAGTTCTCCAAGGTCAGTGCAAGTGTGTCTCTTCAGCAGCTCTGCCTTCACCGAGGCCAGTACGTCCCTTTCTGTGGTGGCAAAGACCAGGTCGTCTACGTAAACAAGGATGTAGAACGGAGTCTGGCCAGCACGAACGAAGAGCGAGGGGTCTGCAGAGGACGGAAAGAACTGCAGGTCAGCAAGCGTAGCACGCAGCGTGTCGTGCCACTCACGGGGAGCCTGGCGCAGGCCGTAGATGGGGCGCCGCAGGAGCCACTGGGTCTTAGGTGGGAAGGTGCCAGTGAACCCCTGAGGGCGACGCAGGTAGACCTGCTCGTGAAGACTACCGTGAAGAAACGCAGTGGAGAAGTCAAGGGAGTGAAGCTCGTAGTCACGCTGAGCTGCTACGTGTAACAGCACCCGAAGAGTAGTCATCTTCGGGGTCGGAGCCAAGGTCTGAAAGAAGTCCACCCCCTCACGCTGACTAAAACCTCTAGCCACGTAGCGCGCCTTGAACACAGGCGGCTCTCTAGGAGGGCGCTTCACCTTGAAGAGCCAGCGGCCATCGATTACGTTCACCCCAGATGGGGGAACTGTGTCGACGTAGGTGCCGGTGGATTTCCAAGATGCCATCTCCTGCTCCATGGCAGCTATCCAATGAGAGGCCCAAGGTCCGGAAACCACCTCGGCGTAAGTGCGAGGGGTCGGGATGTCACAAGTGTCTGGGTCACCCTCAGGGACTAGCAGCATGGAACAGAGATGGGGAGCAGCCTCGTACAGGAAAGCAAGCTCATACTGGCGGTCCTCCAGGACGTCACAGAGGAGGGCAGGAGCACCCCCGACAGACGGAGGACAGGCAGGGTCGGAGAATAGAGCGGTGGCGTAGTCAAGGCGGCGGGTAGAGGCAAAGTCAGCGACCGCAGCGACAAGAGCGTCAAGACGCGAAACCGGAATGGACGGGTCGGTAACGAGAGAGGCAAGGACCCGAGGAACAAGAGGACGCGCGGCACGAAGGTAGTCAGACAGAGGAGGAGGCGCAACCGCTAGGGAGGACGAAGGAGGCGACGGTAGGAGGGGAGGACGAGACACGTGGGAACGGAGCAACAGAGGGTGAGAGTGCTGACAGGGGAGACAGGACGAGCGCGAGTGGGACGGCGAGACCAGACGTGAGACGGAGGCGTCGGGTCAGGAGACAGAGGAGGAGAAACAAGGGGGGAACGAGGGGGAAGACAAGCCGGAGACGAGTCTGGCAGAGGAAACACAGGGCCGTAGACAGGAAGAGGGGGGGACGGCAGGAGAGAAACAGACGCAGGGTTAGGAGACGGAAGGCCGAGCAGACGAAGGGCGGACACCGGTGGAGACTGCGACTGCGGCGGCACAACACCGACACAAGGGCCGCAAGCTGCACCTCAGCTACCTCGAGAACCCTCCACTCCTGCACCCCCAGAAGGAACACCCCCAGAGCTCGAAACCCCACCAGCGCTGGGACAAGCCACGACAGGAGCCCCGGGACTGGTACCCAACCCAACGCCAGCACCCCCAGAGTCAACGAACTGCTGCTGCGAAGACGGCGGCGGCGGCAGCTGCAACGACGGCTGCGGCGGCGGCTGCGGAGACGATGGCTGCGACAGCAGAGGCGGCGGCGGCTGCGGAGGCGGTGGAGGAGGAGACACCTGAGAGGGGCAGACGACGAGGACTGCGCCACAGGACCACGAGAGTCAGAAGACTCCTCGACCAGGACAACCGACGGGAGGGGGGTGACGTGGGACACACCAGAGGGGGCAGGACGGGGAGGGGGAGGGGGAGGGGCAGGGAGTATCGGGAAGGGAGTAACTGCGGAACCTCGGTGAGGGAAGCGGTGGTAGAAGCAGACAGACTCGTCAAAGGTGACGTCACGGGAGTGAAAGAACCGGTGGGACGGCGGGTGGTAGAAGTGCCTGTCTCACGCGTCAAGGGGAAAACCGAGGAAGACACAGGGAAGGGTGCGGGCAGTGAGCTTGTCCGTGCCAAAGGCACGAACGTGAGCAAGGCAGCCCCAGACGTGGAACGCAGATGCATCACCAGGAGACCCAGGCCAAAGGAGGGTCGGCGAAACCTGTGCCTGCTGAGGATGCGGCCAGAGGTTAAGCTGGTGAGCAGCGTAGCGCACGGCAAACGGCCACAGAAAATGGGGTGCACCGGCATGAATCATGGAGGACCGAGCCACCTCCATGACCAAACCGATGCGTCACTCAGCGACCCCATTCTGCTGTGGGGAGTCCGGCAAAGTGAACGTCTGGGTGATGCCCTCCGCACGACAGAACCGACCAAGGACACCGGAGGCAAACTCGCCATCACGGTCGGAGTGAAGACGCAAGACAGGGAGACCGCGGTGGACACGCGCAGCAACAAGCCAGGGGATGAGAGCGTCAGGCACGTCGGCCTTCCGCTCCAGGGGAAAGACTGTGGTGTAGCGCATGTAGTCGTCGACAAGCACTAGGAAGTAGCGCTCTCGACGCGGCCCATGGACGGGGGCGGGGCCCCAAACGTCCAAGTGCAGGGTCTGCAGCGGTGCGGTGGTAGGGGGAAAAAGGAGGAGTGAGGGGCACGGCGAAGCCGACCCTCGACACAGGGCATGCACGGTGGGGCGGGGGAGGAGGGAAACTCGGGGAACGAACCGGGGAGACCAAGGACGAGACCGTGCTGGGATATGTGACGCAAACGCGGGAGCGCAGGGCAGGCGACCCACCGAGGCACCGAGTAGCACTGGATAACCGCATCTAAGAAGGCCTGGGCAGTGGTGATAGACCTAAAGCGAGGGCGCTCAGACAGGGGAAGGGCCTGGCTGATAGCTAACTGTGCGACAGCGTTACGCGAAAGCCAGACAGAGCGAGCAAGGGCAGCGGCCGCAGCGGACTCACGCTCAGCAGACGTGGGGTCAGCGGGCAGCGCAGCAGGGGGGTCTGGGCAGGGGAGCGCAGTATCAAGGTGAATCGACAGTGAGTGGCCATCTTGCCGCTGGCCAGTGAGGTGGCGGCGGAGGTCGGCGAGCCACGCCTCGAACTCCAGCGGCTGGCCTTCAGCATCGAAGCGAAGCTCCCCCACTATCAGGAACAAGGCAGTGCGGCGCCGGGCGAGTCAGGACAGTGCAATGCAGTACAGTGCGGTGCAGCGCGGTGCTGCGCGGTGCAGTGCGGTGCAGTGTGGTACAGTGGGGTGCAGTGTGGTACAGTGCGGTGCAGCGCGGTACAGTGCGGTGCAGCGCGATGCAATAAGTTGCAATGTGATGCAAAACCGTACCAGGGAAGGTGCAGGGCGGTGGCGGGCACGAAGAGCGGGCTGCACACAAGGCAGCGGCAGAAACGGGCCGGCGAGGAGCGGGCGCCTGGGGCCGGCGTAATCGGGGGCGCGGGAGCCGGTAGGACGAGCGCAGGGCCGGCTGAGACGGGCGCGGAGGCCGGCAGGACGGGCGAGGGGGCAAGTAGGACGGGCGCTGGGCCGGCTAGGACGGGCGCGGGGCCGACTAGGACGGGCGCGGGGCCGGCTAGGACGGGAGCGGGGGCCGGCTAGAAAGGGCGCGGGGGCCGGGAGGACGGGCGCGGGGGCCAGTAGGACGGGCGCAGGGGCCAGTAGGATGGGCGCGGGGCCGGCTAGGACGGGCGCGGGGGCCAGTAGGACGGGCGCGGGGCCGGCTAGGATGGGCACGGGGGCCGGTTGGACAGGCGCGAGGGCCGGCTAGGACAGGCGCAGGGGCCGGCTAGGACGGGCGCGGGGGGCCGGTAGGACGGGCGCGGGGGCCGGTAGGACGGGCGCAGGGGCCGGCTAGGACAGGCGCGGGGGTCGGTAAGACGGGCGCGGGGGCCGGTAGGACGGGCAAGGAGGGCGGTAGTGTCAAAAATGTGTATCTCTAATGTTTGCATAGACTGTATAGGGTCACCTCTTAGAGGGTACAACACTTAGGTATATTCACTTGTACTCTCTCATTACTCCATCATTCATTCAGTTCTAAGATGGTATCAGTAGTAGGTAGGTCCCGCCCCCGCCCACGCTTCCGCTCTAGGACCTAGCCGTGCCCTAGCCGCCCATCCTAGCCGCCCGACCTAGCCGCACCCGCGCGCCCGTCCTAGCTGCGCACGCGCACCCGTCCTGCAGGCCCCCGTGCCCGTCCTACCGTCCCCCCCGCGCCCGTCCTAGCTGACCCCGCGCCCGTCCTAACGGCCCCCGCGCCCGTCCTAGCTGACCCCGCGCCCGTCCTACCGGCTCCCGTGCCCGTCCTAGCGGCCCCTGCGACCGTCCTAACTGGCCCCGCGCCTGTCCTAGCGGCCCCCCGCGCCCGTCCTACCGGCCCCCGTGCCCGTCCTAACGGCCCCCGCGCCCGTCCTAGCTGGCCCCGCACCTGTCCTAGCGGCCCCCCCGCGCCCGTCCTAGCGGCCCCCGTGCCCGTCCTAACAGCCCCCGCGCCCGTCCTAGCGGCCCCTGCACCCGTCCTAGCTGACCCCACGCCCGTCCTAGCGGCCCCCGCGCCCATCCTAGCCAACCTTGCGCCCGTCCTACCGGCCCCCGTGCCCGTCCTAACGGCCCCCGCGCCCGTCCTAGCTGGCCCCGCGCCCGTCCTAGCGGCCCCCGCGCCCGTCCCAGCCGGCCCCGCACCCGTCCTAGCGGCCCCCGCGCCCGTCCTAGCCGGCCTCGCGCTCATCCCAGCTGGCCCCCGCGCCCGTCCTACAGGGTCCCGCGGCCGTCCTAGCAGGCCCCGCGCCTGTCCCAAGCCCGTCCTAGCCGGCCCCGCGCCCGTCCTACCTGGCCCCCGCGCCCGTCCTATCTGGCCCCTGCACCCGTCCTCGACGGCCCGGCGCCCGCCGCTACTGGCCCCCGCGCCCGTTCTGCCGACCCTGCGCGCGCCCTGCCCGTCGACCTCCGGCCCCGTGCTCACCTTCCCGCCGGACTGCCGCCGATCTGCGTGCGGCCCGCTCTTCGTGCTGCACAGCACCCTCCCTGGTACGGATCTCCATCACCTTACACTGCACCGCACGACACCACGCTACACCACACTGTACCGCACTACACTGCACTGTACTGCACTGCGCTGTATCGCCCTGCACTGTACCGCGCTGCACCGTCTCACTTGGCCCTGCCCTGCACTGTTCCCGATGGCGGCGGAGCTTCGCTTCGACGGTGAAGGCCAGCCTTTGGAGTTCGAGGCGTGGCTAGCCGACCTCCGCCGCCACCTCACTGGTCAGCGGCAGGATGGCCACTCGCTCTCGGCACACCTTGACGGTACGCTTCCCTGCCCAGACCCCCCTGCTGTGCTGCCCGCTGACCCCACACCTGCTGAGCGCGAGTCTACTGCGGCCGCTGCCCTCGCTCGCTCTGTCTGGCTTTCTCGTGACGCTGTCGCACAGCTTGCCATTAGCAGTGCCCTCCCCTCGTCTGAGCACCCTCGCTTTAGGTCTATCACCACCGCCCAGGCTTTCTTAGATGCTGATATCCGGCGCTATTCCGCCCCGCCTGCTGCCTCGGTGGGTTGCCTGATCCTACCGATGCTCTTTCCTGACCTTGCGTCTCCCCACTGTCGCTGACCTGGCTGCCCACCTGCGCACGATAGATGAGACCTAGCGTGCTGCCTGCACTGACGCACAGCTTAGAGCCCACCAGCCGCCCCTTACCTCTACCCTCTACCTGCTTGCCACCCGCCTCCCTGACCGCCTTGCCGCTGCTCGTGACTGCTTCCTTAGCATTCACCCCGGTGACCTCACCCTCACAGACTTTGTAGACACCCTGTCTGTTATTGAGACCCGCCACCGCTCTATCGCCCAG
The DNA here is from genome assembly GCA_027943415.1 of Closterium sp. NIES-67. Taxonomy (NCBI): domain Eukaryota; kingdom Viridiplantae; phylum Streptophyta; class Zygnematophyceae; order Desmidiales; family Closteriaceae; genus Closterium; species Closterium sp. NIES-67. The sequence continues at coordinate 162,508 of BQMB01001026.1, forward strand.
GCGAGCGGTACTGTGCCAGTCCCTATCTTTCAGGGTTGTGCCCCCGCTCAGTGCACCTTCTCCGATGGTTCTACAGCTGTGGCTAAGACCGCCGCTGCAGCGCAGTTTCGTCCGGGGAAGGGCCGCCGCCCCAAGGCTGGGCGCGGCGGAGGAGGTGGTGTTGGAGTCGGGTCGTCTGGTGGTGGAGTGGACGAGGGGACCCCGCCAAGTCCAACTGAGCCGCCGCCCCAGCAGCCGCAGCAGCCGCCGCAGACGAGGCCGGCGAGTGCCCTCCCGCCCGGGTGGCCTGGCGCTGGTGGTGGTTGGGCGCGTGGTGGTCTGCCGGGTGGCGGTTCGGGAGGCGTGCGCTGTCAGTACCAGATCCAGACCGGTCCTCGCCGCGGCTTCGTTTGCGGTAAGATCGGTCACGCCACTGCCTGTTGTTTTCGTCGCTTGGACGACCTGTTTCGTCAGCGCTTCGGCCCGTCGCCCGACCTCCCGGACTGACACAGTTTGCTTAGTCGTAGAGTTCAGATTTTTGACATGGACATGGATGCCATTGTTTCTGCGCTGCATGTGATGTATGCTGATGACTCTAGTGTACTCCCCTCTTATTACTCCTTGTCGCCTAGTGTAGGTGTGCCTAGATTAGCGTCCCCTGCTGCGTCAGGCATAGGAGCTCCTGCTTTGTTTAGCCTTGGCGCTTCCGCCGTCGCCCCATCGCCAGAAGCCACTGCTTCGCTTTCTTTCACCCTGGACTCTGGCGCTTCCCGGTGTTTCTTCCGCGACTCTACTACGCTGACGCCGCTTCCTGTTCCTGCTGCAGTTTCTCTTGCTGACCCCTCTGGCGGTCCAGTAGTCGCCCGCAGTTCCACCACCCTTCCCTGTCCGGCGGTTCCTTCGGGCTCTCTCACAGGTCTGCACATCCCCTCGTTCTCCAGGAACCTAGTTGGTGTCGGCTGCCTCCAGGACCTTGGCGTCACCACTACGTTCCCTGGTCACGAGCGGTATGCTGTCTGTACCGAGGCTACCACTGGTGCCCCCCTGTCCACGTTCCCCCAGGACCCGGTGTCCGGCCTGTTCACCCTGGACACCGTGACCCCCCCGGCTGGGGCGCCCCTTCAGGTGGCTGCGTCTACCCAGGTTGCTGCTGCCTGCTCCTGTTGGTCCCTCACTCACCCGACTCTCCTTTGGCACCACCGCCTAGGTCACCCCGCGCTCCCGCGTCTGCGTCACATGTCCTAGCACGGTCTCGTCCTTGGTCTCCCTGGTTCGTTCCCCGCATTTCCCTCTTCCCCCGCCCCACCTTGTACGCCTTGTGTCGAGGGTCGGCTTCGCCGTGCCCCTCACTCCTCCTCGTTTCCCCCTACCAACGCGCCGCTGCAGACACTGCACATGTACGTTTGGGGCCCCGCCCCCATCCATGGGCCGCGTCGAGAGCGCCCCAGCACTCTCCAGCACGGCGGCCGCGAGGCGCCCCAGCACTGGCGAGCAGAATAGACGGAACCCGAGGCGGCACGGCAGGATGAGCAGGCACGAAGATGGGCCGGACGGGCAAAGGGAGAGGCCAGGCAGACGCGGCGGGGCCAGGCAGACGCGGCGGGGCCAGGCAGGCGCGGCGGGGCCAGGCAAGCGCGGCGGGGCCAGGCAGGTGCGGCGGGGCCAGGGAGGCGCGGCGGGGTCAGGCAGGCGCGGCGGGGCCAGGCAGGCGCGGAGGGGCCAGGTAGGCGCGACGGGGCCAGACAGGCGCGGCGGGGCCAGGGAGGCGCGGTGGGGCCAGGCAAGCGCGGCGGGGGGCAGGCAGGCGCGGCAGGGCCAAGCAGGCGCGGCAGGGCCAGGCAGGCGCGACAGGGCCAGGCAGGGCGCGACGAGGCTAGGCAGGGCGCGATGGGGCCAGGCGGGCGCGACGGGGCCAGGCAGGGCGCGACGGGGCCGAGCGGGCGCGACGGGGCCAGGCAGGGCGCGACGGGGCCAGGCAGGGCGCGACGGGGCCCAGGAGGGGCGCGACAGGGCTAGGAGGCGCGACGGGGCCCAGGAGGGGCGCTAGGGGGCGCGACGGGGCCCAGGAGGGGCGCTACGGGGCTAGGAGGCGCGACGGGGCTAGGAGGCACAACGGGGCCCAGGAGGGGCGCGACGGGGCTAGGAGGCGTGACGGGGCCCAGGAGGGGCGCGACGGGGCCCAGAAGGGGCGCGACTGGGCTAGGGGGTGCGACGGGGCCCAGGAGGGGTGCGACGGGGCTAGGGGGCGCGACGGGGCCCAGGAGGGGCGCGAAGGGGCCCAGAAGGGGCGCGACGGGGCTACGGGGGCGCGACGGGGCCCAGGAGGGGCACGACTGGGCTAGGGGGGCGCGACGGGGCCCAGGAGGGGCGCGACGGGGCTAGGGGGCGCGACGGGGCCCAGGAGGGGCACGACGGGGCTAGGAGGCGCGACAGGGCCCCAGGAGAGTGGGGGGGGGGGGGGGCGCGGTGGGGCCTAGCTAGGGTACGGGCGGAAGCGGTAGGTGGGGGATTCTAACCTACGCGTGATACCATGTTAAAGTGAGAACTGAATGATAGTCTAGAAGTGGAAACCTAGAACAAATAATAGTTGGTTGTACTCACTAGAACTAATACTAGTTGGCCAACCCTTAATTTTCAGGGTTGGGCTTTTTTTAACCCTAACCTCTTCAGGGTTGTATGTCTGTGAACACTTAGAATTTCAAGGTTTGCGTTATCCCAAAACTTAGTTTTCAGGGAGTAACGCGTACGAACCCTGAGTGCGACATCCATGTGGCTCACAATGCGGAAATTTAGGCGAAGTCCCCAATCTCCAGAGACATTCCCCCCCATACACAACAACCTACAAAAATTGGTGAAGTCCTCAAACATTCCCTCACACACCAAGCAACCCACAAAAATTAGCGAAGTCTTGATAGGCAGTGACAGCAAAAAAAAAAAAAAAAAAGCGGCTTAGTCCTATTGTACACAAGTTATCCCCCCTCCCACACTCCCACAACCCATAAAAAAGGCTAACGCTCAAGTCATAGAAGGGTACTAGCGACAATGCTCCCTTCTTAAGGAAAGTTTTTTTATTGCCCGTGTGGTCAACTGAAAGTCCATCAAACTTTGACGGCCACGATCAATCGCGATCTTTTCGACAAATTTCAACCGTTAGATGATCGCGTATGATTAACGTCCTCAATTTGCCCATGGCGCTGCAAGCGCGAGAGGTTTCTGCCACTGCCCCATTCGCCTCGATCCCCACCTCTCCCTCCGTTTCGCTTCCCCTCTCCCCTCTGTTTTGATTCCCCCTTCCCCTCCGTTTCGCTTCTCCTATTCCTCTCTACTGTATTTCGAAACCCCCCCCCCCCCCCCACATTTTCCCTCCCCGTTTCGCTTCCTCTCTTCCCCCATGTTTCCATCCTCCCCCTTCCCCTCCGTTTCGCTCTTCCCCTCCCCTCAGTTTGATTCCCTCCCCTTTTTCCCCCCATTTTTTATTCCCCCCTCGTATTGAAGGCAACCCTGAATGCGTTCGGTGAACCCTGGGATTTTCAGGGTTCTTGATTTCTGAACACTTACAAATCAGGGTAGGCAAATTTTGAACACTGAGCCCTCAGGGTAAATTTGTTTTTTTAGTCGACAGCTCAGGGGGGGTTTTTTTTAAACGTCAGGCCTGCTGCTGATACCATCTCAAAAATGAATAATGAATAATGAGAACATGTGTACAAGGAAATATATCTAAGGGTTGTACCCTCTAAGAGGTGACCCTATACAGTCTATACAAACATTACAGACTACACATGTTTGACACAAAGGGGGTTTTCGTGCCTGCGTTTTTGCGCTAAGACCCCATATCGTTTTTTTTGTTAGGGCAAGTTGAAAGGAAACGAGTCTCAACCAGGGCATCAAAAGTCAGGACAAAATGCCCAGAAATGCGGTATATCAGGGTGCTTTTTTAGGGTCGTCCTGTTTTTTCAGCTTTTGATTTTTCCTAGGCCTGAATTTTACGGGTTGTCATTTGAGCAGGCCTGAAATATTGTATGTTCTTTTTTTGGTCACCCTTAATTATCAGCCTTCACGGATTTCCAGCCTGAAACATAATTCTATCTGACTGGTCGAGGCGAGCTGGAGCAGATGTGAGGGGCGTGTCTTGTCCTTAGCCAAAATGACGCAGGTGACGTAAGCTGGAGCACATGTGAGGGGCGTGATTGGTCCTTCGCCAAAATCACGCAGGCAGTTTGACACGAGCTGGAGCGATGTGAGGGGCGTGACTGGACCTTCGGCAAAATTACGCAGGTAACGCGCGTTGGAGCAGATGTGAGGGGCATGATGTCAACTTATACATATGATCCCAGCAGCAGCCGTTGCAGCCGTGGGCTCGTCTCCCACCTCGTTGGCCCGGCACCTCCGGCGGTGGTGGCCGAGATGGTGGCCCGCGCAGCTTGGCGTCTACTGGCAGCTCCAGTGCTGTGACCTGCCAGTACCAGCTTCAGACCGGGCCTCTTCGCGGCACTCTGTGCCGCCGCCCGCACCCGACCACCCGCTGTTTCCGCCGCCTCGACGATCTCTTTCGCCGTCGCTTTGGCCCGGCCCCGGACCTCCCCGACTGGCACAGCCTGCTTCGCCAGGGCGTGCCGATCTTTCAGTTAGATATAGATCAGATAGGTGCTGCTTTGCATCCTTTGTATGCTGACACTTCTAGTGTTGCTGGATCTTATTACCATGTGTACTCTAGCTTAGGTGTCTCACCCTTGTATAGCTTAGCCTCCCCTGCTGTGTCAGGCGTAGGACTGCCTAGTTTGCCTAGCCTAGGTTTTGCACTGGCTCCGTTCCCAGCCTCCGCCACTGCCTCGCTGTCCTTCACTCTCGACTCCGGTGCTTCTGCCTGTTTCTTCCGCGACCGCTCCACGCTTGTGCCAATTGCTGCGCCAGCTGTTGTCTCTCTCGCTGACCACTCTGCGGGTCCCGTCGTCGCTCGCAGTTCCACGTCCCTTCCCTGTCCAGCAGTTCCCTCGGGCTCTCTTACAGGCCTCCACTTTCCCTCGTTCTCGAGGAACCTAGTTGGTGTCGGCTGTCTTCAGGACCTCGGCGTCACCACTACGTTCCCTGGGCACGAGCGGTTCGCTGTCTGTTCTGAGGCTGTCTCAGGTTCCCCACTTGCTACGTTCCCCCAGGACCTGGTGTCCGGACTGTTCACCCTAGACACCGCTTCCCCCCCGGTTGGTGCGTCCTCCCAGGTCGCTGCAGCTTGCTCGTGTCGGTCTCTCACTCACCCGTCCCTTTTGTGGAACCACCGCCTAGGTCACCCTGCACTCCCGCGTCTGCGTCACATGTCACAGCACGGTCTTGTCTTAGGCCTCCCGGCGTCGCTCCCCGCCCTGACCCTCTCGCCTGCTCCACCGTGCACGCCCTGCGCCGAGGGCCGGCTCCGCCGTGCCCCTCACTCCTCCTCGCTTCGCCCTGCCACTGCTCCCCTTCAGACCCTGCACCTGGACGTTTGGGGCCCAGCCCCCGTCCCCGGACCGCGTGACGAGCGCTACTTTCTTGTGCTCGTCGACGACTACACGCGCTACACCACGGTATTTCCCTTGGAGCGGAAGGCCAACGTGCCCGACGTTCTTCTCCCGTGGGTGGTGGCTGCGCGTCTTCACCGCGGTCTCCCCGTGTTGTGTCTCCACTCTGACCGTGGCGGAGAGTTCACTTCTGGTCGGCTTCGACAGTTCTGTCGTGCAGAGGGCATCACCCAGTCGTACACCTTGCCGGACTCGCCACAGCAGAATGGGGTTGCTGAGCACCGCATCGGCTTGGTCATGGAGGTGGCTCGTACCTCCATGATCCATGCCGGCGCACCCCATTTTCTGTGGCCGTTCGCCGTTCGCTACGCCGCTCACCAGCTTAACCTGTGGCCACGCTCCCAGCGGCCGCAGGTTTCGCCGACCCTCCTTTGGACCGGGTCCCCCGGTGACGCATCTGCGTTCCACGTCTGGGGCTGCCTTGCTCACGTTCGTGCCTCTGCCACAGACAAGCTCACTGCCTGCACTGTCCCCTGTATCTTCCTTGGTTTCCCCCTGGACTGGTCTGACTGGCTCTTTTACCACCCGCAGTCTCACCGCTTCCTCCACTCTCGTGACGTCACCTTTGACGAGTCCGTCTCCTTCTACCGTCGCTTCCCTCACCGAGGTCTCCTAGTTTCCCCCCCTTGTTCCTTGGCCCCTCTCCCCCGGTATCCCCTCCTCCCCTCCCGCCGCGTCCTGCCCCGTCTGGTGTCTCCCATGTCACTCCCCTCCCGTCAGTTGTTCCTGTTGAGGAGTCTTGTGACTCTGGTGGTTCCCCCACCCCTCCCTTTGCGCGTCCCCCTTCCCTGGTGTCTCCGCCCCCGCTGTCGCTGTTGCCGCCGTCGTCGCCGTCGCCGCTGCCGCTGCGGTCGCAGCCGCCGCCGCCGCCGCTGCCACTCTTGGCCTCTTGGGGTGCTGGCGCTGAGGAGGGTGTTCGTCCTGCGGCTCCTCGCGTGGTCTGTCCCGGCGGGCCTGGGGGTGCCACTGGGGCTGGAGAGGGTTCTCGCTCTGGGGGTGTTGGTTCTGGGGGTGCTGCTGTTGAGTGTTCTCCCGGAGGTCGTCGTGCCCCTGCCGGTTCGAGGGTCGAGCACCAGCCGCCACAGCAGCCGCCGCAATCGTCGCCGCTGGTCTCTGCTCTTCGCCTTCTCGGCCTTCCCTCCCCTGACCGCTCGCCAGTGTCTCCCCCACCTCCTCCTCACCTTCCTCTCTACAACCCTGTGCTCCCGCCCACGGACTCTTCGCCGGCCCGTTTTCCTCCTCGTTCCCCTCTTGTGTCACCTCCGGTTTCTCCTGACCCTACACCTCCGTCCCACATTTGGTCTCGTCGTCCCTCACGTGCTCGTCCCGTCTCCCCTGTCCCGCGCTCCCATCCTATGTTACTCCGTTCTCACTCGTCTCGTCCTCCCCTCCTCCCCTCGCCTCCCCCCTCGTCTCTTGTTGTTGCACCTTCCCCGCTGTCTGACTACTTCCGTGCTGCTCGTCCCCTTGTCCCTCGGGTCCTTGCCTCTCTTGTTACAGACCCATCTGTTCCTGTCCCTCGCCTTGACGCGCTTCTCGCTGCTGTCGCAAACTTCGCCCCTACCCGCCACCTTGACTACGCTACCGCTCTGGTCTTTGACCCTGCCCGTTCTGCGTCCGTCGGGAGTGCACCTGCCCTTGGCAGTGACGTACTAGAGGACAGGCAGTACGAGCTTGCTTTCCTTTCCGAAGCCGCTCCCCATCTCTGCTCCATGCTCCTAGTCCCAGAGGGTGACCCAGACGCCTTCGATATCCCGACCCCTCGCACCTACGCTGAGGCCACCTCGGAACCCTGGGCCTCTCAATGGATAGCTGCCATGGAGTAGGAGATGGCATCTTGGAGGTCCACTGGCACTTACATCGACGCAGTTCCCCCGCCTGGGGTGAACGTAGTCGATGGTCGGTGGCTCTTCAAGGTGAAGCGCCTCCCTGGAGAGCCGCCTGTCTTCAAGGCGCGCTACGTGGCCAGAGGCTTCAGCCAGCGCGAGGGGGTTGACTTCTTCCAGAGTTTCGCCCCGACCCCGAAGATGACCACTCTGCGGGCGCTGCTACACGTAGCAGCACAGTGCGACTACGAGCTTCACTCCCTCGACTTCTCTACTGCCTTTTTTCAGGGCAGCCTACACGAGGAGGTCTACCTGCGTCGACCTCAGGGCTTCACTGGTACCTTCCCCCCTGGGACCCAGTGGCTTCTCAGGCGTCCGGTCTACGACCTGCGTCAGGCTCCTCGCGAGTGGCACGACACACTGTGTGCCACGTTAGCAGACCTGCAGTTCTTTCCGTCCTCTGCTGACCCCTCGCTGTTTGTGCGTTCCGGCCAGACTCCGTTCTACATCCTTGTCTACGTAGACGACCTGGTCTTTGTTACTGCTGACAATAACGCACTGGCCTCTGTGAAGGCCGAGCTGCTGAAGACTCACACCTGCACTGACCTAGGAGAGCTGCGTCGCTATCTTGGCTTGCAGATCTCCAGGGACAGAGCAGCACGCACCATCACTCTGACATAGTCACACTTGGTGCGTCAGGTCCTTCAGAGGTTCGGTCTTCAGTTCTCCTCCGCACAGCCCACACCTCTACCTGTAGACCATGGGCTCTCCGCTCCAATTCCTGAGGAGCCAGTAGAGCCCAGTGGACCCTACGCAGAGCTGGTGGGTTGCCTCATGTACCTGATGACTTGCACTCGCCCAGATCTTGCATACCCTCTCAGCATCCTGGCTCACTTTGTGGCCACTGGCAGACACCGGCCACAGCACTGGTCGGCCGCTAAGAGGGTTTTGCAATATCTAGCAAGTACATCGGGCATGGGGTCAGTGCTAGGAGGACGCAGGCCGGTGGTCCTCACTGGGCACACAGACGCTTCTTGGGCAGACGACTCTGAGACTCTCAGGTCGTCTCAGGGCTACTGTTTTAGCCTTGGTTCGGGTGCTATCTCTTGGAGATCCACTCGCTCGTCGTCTGTTGCTCAGTCCAGCTGTGAGGCTGAGATCTACGCTGGTGCCATGGCGGCACAGGAGCTCCGCTGGCTGACCTTCTTGCTCACTGACTTAGGTGAGCGGCCTAGCTCTGCCCCGGTCCTGTACGCTGACAACGGGGCCATGATCCTTGTGTGTTAGGAGCCTCGGCTTGAGGGCAGAGCGAAGCATATCCAGCTGCAGTACTTCCTCCTGCGCGAGCTACAGCAGCATCGCACTGGCTACGTAGTTCACTTGGCCTCCGGTGCCAATACAGCTGATATCTTTACTAAGGCGCTTGCGCCTAAAGATCATCAGCGGCACTGTGTACAGCTTTGCTTGTTCCTATAGCTTCTCATTTGCTAGGGCCATGATTGTATACTCTCTACTATATATACATGTCTGACTGGTGGCCTTACCTCTAGTGGCTGGACTAGTAGTGCCGCCCTGGCTTGCTTTAGTCTTGTTTGTACTCTTGCTGACTGGTCTTCGGACCCCTGCCTCAGTGGTTGGACTAGTAGTGCCACCCTGAGCTGTGTGCTTCTTACTTAGCACCACCTCTTATCTAGCCTAGGGGGTGTGTCAACTTATACATATGATCTATGTAGAAGTTATAGGCTAGACTAGGTGGGTGCTTCTAGTGAGTACAACCCAACAGGTATATGTTCTAGGTTTCTTCTTCTAGTAAACCATTCACGTATTCTAACACATGATTGGTCCTTCGCCAAAATTACGCAGGCAGTCTGATGCGAGTTGGAGCAGGTGTGAGGAGCGTGACTGGTCCTTGGCTAAAATCACGCTAGTAGTGTGAGAATTTGTATGCAATGAAGTCCAATCTGATCTAAGGATCATAAACCTAAAAAATGTACCTAATGAGTCAGGCCTTTTTTTTTTTGTCTGACAAAACATGCCATGTCTAACATAGTGTGCTAGGATAAAATCCTACCCACCCTAAAAAATCGTCAAGGTTCAACCTATCATGTCAGCTCTGAAAAAATTCAGTCCTGATTTTTCAGCCTTTGAAATGTTTTACCCCGAAAAAATTTGCAACTTCCAAAACCTGACCCTGAAAAACGGGGGCTCCTTCTGGGGGCACCCTTAGCCAACAGCCCCTCAAAATCCAATCTGAAGCCCTGGTCTCAACTATTGGGCTTCGGTTTCGCCCTTGTACAATCAAACACACATTGGTACACTTTCGCTAAACCGCCTGAAAGTTAAAATTTGAACGAGTAATTACCCTTTGAGCACACTTCGTGCTTGTTCACCTCGATACTTGGCAGGGACGCAAACTTGCCAAGTTTGTCGAGGCAGAGTTGAGGTGTTTGAGTCTCTTCAACCACTGCTGCGGGTGGGTTCGGTTACAGGTTCTCAAGATGCAGCATCTTGAGAAAAGAGAATTGAGAAAGCTTGCTTTCTTATCCTTTGCAATAGGCATCGTTCTCATTTCAAGTGGCATGGTACAATAGTCGCTTACTAGCTTATAAGAATCTAAACATGCACACATCATGATCCTAGTTGTGCGCTCCCGTTCAAGTGACCGGCTGTCAATTGGAGATGGGCGATTGTCTAGAGGGGGGGGTGGGTGGGAAAGTTGACTGAGCCGTTTGAAAAATGAGAGACGTGGGTGGAGGTAAATGAGCTCCAACCCACGTATATGTAGTTGGAGAAGGGCGAGTAGCGCGCTTCGACGATGCCCAACGCTTCAGTACAATCAGCTTCGCTTTCACAATACACAATTTTTGAAAAACACTACGTGTGTTAAAAAATATAATATTGAGAAAGCTTGCTTTCTTGTCCTTTGCAATAGGCATCGTTCTCATTTCAAGTGGGGTCGTTGAGACATGTGCAGTGGGGGCTTGCAGTGGCAGAGAAGTGCCTCAGCGTGTTGTGCAGAGGATGGTGCCGCCGCCGGGTCTTGCAGGCGTCGAGACGCGCCAACCAGATGATCGGTCGCGGGCGTGACGTACATCTCTTTCGCGGTTTCACTACGCCAACAGCCCAGGCGTTTGAAGATCCTGTCAGGAACCCCGGAGTTGGCAGCAACCGTGGCCACGCCTTTCCGAAAGGAGTGGGTGCCGAGGTGCTCTTCTCCCAGACCGATTTTCGCGAAGGCTTCCTTGCACCAGTTGCGGATTGTGGTGTACGAGGGCGGTCTGGCTGTGCCGTGGCTCGGTAGGTGGGGTCCGAAGACCCGGATGAGCGGTCCCAAGGACTGGAGGCTGTATCCTGCAAGTTGGATGAGCCTCTGGGTGCCCTGGACCGGACAAAAGGGTCCGGGGCTTGCCGCGATAGGGATCCATGTGCCTTGGCCGGCTTGGTCGGTTTTTGAGTGGGGGATGAGTAGCCACATCGCTTCATCTTTAAATTGGATGTCCTGCCATTGGATGGCCACCAGGTCTGAGTAGCGCAAGAAATCGGCGTACATGAACACAGCTGGGTTAGTTGACTGTAGGAAGGAGGCTGCCATATCGTGGACTTGATGGAGTGAGACTGGCTCTTTAATCCTGTTAAGGCGCGGGCAGTGTCGCTTCGCGAAGTCGCGCACTTGGGAGGTGAAAGGGCCTGTGGTTATGCATGTTGAGCCTGTCATCCTGTGGGCAAAGCTCACGGCGGAACATGTGAGCTGAACCACCGACAAGGAGGCCTTGCGTTGGATGACATACACAAGGTAGAGCGCGAGGGTCATGTCCGATGCCGGCAAGAACGTTAGGTTGACCTTCGTGCAGAAGGCGCGGAACTTCACCCAGTAAGGCTCGTATGTTCGGATGGTCGAGTCGTCACAAGAGCGGGCGAGCATGGAAAGCAGGTCATGTTGGAGCTTTGGAAGCAGGTCTGGGGACAGGCAAGGGAGTCTAGTTAGTCAAATATCACGCAGAGTGCGACGATAGTGCTGTTGGGTAATCCTGTGCCTGAGAATGCTTGACTATGTGTGCCGACTGTAAGACACTGGCTGTCGTGTGTAAAAGGGATATGTGCTTGGATGTGTGGGTCCCACGATGGAGGGGAGGGCTGGAGGCGCGGCCACCAGCTTGCGCCAGGCCAGTGTGGGACTATGAGGGTGAGAGATGCGCTCGTGCGTTGTGCGTGATGGAGTACTGCGGGGATGAGTTGGGGCGGTGGGAATGCAAAGCTGTTCTCAGCCGTCCGGGCAAGTGAGAAGGTGTCGGCTGCTGTGGCATCGGGGTGGGGGACCTTAGAGCAGAAACGCGGCAGGTGTGCATTTTTGGAGGTTGGCGAATAGGTCAATGGAGTGGGGCCCCCAGCGACGCTCGAGGAGGCGAAACCATGGGAACTTCAACGAGTGGTCATCGTGGTCGACTAGCTTGGAGAGCTCGTCTGCGCGACCATTCAGATCGCGTGGGATCCATTCGATGATTAGCCGAATCTCGAACTCCATGCATTTTTGGATGATGCCTTTGCACGTGGTGGTGAGGTCGGGACTTCGTGAACCTCCTTTACGAAGGATGAAGAACACGCCCTGGTTGTCCACCCGCACTAGCACGTGTTTCTTCCGGATTCTAGGCGCGTACGTTTGTAGCGCCCACAGCACGTCGGCAAGCTCTCTTTGTGTGCTGGAGGTTGGATGAAGGGCTCCGGGCATTGCCGCGCTGGCCTCTATCGCGGCTCCAGGGAATGTGTTCAGCGTGGCACCCCAGCTGTGGGCACTTGCGTCTACGTGGATGACTGCATCGTAGCTGTGCGGCACATGGAACGGGGCACCGTTGAAACGGTCGAACTCTTGGATCCAGAATCTCAGCTCTTCGATGGCGGGTGGGGAGAGGATGACCATGCTGGTCCATGTCGGCGCGTCGTTGATTGTTTCTAGCATGGCGTGGCTGAACGCTCGGGTGGTGGTGCCGAGTGCGACAGCCATCGATGCCAGCATGCCTGTAACTCGGGCCAGTTGCCGGACTGGGACTTTCCGCTGAGCTGAGCTTGCGCGCAGTAGGGCATGGAGGGTGGCGTTGAGTGTGGCTTGCCGCTCCTCGCCGATGGAGAACCGGCCGGCCTGTGTGTCAAGTTCTACGCCATGGAACCGAAGGTGCTGTGTTGGTATCAGCTTTGACTTTTTTGAGTTGAGTACGAGCCCGGCAGCCTTGAGATCGATAACGATCCGTTGGCACGTGGCTTGAGCGTGTGCCTGGGTCGGGCACAGGAAGAGGATATCGTCCACGTAGGGTATCACGCGGACCCCCTGCTCCCGCCATCGCCGAGCTAATTGCTTGATGAGCTGCGTGAAGACGAATGGTGCTGTGGCGAGGCCGAACGGCAAGGATCGGAAGGCGTATGTGCACCCGTCGAATTCAAAGCCGAGGAACGTCCAGCACGAGGGATGGATGTCGACATGGTGATAGCCTGATTTCAAGTCGATGGAGAACATCCAATCTCCTTGGCGGGCAAGGTCCGCTACGCGGTTGAGTCCCTCATATTTACTGTAAATTTGGGGACGATTATTGCGTCGTTCACCTTTCGGAGATCCAGAATCAGGCGACACTTGTCTTTCTGCTCGACCACGTTGAGAGGGCTTATGCATCTCAGTTTCGCCGCAGGAATTTGGATGGCCGCGCCGGTCTCATTGAGTTCAAGGATGGTCGTGCGCGTGAATGCTTCGTGGGTGCGTGCGCCGGCATGGTTGCGATCGTGAAAGGCCGGCGGCGGCCCGAGTTTCCATGGCATCCAGTATCCTTTGGCAATGACTGAGAGGATGAAACTGCTAGTGCACCATGAGCTCCACCAAGCAAACGTGGTACGTAGGCGGCCACGCATTTGGGTGACCATCTTGTCAGTAACCGCGTATTCGTAGGGGTCACTGTTGTGAGCGCATTCGCGAAGTCTGGTGCCTGTGGGAGTGCCATCATGCAAGGAGAAGCAAGGGACGAATACTTGAGTTCATCTGCAGGGCTGATGCCTGCCGGAAACCTAGAGCGTGGGGGGGGGGGGAGTGTGAAGCCTAGTGGCTGAGGAGGGCGTGCCGGGTTGAAGTGCCACATGCGAGCAAGATGCTTAGGTCGGTGGTTGCCTGCGCTTTGAGCGGGTCTGAGCGGCGTGACCTGCGTGTGTGTCGGTTTGCACGCCCGCGCATGCCGAGCTTGCGTTCGAACCTGAGCCCCGACGTTTGCTTCCCTTTGTGCCCTCGTATTCCCACAACTTGTGCCTTCACTCGCGCTTCTACTCGCGAACGCATGTTACCCTCTTATTGCCTCCTTCGCTTGCGTTCTCATTTCTTGGGTTTTGAGACTCAACGCCCGTGTTTTTTTTTTTTTTTTTTGGGTTGCGGAGCAACCTATTGCAATCGATCGGGCTGGTTTTTTTTTTCAAGTTTGTGAAATAAAAATTAAATGCTTTTTGTGATGGAAATAAAACATTTTATGTATAATAAAGTCTCATCATGAAATGCTCCGCAACCCTAAGACGATCTCGTCGCCTCTTGTTTTTTCTGTCTTTCTTCTAGCCACCTCTTGTGTGCTTGTGTGGCATGCGTGCGGTGTTTTGTTGCTGTTCCCGCTCGTGGGCCATACCGCGTGCGTGCGCGCATGCTTATGTGACTCGTTTTTTTTATTATTATTTTTCAATGCCAAGCTGGGCAGCCCTAGATGAGGCTGGTGTGGCTGTTCCTGTATGCCCACGGCGGGATAATGCATAGGTTCCAGGGTGTAGCACACCGGGTTGGAGGGTAGGCGCCTTGTAAGGCTCGCATAATGCTTGAATATTTTTAATTTTTTTTTTTTTGCATGTCCAATCAGGGAGCAACTCTGTGTGGGTAAGTGGCGGGCCGTTGGTGTTCCTGATGGCCTTCCTTCTCTGGCCGGGGGTGCTGCGTGACATGCAGCGGGGGTTGAGCCACCCACTATGCTTCCTTGTTCCGTGCTCAACCCCCCCCCCCCCCTCTTTTTTTTTTTTTTTTTTGTTTCTGCGCCTCTTATGGTGCTGCTCCCCCATTTCTCTGGTTATATTAGGGGACCAAGACCTGAAAAAAGAATGAAGGACTGCGGCTCCTTACTTTAACCAAGCTTCATCTCTACTCAACCATGCTCCTAGGCATGCAAAGTCCGCCTTGCAAGGTCGGGCTATCATTTGGGACCGAGGGGGTATGTTCCCCTTCCCTTGCTCTGAGCCTAGGGCCTTCGATTTGCCTACACTAGGGCTGGCCCTCTGCCACCCGTGCCCCTAAGGGGTGGGCCCAATGGCCTACGCACACACCGGGTGCCTTGCGCCTTGCGCCACTTGCGCAAGCGCCCATGGCCCGACCCCTACACCACTGGTGCGGGTCCTTGGCCACCATGCCCAATCGCCGGGCAGCCGCTGGCCACATGCCCCGGCTGGCCACAGCGGAAGCAAGTGCCTCGGAAGCCACGGAATTCTCCTGTAGGCGGCGGACCACGCTTTGGCACGAACGGCATGGGCATGCGGCCGCCTCCGCGATTTCCACGAGCAAACCCGCCCTCGGCGCGGTCCATTGCGGCCACGTCAGCGACGGCCTGCTTGAAAGGCCTTGAGGTAAGCAGACTCTTCTGCTGGTACAGCTTGAAACGCTTGGCTGTGCGGAAGTCGGAGGCGTCTTCGACTTGGAGAACTTCGAAGCGTCGCGATATGAGGGCAAGCGCGTCGGCGAGGAATTCGAGGCCGCCCGGCGCGTCGCCGTGCTGCACCTTGAACTCGGCGTGCTTCATGTATGCCCGAAGGTCCTCCAGGACTTCCGCTTGCTCGCGCACGGCCGCGTTGAGGAAAGACGCCGCCGAGAGGGTGGTGTTAGTGGACGGGAGTGGTGGGAGGTGCTCCATGGGAATTGAAGTTGCAGCAGTGCCGGGGACCTCACCAGCGTCATTGTCGGAGTCGTCGCTGTCGTTGTCGGCCGCCGGGGCAGGCGGGATGCTGGTGACGGCGTCTTTGGCGAGGCGTGGCGTCTTGGTTCCGCGTGTGGCCTTTTCTGTTTTTGCAGGTTCTTTTTTAGCAGATTCAGAAGCAGCAGGTTGAGCAGTTTCGGCGGCCGTAACACTCGTCGACTGCTGCTGTAACAGCGTCAACAGCGCGTTGACCTGCGCAGGGGTCAACGACGGGGTCAATGTCGGGGTGGGCGGCACGTCAGACGAGGCAGCCGCGCGCCCCCTTTTGCGCTGGCGAGAAGGACCCGCCACTTGCGGGGCTGGCGCGTGCTGCTGCTCGGCGTCAGGCGCGAGTGGCTGGCTCTGCCCAGCCACTTGCGCGTG
Source organism: Closterium sp. NIES-67 (assembly GCA_027943415.1). Classification (NCBI taxonomy): domain Eukaryota; kingdom Viridiplantae; phylum Streptophyta; class Zygnematophyceae; order Desmidiales; family Closteriaceae; genus Closterium; species Closterium sp. NIES-67. The sequence goes on from BQMB01001026.1 coordinate 178,198, forward strand.
TGGCTCAGAAGGGGGCAGGGGCGCGTCAGCAGGCTGACTGTTGACCTCGCCCCCTCCCAGCAGAACGTCAACCCCAGTTGGGGCGGCCGCCCCTTCTTCTGCCCGACGCTTGTTGCGCCGGTCGCCCGCAATTTCCGGGGCTTGGCGAGTAGACTCGGAATTGGGGTGGCCGGTGACGACGTTGGACTCGCCGCGATTATTCGTAGTCGGAGCCATGACGGATCGGTGAAACTTAAAAATGTCGGAGAGAAGAGTCGAGGGAGACTCGCCGCAAGGCAAAGTTCTAGTCTTAGCCAGCTTGAACGGGAGAAAAGCTAGAGCGGGAAAGTTGACTGAGCCGTTTGAAAAATGAGAGACGTGGGTGGAGGTAAATGAGCTCCAACCCACGTATATGTAGTTGGAGAAGGGCGAGTAGCGCGCTTCGACGATGCCCAATGCTTCAGTACAATCAGCTTCGCTTTCACAATACACAATTTTTGAAAAACACTACGTGTGTTAAAATTATAATGTTGCACCCTGCTGGTCGGGCTTTAAGTACTCGTGCTTGCAGATTCTTTACTTAGTCTCCTGCAACACCTGTCAAACAGGTCCGCAACCCTAAGACGATTTTGTCGACTCTTGTTTTGTATACCATCCCATGAATAAATTACAAACCTAAAGGTAAAATGGGCATCCTAAAGTCGACAGGACTCTCAAAAATCAGAAGGGTCATGTGCTTCAACGGACTACGCAAGTCCAAGTCAATCCTAAATTATGAATAGGCGTTAGTGTTGGTAATGGGAGCACGCTGATTGTCCTTGAGTCGGCCAGAGTGAGAAGCGGTAAGATCACGATTGAGCACAACTGCCCACTGGCAACGAGAGTTGACTGCGGGCGAGCCACGCCAGCGACACCCTACCACCGTGTGCCTCGACTGATCCTGCCTACCACCTCCTTCCCACCATCCGCTTTCCCACCGCATCACAGGTGTTACCCCTGATGGATCCCTCCCAGCCAGCGCTTCGCCCTTTCCTACGCGCGCTGCAGCTGCGCGCATCCCCCCAGCAGCGTCTGGATCGCGTCCACCAGCTGCTGCCGCTGCTGCTGCCAAAACTCCTCCGTCTGCCCGCCCTGCGCCTCCTCCCCCGCCCCGCTCCCCGCCACCTGCTCCTGCTCCGGCTCTTCCGCCGCCGCCTCCTGCGCCGACTGCCACGTGTCCTGCGCAGTCGCCATCGACGCGAACCTGTTTTCTCTGCGCCGCTTCAGACCGACCAAAACCGGATCAGCTGCGAGGGCGCCAGCGGGAGGGGCGCTCAGCGCGCAACCGTGCGACGACCAGGGCTCGGCGGCGCCCGTCCCTGTCGTACACGCCGTGTCGGCGTCGTCGTCGCCTGCGGACGAATCGCAGCTGCCCACGCTGCTGCACGGCGACGAGGGACCCTCGCGCGACGAGGTCCACCATGGATCGTGCTCGGACGCTGGTACTCTTTGCACCTTGTCCGCGCCGTCGCCCCCGCCGTTCAGCAGCAGCAGCACCAGCCCCAGCGCCGCCAGCCGCCGGCTCGCGGGCGTCGCGCTCAGCAGCCCCTGCAGCAGCACCTCCGTCCCCGCGTCGCTCCGCTCCCCGCGGGCCAATGCGCTGCGCCTCCGCGCTTGGGGGTTGGGGGGAGTATGTGCTGCGGGGAAATCGGCGCAGGTTGGCGGTGGTATTTGGGCCGGCGTGACTGTTTGGGCGAGGGGTCGTTGCGCGGAGGGGGGGAATAGCGGAGAGACGCACGCGGATGGAGGGCTGGAGGGCGGTTGCGAGGGGTGGGCGGAGGGCTCGAGGATGGGTAGCGCGGCGGGGTCGTGCGCGGAAGAGACGGGCCGCCAGAAGTCCTGCGAGGTGGCCACGGGGCTGCATGCGGGGTTAACGTCGACCTGCGCCCTGCGCCGCTTGGGTGGTCGCGGGCCGTCGGCCCGCAATGGATCGTCGGGCCGGTTCTCCATGTGCGCGTTCCACTTCAGGGGTACCTGCTGGGGCTGCGCTGCCTGCTTCAACGACTCGATCCAGTCCCACGCAAAGGCCGCCAAGGATTGTCTAACGACAGAGTAAGGGCGCTGACTTAGCTGGGAAAATGCATTTGATGGTGTCACTGAATGTTTCACTCGATTCATTTGTTCGACCGAAAAAAGGTTGCTACATTTGCGCAGGTTATAACACAGCTGGCCTGCATGGGCCTAGTCAATAACGTGACGTGGGGAGAAGGTCACTCTGGGTACACTGCGATTGCCAAGGCCAACTGGTGATGATGGAGCAGGGGGGAATCGCAGAGCACGGTCAACAGGCACATTCGGAGCATGGAGCGGGACAGCGAAAAGGGAAGCCCGCTTGGTCCATGTTGCGGCTCTCTTCCTCGCCATTGGTTTGCTTTGCTGTGTGTGCGACTCGCATTGCGGTGCGGTGCGACTAGTGCGGTGTGTCTGCTTGTGGAATGGAAATTAGATGGCCATGGCAACCTTGGCGTGTGGCTGGCTGGGGGCTGTTGGAGAGGAGATGCGAACGACCTGCGCCGCGGCATGCATAGTTGATTGGAGGGGGAACCAAGGAACGAAGCGGGGGAAAGCGACGCTACACGACACGAGGCAGCTCGATTTGGCCCAACGAGCCGCCATTCGGCACAGAAGGGCAATGCAGCAGGATGTTGACTAGGTTGAGGGCAGAAACAAAGCTATCTTGGTGTCAAAATACCCATCAGCGTATAGCTTATCCCATCCTTTGGCCGAGAATTTCAACGACTTACGCCTAAATTTTCTTTTTACCTTGGCGATATTGACTACACAACAAGGGGGACAGGCAAAACTCTCCGAGACAATCTCTCCTCCCCGCATCACCGACGTGTGTTTCACAGCAATTTGTCGCCTTGCGGATTAATGTTGTGCAACCTGGAACGTCTAACCTGGGAAACCCACAGCGAACAAGGCGCAGGTAAGATCAATTGACTGTTTTTTTGCTGTCCGAATGTGGGGAGCAAAATGCCGAGCCCGTGGGTCCACTCTGGCCAGTCGAGCAGTAAATCCAAGCTTCGCGAAACCATGGGCTCCTGCCTGGTTTGAGCTCAGGTGTCTGCAACCAACAGACGTCGTACTCGTGCACCCGCCACAGTGAGATGCAAACCTGTCTTCCGTTTGCTACGTACTCGGCATAAGCCTTCGCTTTGAAGTATTACATCATTTTACAGAAGACATTTCATCTGCTTATGACACAAACGTGGTATGATAATCTCCCTCCAAATGAAACCAATTAGGACTTCATGCAATGTGTTTCCAAGTGTCCTATCAATAAACTATTTTCTTAACATGTTATCCTTCATAGATGCTTTTTACCAAGGTTTCCGTTTTCAACTATGACAGTTTCCCTTGCCCTGGAGCCTCAGGAACATGGCTTCAGAAGTCAAGACAAAATGTCCTAAAATACTGTATAGCAGGGTGGTAGTCCTGTTTTTTCCAGTCCTTTTATTTTCCCTAGGCTTGAATTTTAGGGGTTCTTATTTGCGCATGCCTTAAATATTGTATGTTCTTGTTTGGGCCATCATGAACTATTAGCCTAAACGGATTTCCAACCTGTCCTGCTCTTCGCCCCACCTTTTGCTAGCTGCTCTGTTTCGTCTCTCTGCGCCACCTGCTCGGCCATCTCCCACTCACCGTCTCACGCCATGAGCGACGATGAGGGGTGACAGGTGCAGGGTTCGAAACGACGCAACAGCAAGGAGGCCGCAGGGCAAGCCAGTGCCCTGTCGTGGACCTAGGATAGCCTTTGAGAACCTCCTCTCTCTCTAGGGAGGGTAGTAGGGAGGCTTTCCCTGGGGAAGGTGGTTTTATGGAGCCTATCTCTAATTAAGACATCCCTTCTTGTCCAAGTGGTTAGGACTGGTGACTTTATGACATGGTATAAGAGCCATCCATGGTTCAATTTCTGGTGAACACGCTATCACAGCGGGGGGATGTGTCGTGGCACTGGGATAGCCCTGTCGAACCCCCTCTCTCTCTAGGGAGGGTACTAGGGAGGCTTTCCCTGGGGAAGGTGGATATATGGAGCCTAACTTTTCTGAGGACATCCCTTCTTGTCCCAGTGGTTAGGACTGGTGACTTTATTACATGCCCTGCTTGTGATACAGTATGCGCTAGGTTTTCTAGTGCGTCCTGCAAGGCAAGGCACCGTGTGGAGTGTCACCGACACTCGTATCGACCCTTTCCCTCCCCTGCCTAATAGACCCACGGCTGGTACGTCTACTGCACATTGTAGCCCCGCGAACAGCACAGGCCGCGCGTCACCCGTCGTGCGTAGCCTGCGCGCGAGTTTTTGTGCTCGTCTCCTCGCACTCGCAGCCCGCTGGTGGTGGCTACAGTCTCCTCTCCGTGCATTCGTACCCCCTCGGAGGAGGCTGCACGTGGGTCCACACTCATACGCAGGCTTGCGCGTGGTGACGTTGGCTCGTCGCCGCTGCCCCGCTCTCCGGCTCACGACGCTCAGCGATTCTCCCCACTCCAGTGCAGTCCAGACGGAGATGCTGGCCGTACGTCGCCTCACCCTTGCATCCCAAAAGGCGAGGCGGGCTAGGCGGTCGGCGCGGCCGATGATGGCGGTAGTAGAGCAGGTATGTGTGCGCACGTCTCCCCTGAAACGAGCTTACGGACAAGCGTTGTTGTCCTTCCGGCTTCCCATGACCGTTGACAAACACCCTGCTGCCATCACATTCATCACAGCCCGCGCCGCCATTCGATCGTGGAGGCACAAGCCTTTGTGTGCTCCGTCGGTGGATGCTGCCTCCCCGAGAACGATGACACGGCATGCCGATCAGTTGGCAGGTGGTGCTCCCTCAACTATGCCAACGAGTGCGACTCCCGTGGCCGACCCATCTACCGCGCCGCCACTGGAGTCGCGCATCCAGTCGTCAGCCAACGCTGACGAGGATTTTGGCAAGGCTGCTGACTTGTTGTATCTTCAAGCTCTTCAGAGTTTCAAGTCTGATTGGCAGGAACAGTTTCCTTGGTTGCTCCTCTGTCGTACTAAAATTGGACTTCCTTCCCTACGATGTGTGTGTACAGATCATGGAGTCTTTGGCACCAAGTATGGCCAAAATGGGGAGGGCGCAGTTGACGTGCAGACACAAACAATGAAGAGGCATGACCGTTCAATACGACACAAGGCCTGCATCAAGGCGCAAAGGAAGGAAATGGAAGACGCGGCAAAGCAAAAGAAGATATCAGACTTCCCACAAGCCCAAGATCTCGAGAAGGGACACCTCATTGCGCTTCTGTGGGTCCTGCATTGCGTCTGCTAATGCGGCATGCCGATCAATATATGGGCGAAGCTCGTACGCTTCTTAGCGAAACGGAAGTGCCTCGGCTTCTTAAAAGAAAGCTACGGGACCTACTACACCTCGTGAGTTTATGATGTCACTCTTTTTGCCCACTTGTTTGTTATGCCAACGAATGCCTTGACTCACCTGCTGATGTCTACGCCCCATGCAGGTACGGCTTCGCGCAGCTGATGCAATCTCTGTCGAAGTGGCTTTACGCTTCTCAGCTACGCCACATTTACGAGAGTCCATTCATTGGTTTGAGTCGCGACGAGCCGGCTGACCGCACTCGAGGGAAACACTTGATTCTGTTCGTAACCTTCCTGCGTGACGGTCATGTCGTGTTTAAGTTCAACGCCTTGCTAACACTGGAACAGTGCGATGCAACATCTATTCATGCCCTCATCCAAGAACAACTTGCGAAGATTGGCGTGCAGCCCGCCCAGCTCACTGCCTTCCCCCCACAGTTCTGCGCTACCCTGTACCTTATTGCCATACGCCTGCCTGACCGCTTAGCCACTGCCTGCTACCACTTCCTTAGCCAGCACCCTGGCGACCTCACCCTGACCGCCTTTGTCGCTGCCCTGTCTGAGATAGAGACTAGCCAGCGCACTATCGCTCAGTCGAGCGGTGTTGCGGAAGTCCCTATCATTCAGGCCTGTGCTCCCTCCCAGTGCCCGTACGCTGAAGTCTCCACCATGGTTGCTACGGCTGCCCCTGCCACTAAGACCGCAGCTGCGGCCTTCCCGCAGCAGTGACAGCGTCGGGGCCGCCGCGGCCCCAAGGGAGGGCATGATGGTGGCGCTGGTGATGGTAGTGGTGGTGGCGGGGACAGTGGTTCTGACAAGGGGGTTGGAGCTGGTGTCCAGGAGCAGCAGCAGCCGCAGCAGCAGCAGCAGCAGTAGCAGCAGTAGCAGTAGCCGTGGGCCCGCCTCCCACCGGGGTGGCCAGGAGCCCCAGGAGGTGGTGGTCGCGGTGGCGGCCCTTGCAGCTTGGCGTCTACCAGGGGCTTTGGTGCTGTGAGCTGCCAGTATCAGCTCCAGACTGGGCCCCTCCGTGGCACTGTGTGCCGCCGCCCGCACCCGACCGCCCACTGCTTCCACCGCTTCGACGACCTCTTCCGTCACCGCTTCGGCCAGCCCCGGACCTCCCTGACTAGCCCGGTCTGCTGTGCCACCGCGTGCCTGTTTTTGACTTAGGCATGGATCAGATTAGTTATGCCCTGCATTCTTTGTATGATGCTGCTTCTAGTGTGTCCGGATCTACCCTGTGTTATCTAGCTTAGGCGTAGCACATGTGTGTAGTACAGACTCCCCTATTGCGCCAGGCGTAGGACCGTTTGCTTTGTCTAGCCTAGGCTCCACACTCGCTCCTCCTTCGTCTGCCACTACTGCTTCACTGTCCTTCACACTTGACTCCAGTGCGTCAGCCTGCTTCTTCCGAAACCATGCCACACTAACGCCGCTTGCTGCGCCTGCCACTGTCACACTTGCTGACCCCTCTTTTGGTCCTGTCGTTGCTCGCAACTACACTACACTTCCCTGTCTAGCAGATCCCTCAGGTTCCCTTACAGGCCTGCACATCCCTTCGTTCTCCAGGAACTTAGTTGGTGTCGGATGTATTCAGGACCTCGGCATCACCACAACGTTCCCTGGTCACGAGCGGTACGCTATCTCTGGCTTGTTTACGCTGGACACTGCTTCCACCCCAGTTGGGGCGTCCTCCCCGAGCCCTACGTCTATCCAGGTCGCCGCTGCTTGCTCGTATCGATCGCTCACTCACCCGTCGCTCCTGTGGCACCATCGCCTAGGTCACCCCGCACTCCCGCGACTGCGTCAAATGTCTCAGCACGGTCTCCTCCTGGGTCTCCCTGCGTCGCTTCCTGCCCTCCCTCCCTCACCTGCACTGCCGTGCACACCCTGCGTCGAGGGCCGACTGTGCCGTGCTCCTCACTCCTCCTCGCTTCGCCCTGCCACCGCACCCCTCCAGACCCAAAAACTGGACGTCTGGGGCCCAGCCCTCGTCCCCGGACCTCGTCGCGAGCGCTATTTTCTCGTGCTCGTCGACGACTACACGCGCTACACCACGGTGTTTCCCTGGAGTGGAAGGTCGACGTGCCTGACATTCTTATCCCATGGGTCGTAGCTACGTGCGTCCTCCACAGTCTCCCAGTATTGTGTCTCCACTCCGACCGTGGTGGCGAGTTCGCCTCTGGTCGGCTTTCACATTTCTGTCGTGCGGAGGGCATCACCCGGTCGTACGCCCTACCAGACTCCCCGCAGCAGAATGCGGCCACTGAGCGACGCATCGGTTTGGTCATAGAGGTGGCTCGTACCTCCATGATCCATGCCGGTGCAACCCATTTTCTGTGGCCGTTCGCCGTTCGCTACACCTCTCACCAGCTTAATCTGTGGCCCCACTTCCAGCGGCCGCAGGTTTCGCCAACCCTTCTTTGGACCGGGTTTGTTGGTGACGCGTCTGCGTTCCATGTCTGTGGCTGTCTCGCTCAAGTCCATGCCTCTGGCACAGACAAGCTCACTGCCCGCAGTGTCCCCTGTGTCTTCCTCGGTTTCCCCCTTGACTCGTCTGACCGATTTAGGTTAGCGGCCTAGCTATGCCCCGGTTCTGTACGCTGTCAACATGGCCATGATCCTCCTATGTTAGGAGCCTCGACTTGAGGGCAGAGCGAAGCACATCCAGCTGCGGTACTTCCTCCGTGAGCTACAACAGCGTCGCCAGGCCCGCGTAGTACACTTGGCCTCCGGTGCCAATATAGCTGATATCTTTACTAAGGTGCTTGCGCCTAAAGATCATCAGCGACACGATTTGCAGCTTGGTCTAGTTCCTGTAGATTTTCACTTGCTAAGACCTTGATTTGTACTCCTCTGTATATATACCTTTCAGACTGGCCTTGTGGCTTCTCTTCCAATGGCTGGACGAGTTTTGCCGCCCTGGTTTGCTCCTTTCTTGTTAGTACTCTTGCTGACTGGTCTTTTGACCCCTGTCTCAGAAGTTGGACTAGTAGTCCCACCCAAAGCTGCGTGTTTCTTGCTCAGTACTGCCCCTTATCTAGCCTAGGGGGTGTGTCAACCTGTACATATATTTGTGTGTAGAAGGTATAGGCTAGATAGGTGTGTGTTCTTAGAGAGTACAACTCCAACCCTATATCTCCCTTGTTCACCCTTGTTTCTAATCATTTTCTTGTATTCTAACAGCCACGACAATGCGTCGAGGCTGCCACGGCAGTACATTGAGGCCACCATTGCAGCGCGACGAGGCCGCCATGACAGCGCGATAGTGGGGAAAGATATCAGAGTGTAATGCGGAAGCGTGGGGGAGAAGACTCGACAGGCTTGACCTTATCTGAAACCATATTGAAGAGAGGATTTAGCTAGGTAGGAGAAAGATAGCGAGAGAAAAGAGGAGGACTCATGAAGAGAGAGAGGTACAAGAGAAGTGTTGTCCCCTATACAGTAAGAACCTGTACCAGTAGCGCACCTACATAGCCTATACATACATACAGTATATATAATATTTATATGTGTCGAGTGACCCCCTGGGGTTACCCTTGAGAAGATCCTCTGGGAAGGGCAATAGTTGCAGAGCCTGGGGGGCTATGGGCGCACTGACCCGCTATTAACAAGCCCTTTTAACTTAGTGGTTAGTGGCTGAGTTCTGACTCTCAGAGTAGAAAAGTAACTAGAATGAGGCATACAGGTTGATTTTGTTCAAGTGGTTGTACCCTCTAAGAGCATGCACATATCTAGCCTATTATAACATATACAAATATGTTTGACACACCCCCTAAGCCAGATGAGGGGCAGTGCCTGGAAATCGACACATAGCTCAGGGTGGCACTACTAGTCTAGCCTCTGAGGCAAGGGTCCGAAGACCAGTCAGCAAGAGTACAAGCAAAACAAGAGCAACCCAGGGCGGTACTACTAGTCCAGCCACTGCGACAGGAGCCACAAGGCTAGTCAAGAGAATATAAAAGGAGTACACAATTAGGGTCCTAGCAAGTGAGAAGCTACAGGAACTAGACCAAGCTGTACACAGTGCAGCTGATGATCTTTAGGCGCAAGCGCCTTAGTAAAGATATCAGCTGTGTTGGCACTGGAGGCCATGTGTACTACGCGGGCCTGGCGGCTCTGCTGTAGCTCGCACATGTGGAAGTACCGCAGCTGGATGTGCTTTGCTCTGCCCTCTAGTCGAGGCTCCTGACACAGGAGGATCATGGCCCTGTTGCCATTGTACAGGACTGAGGCAGAGCTAGGCCGCTCACCTACAGTAAGTCTGTGAGCAAGAAAGTCATCCAGCGGAGCTCCTGTGCCGCCATAGCACTAGCGTAGATCTCAGCATCGCAGCTAGACTGTGCAACAGACGACGAGCAGGTGGACCTCCACGAGACCGCGCCTACACCAAGGCTAAAGCAGTTGCCCTGAGAGGACTTGAGGGTCTCAGCCAAGCCTGTCGATTCAAGGGAAAATGCCCTTAATGCCCTGAACATTCAGGGTAAGCCGTTCGTCAGGGTCCGACTTTCCCGGGTTTGATTCGGGACTAGCGCGTAATGGTTAAGGGTTTCGTTCCGCCCTTTCCTAGATTCGTCCAGGGCGGAGTTGAGGCCTTTCCCTGATTTTCCGTAACGGGGTCTAGACATACCGGGACCTAGGCATACCTTCCTCGCCCACCCACACCACCCCACCTTCCCCTTCAGCTAGTATAATTTGGCTGAAGTCCTCCAGACCAGAGGCATCCCTCCCACATCCCACCCGAACTCAGAAAATTCCTCGAAGTCCCTCACACCCAGAGACATTCCTCCCACACCCCTTGACCCCCAGAGAATCCCCCCAGCCAGAAAATTCCTCTACGTCCTCCAAACCAGAGGCATTCTTCCCACACCCCAACCAAACATAAGAAAACCAATGAAGTCCCCCACACCCGCAGACATTCCTCCCACCCCCCTCGTACCCCCAGAGAATTCGACAAGCCCCCATAACCCGAGACAATAATCCAACATCCCCTCCTCCCACACCCCCACTTCCCCCTCCCCCATCACCGATATTTTTTTGGGCTGTCTCCAAAGCGAGTCACAACCCCCTCCCACACACTCCCGCATCCCAGAAATTGGCCAAGTCAGTGACACCTATGAGTAACTGAGAAATGTGCACTACTAACAGATTTGGCACACAAATTCTCCTGCGAAAATAGGCTGGCCTCCCCACTCAGCACTCTCTCCGGCAAAGTACAGACTCCGGCGCAGCCCTGATTTGAAATTCTAGTTCGGACCCAAGCCCGTACACTTCAGGGCTCAGTTCGGTCGCTTTTCGGAAATTTCAGGGTGGTTTTTGGGGGACCTCAGCCACCCAAGTATCGGTCCCAAACCAATCGACAGCCCTGGTCTCAGCATCATCTGCCCAAGAAGCATGTGTGTGCCCAGTAAGGATCACTGGCCTGCGTCTTCCTAGCACTGGCCCCATGCCCGATGTACATGCTAGATAACGCAAAACCCTTTTTGCGGCCAACCAGTGCTGTGGTCAGTGTCTGCCTGTGGTCACAAAGCAAGCTAGGATCCTGAGAGGGTATGCCAGATCTGGACGAGTGCAAGTCATCAGGTACATGAGGCAACCCACCAGCTCTGCGTAAGGACCACTAGGCTCAACTGACTCCCCAGAAACTGGAGCTGAAAGCATGTGGTCTACTGGCAGAGGTGTAGGTTGTTCGAAGGAGAACTGAAGATCGAACCTCTGAAGGACCTGGTGCACCAATTGTGACTGTGTGAGAGTGATGGTGCACGCTGCTCTGTCCCTAGAGATCTACAAGGTAGCGGCGCAGCTCTCCTAGGTCAGTGAAGGTGTGTCTCCTCAGCATCTCGGCCTTCACGGAGGCCAGTGCGTCTCTGTCTGTAGTAGCGAAGACCAGGTCATCTACGTAGACAAGGATGTAGAACGGAGTCAGGCCAGCACGAACGAAAAGCAAGGGGTTAGCAGAGGACAGAAAGAACTGCTGGTTAGCTAGCGTAGCACGCAGCGTGTCGTGCCACTCACGGGGTGCCTGTCGCAAGCCGCCGACTGGGCGCCGGAGGAGCCACTGGGTCCCAGGAGTGAAGGTACCAGTGAAGCCCTGTGGACAGCGCAGGTAGATCAGCTCGTGTAGGCTGCCCTGAAGAAAAGCAGTAGAGAAGTCAGGGGAGTGGAGCTCATAGTCACTCTGTGTTGTTAAATGTAGCAGCGCCTGAAGAGTAGTCACCTTCGGGGTCGGGGCAAAGGTCTGAAAGAAGTCCAATCCCTCGTGCTGACTGAAGCCTCTAGCCACATAGTGCGCCTTGAACACAGGCGGCTCTCCAGGAGGGTGCTTCACCTTGAAGAGCCACCGGCCATCGACTACGTTCACCCCAGGTAGGGGAACTGCGTCGACGTAGGTGCCGATGGATCTCCAAGATTCCATCTCCTGCTCCATGGCAGCTATCCACTGAGAGGCCCAGGGTCCCGAGGTCGCCTCAGCGGAAGTGCGAGGGGTCGGGATGTCAAAGGCGTCTGGGTCACCTTCAGGGACTAGCAGCATGGAACAGAGATGGGAAGCAACCTCTGACTGGAATGCAAGCTCGTACTGCATGTCCTCTAGAATGTTGCTTCCAAGGGCAGGAGCACCTCCGATGGACGGAGGACGGACCGGGTCAGAAACCAGAGTAGTGGCGTATTCAAGGCGTCGGGTCGACGCAAAGTCAGCGACAGCAGCAACAAGAGCGTCAAGACTCGAGACAAGAACAGTCGGGTCGGAAATGAGGGAGGCAAGGACTCGAGGAACAAGAGGACGAGGGGTACGAAGGTAGTCAGACAGAGGAGGAGGCGCGACAATGAGCGACAACTGAGGAGGCGAAGGCAGGAGAGGATGACGAGATGCATGAGAACGAAGCAACATGGGACAAGACACGCTGAACAAGTGAGGCAGGACGAGCACGAGAGGGACGGTGCGACCAGACGTGATATGGAGCTGTCTAGTTAGGAGACAGAGGAGGAAACAGAAGAGGGGAACGAGGTGGGAAAGGGGCCGGGAATGAGTCCAACGGAGGAAACACAGGACCATGGACAGGAAGGGGAGGAGGCGGCGGGGGAGGGAAGGCTGAGCAGGCGAAGGGCGGACACTGGCGACGACTGTTGCTGCAGTTGCTGCTTTACGCCGACACCGGGACCATTAGCTGCACCACAGCTACCACCGAAACACTCCACTCCAGCACCCCCAGAACGAGCAACCCTAGAGCGAGATCTCTCTCCACCACCGGTGCCACCCCCAGGCCCGCCAGAACAAGCCCCAACAGGAACCCCAGGACTAGCACCCTCCTCAACGCTAGCACCTCCAGAGTCCACGAATGGCTGCTGCTGCTGTGGCGGCGGTGGCTGCTGCGGCTGCGACGACGGCTGCGGCGGCTGTTGCAGCGGCAGAAGAAGAGACACCAGGGGAGAGGCAGGAGGCGAGAACTGCACCGCGGGGCCACGAGATTCAGCCGACTCCTCGACCGGGACAACCGACGACAGAGGAGTGATGTGAGACACACTAGATGGAGCAGGACGGAGAGGGAGGGGAGCAGGGGCTACCGGGGGAGTGGGAACCAGAAACAAGGGTGGGGAAACCGGGAGACCTTGGTGGGGAAAGCGACGGTAAAAGGAGACAGACTCGTCGAAATTGTCTTCACGCGAGTGAAGGAAGCGGTGAGACGGCGGGTGGTAAAAGTGCCAATCAGAAGAGTCAAGGGGGAAACCAAGGAAGACAGAGGGGACAGTGCGAGCAGTGAGCTGGTCTGTGCCAGAGGCACAAACGTGAGCAAGGCATCCCCAGACGTGGAACGCAAATGCGTCACCAGGAGACCCAGTCCGGAGGAGGGTCGGTGAAACCTGCAGCCGCTGGGAGTGGGGCCACAGGTTCAGCTGGTGAGCGGCGTAGTGAACATCGAACGGCCACAAAAAATGGGGTGCACCGGCATGGATCATGGAGGTACGAGCCATCTCCATGACCAAGCCGATGCGTTGCTTAGCGACCCCATTCTGCTGTGGGGAGTCCGGCAGGGTGTACGATTGGGTGATACCCTCCGCACGACAGAACCGGCCAAGCCGACCGGAGGCAAACTCGCCGCCGCAGTCGGAGAGAAGACATAGCACGGGGAGACCTCGGCAGACTCGCGTAGCTACGACCCACAGGATAAGAACGTCAGGCACGTCGGTTTTCTGCTCCAGAAGAAACACCGTGGTGTAGCGCGTGTAGTCGTCGACAAGCACCAGGAAGTTGCGCTCACGACGCGGCCCACGGACGGGGGCTAGACCCCAGATGTCCAGGTGCAGGGTCTGGAGTGGCGTGGTGGCAGGGCGAAGCGAGGAGGAGTGAAGTGCACAGAGCAGCTCGCCCTCGACACAGGGCGTGCACGGCGGTGCAGGTGAGGGAGGGAGGGAAGGGAGCGACGCAGGGAGACCTAGGACAAGACCGTGCTGGGACATGTGACGCGGATGTGGGAGTACAGGGTGACCTAGGCGGTGGTGCCACAGCAGCGACGGATGAGTGAGGGACCGACACGAGCAAGCCGCCGCTACCTGGGGGGACGCGCTGTCAAGCGTAAACAGGCTGGGCACAGGGTCCCGGGGGAACGTGGTCAGAGGAGCACCAGTGGCGGTCTCGGTGCAGACCGCGTACCACTCGTGTCCGGGGAACGTAGTGGTGACGCCGAGGTCCTGAAGACAGTCGACACCAACTAGGGGGATGTGCAGGCATGTAAGAGTGCCCGAGGGGACCACCAGACAGGGAAGGGTGGTGGAGCTACGTGCAACTACTGGACATGAGGAAGGGGTCTGCAAGTGCGACAACGGCAGGGGCGGCAAGCGGCGTAAGGGAAGTGTGGTCGCGGAAAATGCAGTTAGTCGCACCAGAGTCAAGCGTGAAGGAGAGTGAAGCGCTAGCGGCAGCCGGCGGAGGGGCTAGCGTGGAGCCTAGGCTAAACAAGGCAGACGGTCCTACGCCTGACGCAGCATTGGAACCTAGACTACACACAGTGGACACACCTACGCTAGGCAATACCGGGTAATAGGGTCCAATCACACTAGAGTCATCAGCATACATGACAGACAGAGCATTCCTAATCTGATCCATGTCAAGGTCAAAGACCGGCACACGATAGCGAGCCAGGGCGTACCAGTCCGAAGGGTCCGACGCAAGACCGAAGCGGTGGCAGAACAGGTCGTCCAGGCGGTGCTAGTAGCGGTCGGTAGTGTGGCTGGGCTAGAGGCAGACAGTGCCATGGTGAGGGCCGGTCTGAAGCTGGTACTGCCAGGTGCCAGCCGACACCGAGCTGCGCCCGCCCCCCCCACGACCACCGCCGCTAGTGCCGCCAGTCCACCACGGCGACGGGGGTACCCACGGCGACTGCTACTGCTGCGACGACTGCGGCAGTGGCTGCTGGGTCTGCTGCTGAGGCTGCGTCTGCTGCTGCGACTGCTCTGGGGCACCAGCCCCGGTCCCCTCGTCTGAACCACCGTCCCCGCCCTCACCGCCGCCACCCTCCCCACCGCCACCCCCCTTCCCCCCACCACGCCCCCATTTGGGGCGGCGACCCTTATCTGGACGCTTCTGCGTTGAGGCCGCAGCAGCGGTCTCAGCAACATCAGCAGAGACATCAGAGTAAATGCACTGGGAGGGAGCACAGCCCTGAAAGATAGGTACCGCCGCAGTACCGCTAGACTGAGAGATACTGCGCTGGCGGGTCTCTATCTCAGACAGGACAGTGACAAAGGCAGTGAGAGAGAGGTCCCCCGGGTGCTGACTAAGGAAGTGGTCGCGGGCTGTGGCTAGGCAATCAGGGAGGCGCGCGACGATGAGATCAAGGGTAGCGCAGAAGGGCGGCGGGAAGGCAGTGAGCTGTGCCTTAGTGCTAGCAGCGTCGTAGCTTGTCTCAAGCGCGCGGAGGTGCGTGGCAAATTCGGCGACAATGGGGAAGGACGCAAGATCAGGGAACAGCATGGGAAGGATTAGGCGACCAGCAGAGGTAGTGGCGGGGGTGGAATAGCGCGCAATGACAGCATCTAAGAAGGCTTGGGCGTTCACTAGGGTGGTAAAGCGAGGACGCTCAGACAGCGGGAGCGCATGGCTGATAGCAAGCTGTGCGATAGCGTCGCGCGAGTCCCAGATGGCACGAGCAAGCGCAGCAGCGGAAAGGAAAGCAAGCTCGTACTGGCGGTCCTCCAGGACGTCACTGCCGAGGGCAGGAGCACCCCCGACAGACGGAGGACAGGCAGGTTCGGAGACCAGAGCGGTGGCGTAGTCAAGGCGACGGGTAGAGGCGAAGTCAGCGACCGCATAAACAAGAGCGTCAAGACGCGAAACCGGAACAGACGGGTTGGTAACGAGAGAGGCAAGGACCCGAGGAACAAGAGGACGAGCGGCACGAAGGTAGTCAGACAGAGGGGGAGGCACAACAACAAGGGAGAACGGAGGAGGCGACGGCAGGAAGGGAGGACGAGATGCGTGGGAACGAAGCAATTTAGGGTGATAGCGCGGGACAGGGGAGACGGGGCGAGCACGGGAGGGACGGCGAGACCAGGCGTGAGACGGAGGAGTCGGGTCAGGAGACAGAGGAGGGGACACCGGAGGGGAACGAGGGGAAAAACGAGCCGGAGTTGAGTCCGGGGGAGGGAACACAGGGCCGTAGATAGGGAGAGGAGGAGACGACGGGGGAGGCACAGACGCAGGGTCACAGGACGGAAGGCCGAGCGGGCGAAGGGCGGACACCGGCGGTGACTGCTGCTGCGGCGGCACGGCACCAATTCCGGGACCGCAAGGTGCTCCACGGCTACCTCCGGAACACTCCTCTCCTGCACCCCCAGAAGGAACACCCCTAGAGCCCGAAGTCCCTCAAGCACCGGTACCACCCCCAGGCCCGCCAGGACAAGCCACGACAGGAACCCCAGTACTAGGATCCACCCCAATGCCAGCACCCCCAGAGTCAACGAACTGCTGCTGCGACGGCTGCGGCGACGGCGGCTGCAACGACGGCTGCGGCGGCGGCGACGGCGGTGACGGCAGCTGCGAGAGCAGTGGCGACGGCGGCTGCGGAGGCGGCGGAGGCGGCGGAGGAGCAGACACCTGGGAAGGGGCAGGCGGCGAGGACTGCGCCGCAGGACCACCAGCGTCAGCAGACTCCTCGACCGGGACAACCGACGTGAGGGGGGTGACGTGGGACACACCAGACGGTGCAGGACGGGGAGGGGGAGGGGGAGGGGCAGGGGCCACCGGGGACGGGGGGACCAGGAACAGGGGGGGAGTAACTGGGGGACCACGGTGGGGGAAGCGACGGTAGAAGGAGACGGACTCATCAAAGGCGACGTTGCGGGAGTGAAAGAACCGGTGAGACTGCGGGTGGTAGAAGTGCCAGTCGGACGAGTCTAGGGGGAAACCGAGGAAGACACAGGGGAGGGTGCAGGCAGTGAACTTGTCCGTGCCAGAGGCACGAACGTGGGCAAGGCAGCCCCAGACGTAGAACGCAGACGCGTCACCAGGAGACCTGGTCCTGAAGAGGGTCGGCGAAACCTGCGGCTGCTGGGGGTGCGGCCACAGGTTAAGCTGGTGAGCGGCGTAGCGAACGGCGAACGGCCACAGAAAATGGGGTGCACCGGCACCTCCATGACCAAACCGATGCGTCGCTCAGCGACCCCATTCTGCTGCGGGGAGTTCGGCAAGGTGAACATCTAGGTGATGCCCTCCGCACGACAGAAACGACCAAGAACGCCGGAGGCAAACTCGCCGCCACGGTCAGAGTGGAGACGCAAGACAGGAAGACCGCGGTGGACAAGCGCAGAGACAAGCCACGGGATGAGAACGTCAGGCACGTCGGCCTTCCGCTCAAGGGGAAAGTCGGTGGTGTAGCGGGTGTAGTCGTCGATAAGCACTAGGAAGTAGCGCTCTTGACGCGGCCCATGGACGGGGGCGGGGCCCCAGACGTCCATGTGCAGGGTCTGTAGCGGTGCGGTGGTAGGGGGGAACGAGGAGGAGTGAGGGGCACAGGGGAGCCGGCCCTCGACACAAGGCGTGCACGGTGGTGCTGGGGAGGAGGCCGACCCGCTATCAACAAGCTCTTTTAACTTAGTGGTTAGTGGCTGAGTTCAGACAATATGTTGACATGGGAGTGTGCAGAGCAGTCACACATTACCATGGGCTATATGTCTCTGTCGTGGCAAGGTTTTGCATGTTGCCACCTCCAATGTGGCCAGCATGGGGCAAGTGCACATGGCTCGTACTGGGCTGACCATGGCCCAGTGCTGTGTGACTGCACATGCTGGAGAAGGCATCGGACAAGCTATCACGCTTCACACATCGTATCACATCACAGTGCTGTTGTGTGGAGCTAAGCGTGATAACTGGACTGAAGCATGTGGATGTGTAAGGCTTGAGGCAAAGTCATGAATGATAGCAGTACTATAATATGTAATACCATATTAAATACACAGATGTCCTAAGCAACATCATGAGAGGGTACCAGTAGGCAAGTGTAGTTTTCTGGCACTCTTGCCGGTGCCGGTAGCAAGATGTGCGTGGAGGCAGCCGCAGCTGGCGTTATGGAAGGTGGGGGACGGACGGGACGTGGTGATCTCGTCATTCCACGTTGAACTTGACCAGCGGCGGGCCCACGGGGATGACGGGCTTCTTGATGAGCGAGTTCATGAGGCACGCGAACGAGTAGTACCACGCTGCACCGGGCATGGCGGACAGCACGAGGGGACAGGTCAGACTCGGCCGATACGGCGCGTCACACAGTGATCGCAACGAGCGCAAGGCGCGAGGCGAGGAGACAACGTGCAAGGGACAGCGCAGAGGCACGGGGGCGACAGCGGAGGCAGCGGGCAGGGGCGGGGGGAGGACGTACCGGCGATGGAGGTGAATAGGCCGATGTAGCCGCCCGCCATGGTCCAGGAGGCGGTGAGGCCGGCGGGTTGCCCCTTGAGGTGGCCGACGAAGAGGCAGAGCAGCGTGAGCTCGAGCAGGAAGAAGACGACGACCTCCGCCACGCACATCATGAGCGACGCCGCGAGCACGTACGTGTTGAACAGAAAGAACGCCAGCAGAAACCACCCCACCGCGTCCAGCAGCTCCGCCATCGTCTCTTTGGGCAGCTGCGCGCAGGGGGACGCGCGGAAGGCACGTGGGGGGAACAGGCGGAGGGGAGAAGGGATGAGAAGAGTGCAGTGGGGAGGGATGAAGGGGAGGGGGCAGGCGGAGCGGGTTGTGGTGAATTCCGATGGCGGGAGGGAGAACGCCAGTGCGCCCGTTTGCTCGGTTCATTCGTTTCTGCGTGCTTGCGGTGCTCATCCCAGGCTCGATTGCTTTCTTCGACCATGCGACTCTACTGCTTGCGCGCGTATGCAGCACTGCCTTTGGATTTATAAAAAAATCCCTTCTACTCAAAAGCTCGCACTGGGAGAACAGGTGGCATGCGGCGGTGGCGGCACTCACGAGTTTGGAGATTTCGAGGATCTTGAAGAGCGCGAGCGACATCCAGAAGCAGCCGTAGGTGGAGAAGGCGGTGGCCGTCATGGTGCAGTTGCGCTTGAACTGCCACATCCCCGCCAGCAGCTGCCCCAGCCCGCCGTAGAACAGCGCCATTCCGATCCAGATGAAGTCCGGCGCCCACCCTGCGGGGGGAAGCGCGAGGGAAGGGGGGAGAGCGTTGGAACGAGACACTGCGACGATTAGTCAGGTCAGGAGATTGGCAGGGGAACGCGTCCAATGGCGGAAGGGTGATTCAGGCGAGGGCACACGAGAGGGGAGCAACCGCACTCGACACGGCAGCAGGCGCAAGGGCGCGCGACGGACCGGCGTTGAAGGCGGACATGACGTAGGTGGTGCACGCGAACGCCGCGAGCCCCAGCGGCCGGCCGTCGGCAGTGGGCTTCCACTGGCTGGCGATGCGGATCTCATCGGGCGCGCCGTCCTCCAGACCCATGCTGCGACGATGGCTGCTCTACGCGGGCAAAAAAAACCTTCGTCAGGAAGTTAACGCTTTCGAGAGCTCTACGCGCGGTTGATTACACGGAGTCCGAGTAGTCGGTAGTTCTAAACTTTCTGTTGGCGGCTGAGAAGAAGGAAAGCTGAAGGGATGAACCGTTGAAACTGTGTTAGTGTTGGAGACAAGGGAAGGTGGAGGCAGGCAGAAGATAAAAAGCAAGACCAAGGTTGGAGTGGAGAGATGCAGCAGTGCGCTTCCCCCCCCCCCCTCCCCCCCACAACAACAGCGTTTTGCCCAAGCGCACGAAGCGGATGTTTTGGCTCGCGCGGCGGTTCTGGTTCGGTTCGGGACCAACCAGGAACTGCTCAGCGCAGCACCAAACCAAACCAAACCGGCCCCCGGGAATGAACGGCGACGCGGTTTGGCCTTTCGCTCACGCATCAAACCCCAACTACCACCATTTTGCCAATGGTGGTGCGTGCGCGAATCCCGTGCCAGCGCACGAGACTTGCTGCCACGTGCAGTATCCAGCTAAGGTTGACAGCGCGGCATTGGCTTTTGATGGTGCGACTGTGTCCAAGAAACGCTGATGTAATTGGTTTGACTTTTTTGACGCTTCGAGGTTGGTGAACCCCAACCATTCGTCCCTAAGCCACTGACGCGTGTAACGCATCTGCCCAGGAGGTCATCCAGCGGGAAGGAGCACGTGGATTCTGACACCTGTCTGCGGCGCCGCGTATGCAAAAGCCCACCGATTGACGGGGAAATGTGGTAAGTTGTCCCAGCAGATGGAATATCTGTTGCTGACACGAGGAGCCCACCAACCAAACCGACATCGAGTGCTTTGTTGCGCTGGAAGAAGCCCACAGATCTCGGGACGAGGCAAAGAGCGTCAGGTTCGGTTCGGTTACGCGCCAGCACAGCACGCAGGGCCAGAAGAGCGGGAAATGTGCGGAGGTCTGGGAGGTTGCGGAAACCATTTGGTGCGCAGAGCGATGAAGAGGTGCGAGCTTTGCGCACCTGCTGCTCATTCAGCTTCATCGCATACATCTGTGCCTTGTTGCTCCATCCTGCATTCACCTCCAACTCAAGTTCACATCACACGTCCCAACACGCCTCACTAAGCGGTTTCTGGATCTTTAATAGCATTATCCTTCAGAATTTTCGACCGACAGTAGTTTAACCAGCTGTACCGACGTTCATCGCACAGCACAACAGCACGCCATGGCAGACTCGTGCGGCTACAGAGCGCTGATCGAACCAGAGAAAATCGCCAATCCCGCTCCACTGGGCCTCGCGTCCTTCGCGCTGACGACCTTCGTTCTGTCGGCCCACAACGCAGGTACGCAGCACGTAGTGCCGAGAGCGAGCTCCTCGGCTAAAAGACGCAACACGCAGCCGTTTCCGACTTGTCACAGAAACCCTAAGCAGAAACATCAACAGTTTCCCCGCAACCTGCGCCAAGCATTGTGTTTCCTTTCCCCCCGGCCCCCCTTGCTCCGCAGGGTGGGCGCCGAACCACGTGTGGATGGGGTTGGCGCTGTTCTACGGGGGCGTGGGGCAGATCCTGGCGGGCATGTGGGAGTTCAAGCACGACAACGTCTTCGCCTGCACCGCCTTCACGTCGTTCGGCTGCTTCTGGATGGGCCTCGCCACCTTCATCCTCCTCGAACTCCTCGGCTGGGTAAGCCATCCCGCACCACAAGCCGCTCGCGCCCATCCCTCTCCCTCTCTCTACATCCCGCGCCTCCGCTGCGCCTCCGCTTTCCGCCTTGCTCCTCCCCGCCTCGCTCCGCCGTGCACCTTCGCGGCGTCTACCCGTCGCGCAGCGCTGCGTCTTCCAGCCCGCTGTCGCTCTACCCCAAGCCACACATGCGTCCGCTCCTCCTCCCGCTCACCGCCAGTCTGGTCCGGCCCCCCATCCTCGCCCCCTGGCCGTTCCTCCTCCCCCGGCAGGTGCCGAAGGAGATAGTGGCGAACGCGCTGGGGTGGTACCTGTCGGCGTTCCTGGTGTTCAACACGTACATGTTCCTGGCGACGCTGCTCATGCCCAAGACCGTGTGCGTCACCTTCTTCCTGCTCGAGGTCACCTTCGTGCTGCTCGTCGTCGCCAACTTCACGCCCGCCAACAAGAACTGGAACAAGGCCGGCGGTTACGTCGGCGTCTTCACCGCCATCTCAGGTGCGTCTTCACATGGCTTAAATGGTTGGTGGGTTTGACGCATGGCTCATGGAACTAAAAGGTGCAATTCAGAAACAGGCATAGGGTTGTGGGGCCCAACCCGCGTCAGATGCACAGGGTTAATCACTTCCTTGACGCTCATGCACTTCCTTCCGCGTCCAAAATGTGAGGGGGAGAGCAAACATTTAAGCAGGGGTTGTGGGAGGAGTATATCGAACCTCGTTGAAAGTGTGTGATATGTGGCACTGCGGCATTGATGTGTGTGCGTGCAGCGGGAGTGACGTCCATGGTGGCGCTCATCAACACCGTCGCCAAGCGCAAAGTCATCGACACCGGCAGGCCCTTCGTTGACTTCGGCCAAGAGATGTAGCGCCTAGAAACGATGCATGAGCACCTGCGCATGGTGCCACCCATAAACCTGTTCCTCCGCAGATTGATGTAGGAGCCTCATGCAAGCTCCATCCTTTTGTGTTCATTACTTTATACATAATATTGCTTATATTGCCATATAATATCACTGTACCGTATGATGGGCGTTGTGCAGGGTGTTAAAACATGAGAATTTTTTTGTAATGAAAATTTTACAGATTGTGATTCGACTAGAAGAGGAGTTTGCTGTAAAGGAGACAAACTCCTTCATCTATCGGCAGGTCTTTCAGACCTGCCACCTAGTCTCATTTGCATTTTTCTGTTCCAACTTGCATACCACCAGCACACTCTAAACCTCTCTTATGCCCAGATCTGGGCAAGGGAGTCTCTTGCTGCAAGACGTTTTTTCTGTTAGATTTTCTACAATGGTCAGCATGTCAGAAACTAGCTTAGCTAGGAAGCCATAGAATGGCACAAGGTTTAGCTAGGAGCTAGTAGGAGGAGCCATGAGAATGGCGAGAGGTTTTAGGTGCTAGGAAAGTTGAGGAGAGAAAAGGTGTTGGATTAGAAGAGAGGGGAGTACAAGGAGGGGTTTGTACCCCCTACAGAAAGGTTCAGTAACAACCTACCAAGCCTATATTAAATTATAACTTATATAATTTGAACACACCCCCTAGGCTTGGTAGTCACATGCCCACACACACCCACACCCCCTAACCTAGCACCCCCATTCCAGCCACAGTGACAGCGACTCTAGGTCGGTCGACCCCACGGCGCGTGAGGCGGCGACGTCGACCGCAGGGGCTGCGGCGGCGACGGCGGCAGCGGCGGCAGTGTCGACAGCGGCGGCGGCGGCGGCGGCGTGCGGCTGCGTGGCCCCGACGCAAGCGGCGACAGCGGCGGCGGCGGCGGCTTCGACAACAGCGGCAGCGGCGGCGGCACCCGCACCTCTCGGTGACGTGGCCAGGCCCCGCGACGGTGGGACGGCCGGCGGGAGTCAGCCGTCGTCTGCGGAATGGAAGAGGGCACAAGGGAAGGAGGGGGGTGGGGGGGGGGGGGCGCCACAGGCTGACATGCGGGCGGCCGGTCTAGCGGCGCCACAAGCGTCACGCGGCCGGCTGCAGCCCGACGACGCCGTCATGGAGCGGCGTCGATGCCGCAGCGGGGCGTCGACGTTGCGACGGCAGCACGACGTCGCCGTTACGCCGACCGCGTGCTGTCGCGTAGACGCCGCGGCAGCGTGACGGCGCCGTCACGTCGCGACAGCATCTTGACGCGACGGCGGAGCTGCGGCACGACGGCGCGGCCACAGCAGCTGGTCGCGGGCGCCATGGACGTCGACGGCGGCGCCGCGGCACGACGACGCGGCCACAGCAGCTTGACGCGGCCGCCATGGCAGCGCGAGATAGAGAGAGAAACGAGCACGCAGCGGAAACGCGAGGAGCAGGCCCACGCGGAACGAACTGCTCTAATACCATGTCAGAAACTAGCTTAGCTAGGAAGCCATAGAATGGCACAAGGTTTAGCTAGGAGCTAGTAGGAGGAGCCATGAGAATGGCGAGAGGTTTTAGGTGCTAGGAAAGTTGAGGAGAGAAAAGGTGTTGGATTAGAAGAGAGGGGAGTACAAGGAGGGGTTTGTACCCCCTACAGAAAGGTTCAGTAACAACCTACCAAGCCTATATTAAATTATAACTTATATAATTTGAACACAGCAGACTTATTTCCGCTGCAAGTGGTAGGCCTCCCGCTCCTCGCGTGAATACTAGGAGTGGTGGAAGGCGTGGGTCCCCTGTACGTGAGGGGTGTCAAACATGTATTATTGATCATGTTTGTATAGACTGTATAGGGTAAGCTCCTAGAGGGTACAACATTTAGGTATATGTGTATGTACTCTCTAACTCTATCATTATTAAAAATTCTAGTTTTGAGATGGTATCACGCGTAGGTTTCGACCCCCCCCCCCCCCCCCCCCCCCCCACCTACCGCTTCCGCTCCTCCCGTCGCGTCTCCTAGCCTAGCCTCGCCCCTCCTGAGCCCAGTCGCGACTCCCCCCCTAGCCCCGTTGCGCTCCTCTCAGGCCTAGTCGCGCCCCTTCCAGAGCGTCGTAGCGCCCCTCCAGGCCCCGTCGCGCCCCCCCCCCCCTTCTAGGGCTCCGTAGCGCTCCTCTCAGGCCCCGTCGCGCTCCTTCCAGGCCCCGTCGCGCTCCTCCCAGGCCCCGTCGCGCCCCTTCCAGGGCTTCGTAGCGCCCCTCCAGGCCCCGTCGCGCCCCTTCCAGGGCTTCGTAGCGCCCCTCCAGGCCCCGTCGCGCCCCTTCCAGGGCTTCGTAGCGCCCCTCCCGGCCCCGTCGCGCCCCTTCCAGGGCTTCGTAGCGCCCCTCCCGGCCCCGTCGCGCCCCTTCCAGGGCTTCGTAGCGCCCCTCCAGGCCCCGTCGCGCCCCTTCCAGGGCCTCGTAGCGCCCCTCCAGGCCCCGTCGCGCCCCTTCCAGGGCCTCGTAGCGCCCCTCCAGGCCCCGTCGCGCCCCTTCCAGGGCTTCGTAGCGCCCCTCCTGGGCTTGGTAGCGCCCCTCCCGGGCCCCCGTCGCGCCCCTCCCTGGGCCCCGTCGCGCCCCTCCTGGGCCCCGTCACACCTGCTCGGCCCCGTCGTCCCAGCCGCTCGGCCCCGTGGCGCCCGCCCGGCCCCTGTTGTACCCGACCGGCCTCGTCACTGCCGCCTGGCCCCGTCGCAGCCGCCCGGCCCCGTCGCAGCCGCCCGGCCCCGTCGCAGCCGCCCGGCCCCGTCGCAGCCGCCCGGCCCCGTCGCAGCCGCCCGGCCCCGTCGCAGCCGCCCGGCCCCGTCGCAGCCGCCCGGCCTCGTCGCAGCCGCCCGGCCCCTCGTCGAGCCTGCCCGGCCCCGTCGCGCCTGCCCGGCCCTGTCGCGCCTGCCCGGCCCCTTCGAGCCTGCCCCGGCCCTACATACTTCCTGGTACTGTCCCTCGTTCCCCGCACCGCTTTGCACCCTCCTGCACTTCCCTGCCCCGCCCTGCACCGCATTGCACCTCACTGGACCGCACTGCACCGCACTGCACCGCACTGGACCGCACTGCACCGCACTGCACCGCACTGGACCGCACTGCACCGCACTGGACCGCACTGCACCGCATTGCACCGCACTGCACCGCACTGGACCGCACTGCACCGCACTGCATCGCACTGCACCGCACTGCACCGCACTGCACTGCACTGCGCAGCACTACACCGCACTCCACCGTCCTACACTGCCCCTAATGGCTGTTGAGCTTCGTTTTGATGCTGAGGGTCAGTGTGAGAGTACGACCCCGTTACACCACTTGGCCTTTTCCCTATTTCCTTTTCCTTCCATTTCTCTTTACCGCATCTCATTTGGTTTCCTATTCTTCCTTTCCCATTAACCTTTGGTTTATCCTGCTATTATAATTATATCACCGACCAGGCATGGAATGTTCTAGACACGCTATCTAGCGTAATGCTGTCGTAATCTCTTAAAGCCAATAGCCTCGCGTGGCTATACGCAGGGTGATTCTATCTTCTAGAAGGGTCTATTCCCTTAGGATAAGATAAACCTGGTTACCTGATGTACTCTGGAAGTATAAAAGCGCCTTGTACTGATCGATAGTGCAACCTTTCCTCGACACATTCGATCCTGTGACACTTGGTATCAGAGCTTTTCTCACTCGGCCGCGCTCAGCTAAGCAGCAGCAGCGGGGGATCCTGCCTCAAAAAACCGCCGGGGGCGACCAATTCGACGCCGATTCTGGTAAGCACCAGCTCCGCGATTTTCGAATTACCCCCTCCGTGCGTGTTTTGAACAGGATGGCAACCTTCGACAACGCCGAGGTTACCCAGCAGCTCTTCGCGCGCATCGCAGCCCTTCAGGAGGAAATGCGAGCGGATCGCGAAGCGTGGCGAAACCAGTTCGAGCGAGTAACTCGACTCGCCGGAGCGCAGCACGAGACGACAACGGCGACGACGCAGCAGTCGCAGCAGTTTCTCGAGGCTCCGAAACCGCGCCCACCTGAGCCGTTCGATCCGAGCGATCGAAACTCCGACGCCCGCAGATGGATCGCCGGGATGGAGATCTACTTCGCAGCCGTCGGATGGAGCTCGCCAGTCTGGGACGGTCAACGTTTACGACTCGCGGCGACACTGATGCGAGGGCCGGCACTCGAGTGGATTGGCGGCAACAGTACTTTCATCCACGGTGAAGCCACGTGGCAGCAGTTCCGCGCCGACCTGCTCAAACGATTCGAGCCGATAAATTCAGGTTTCCTTGCCCGCGAAAAAATTCATCGCCATCGACAGTTCGGGAGTGTAGCACAGTACACGCAGCAGATGGAAGAATTTTATAACCGAATTCCCGACCTGACCGAAGGGGAAAAAGTACAATCGTACCTCGCAGGGCTGAAGACCGAAGTCAAACGACAAGTCGCAGCGTCAAACTACGCGAACTACAGTGACGTCGTTTCGGCCGCGGAGCGCTTCGACATGGTCAACGCCGGAACACGACGGACGCACGTCGGCAGTACACGACAGGGCGACCGCTCGGCTCACACCACGTTCGCCGACCCGATGGAAGTCGACAGATTCGAGGGGCGGCCACGTCCGAAAAACACCAACTACACGTGTGATTTTTGCGGGGTGCCGGGCCACCGAATCTTCGACTGCAACAAAATGAAGGCCGCACGCGCAGAGTATCGGGCACGCAACAGTGGCGGAAATCTTTCGGCCAATCAGAAGACAAAAAACGGGAGTCGCCAGTGATTGCGGATCTAGCTGGCGAAAATAAAAAGATCCGGAAACGGCCGCGGGATTCCGAGAAAATCAACTTCGACGAAGCTGATTCGACGCGAGCAGGAGGAAATGATGGGGGAAAATCTCCACCCCACGACCAGTCTTCGCCAGGGAAAATCGCCGAGGAAAAATACGACTCCGCGAAAAAAGACTCTGCCGAGACAGGGAAACTCCTTGAAGACCCAAGAAATTATAAGAATTCGTTAAAGTTATCTTATAAAGATGCTTTAATGAAAAATTATGATGTTCGAGGGGCTAGAGCCTTGGAGAAATTTCGGGAGGGACTCCAAAAGAAGCAGACAGCTTTGGAGATTATACCGGTACCGGACAACTTGGGGACCAAATTAAGGAGTGTGGAAAGAAGCCGACCTTTCCACGGAGTCAACGTCCTCTCTCGACACCAGCCCACAACGACTACCCGCTCCCCAGGGAAGACGTCGGTGGAGCTGAAGCAGCTCAAGAGGAAGCTGGGGGTCTACAAGAAGCTGCACAAACCCCGAACTCCTTCTACGGATGCATCCAGTTCTTCGGCATCAGTGACGCGCACAGTCGTCAAGGAAACTCCGGGCCCTGGAGAAGAGCCGTTCTCCAAGCAGCCTCGGCCAGCTGCCAGCTCAGGAGTAGACAGCAACACCAAGGTGTGTACGGAATATTGGGATGTACCCTATGACCCAATCAATGAAACTATCTTTGGGTACTCCGAGCAACGACTGCCCCTCGTGCTCGAGGTCATCTGCAAAGGACGACGCCTCCAAGCACTCGTGGACAGCGGAGCGTCACACACCGTCTGCGACAAGGCAATGATCGACCGACTCCGGGAAGAGTACAAGCCTTCAGGATTCTCTGCAACGATGGTGGACGGCAGCAAGTTACCAGTACACGGCGAAGCAGTGCTACATCTACAAATTGGACCACTGCGCTGGAGACCTGCACTCCCCATCACCAACATCAAAGGGCTTGACTTGATCTTCGGGCGAGACTTCCTGAAAAGATTCAACCCCGAGATCAACTGGGTGAACCGCACCGCAAGCATCTACAACAATGGACGGAGAGTACAGCTACCCAACTGGGACGACACTGGAGATATCCCAGTGGAGACACTCGCACGATTCGAGAAGGACGTGAAGCGGACCGACACCGGGTTCCTGGCGATAGCAACAGAGGTGGAGAATGACGGAGAGAAAGCCTCGGAAACTCCAGAAAAAATCAAGGAATTACTGAAGGAGTTCCAAGACATTCTTCCTGACGATCTTCCGAACGAGCTACCGCCATACCGAACGCATCAACACGAGATCGTGGAGGAACCGGGTTCGAAGCCGACCTTCCGAGCACCATATCGACTCAGCCCTACAGAGCTGACCGACATGAAGAAGCAGATCGAGTATCTCCTAGCTAAAGGACTCATCCGACCATCCACTTCGCCGTACGGTGCCCCAGTACTCTTCACACCGAAACCGGACGGAAGCCTGCGCATGTGCATCGACTACCGAGCTCTTAACAAGCAGACCATCAAGAATAAATATCCGATACCGCGAATCGATGACCTGCTTGACCAGCTTCGGGGAGCTACGGTATTTTCCAAACTGGATCTGCGGTCCGGATACTGGCAGATACGGATGGCGGACAACTCTATCCACAAAACTGCTTTCCGAACTCGGTACGGATCGTACGAGTATTTGGTCATGCCGTTCGGACTCACCAACGCGCCGGCAACGTTCCAAGCCGAAATGAACCACATTCTACGACCACTTCTGGACGAATGCGTGGTGGTGTACCTGGATGACATACTCATCTACTCGCGCGACATGAAGCAGCACGTCGAACACCTGCGACGCGTCTTCGAAATTCTTCGACGGGAACGATTCTACGTCAAACTGTCCAAGAGCGAATTCGCCCTTGAAAAGGTCCAATTCCTAGGACACCTGGTGAGCGCTCAAGGAGTTCACGTCGACCCCAAGAAAATCGAAGCCGTACGTACGTGGAAGACACCCGAGAACGTGAAGGAGTTGCAGCAGTTCCTAGGCTTCGCTAATTACTACAACAGGTTCGTGCCACAGTATGCGAAAATCGCAGCACCACTCACGAATCTGCTGAAGAAGAACACGCCCTACAAATGGGAGACGAAGCACCAGGAAGCCGTGGAGCAGCTGAAACAAGCACTGACATCCGCACCGGTGCTTATCTTGCCAGATCCCGAACGCGACTACGTAATCGAAGCTGACGCCAGCGACCAGGCAGTGGGAGCAGTCTTAATGCAAGACCAGGGGAATGGACTGCAACCAATCGCCTACCTCAGCAAGAAACTGCACGGGGCAGAACTCAACTACCCGATACACGACAAAGAGGCTCTTGCTATCATCATCGCCTTCAAAGCGTGGAGATGCTATCTCGAAGGACGAAGAACGACCGTCTACACCGACCACTGCAGCCTGAAATATTTGAAGACACAACCCAACCTTTCCAGGCGGCAGGTCCGGTGGATCGATTTCCTCGAGACACACTTCCACTACGACATCGTGTACAAGCCCGGCCACAAAAACAAAGCAGACGCTCTCAGCCGGCCTGCACACATTGCCGCGATCCAGGTCGAAGGGATGAATCCACTACTCAAGGGACTCTTCACACACGGGTACGCCATCGACCCCGAAATTCCCTTGGCAGAAAAGCGACATCTGCTACAGTGGGACAGTGACATCGCGTACCGGAAAGGATCAACAAAAATCTGGGTACCCAATTACCCTCCTTTGCGCCAGTTACTACTCGAAGAATATCACGACGTCCTGTACGCCGGACACTTCGGTAGCAACAAGACGATCACCGGTATCGCCAAACACTACTACTGGCCCCATATGGCAGACGACGTTCAGAAATTCGTCACCTCGTGTGATACATGTCAGCGGATGAAGAGCAGCAAACAGAAAAAGGCGGGACTACTGCAGCCTCTTCCTGTCCCAGAACAACCATGGCAAGTGGTTAGCCTAGACTTCATCACCGGGTTACCACCTACCTCCAGCAGTCATGACGCCATCCTTGTCGTCATTGACAAGTTCTCCAAAATGGGACACTTCATCCCGACACACACGACGGCACGCACCGAGGAGACAGCACAGCTCTTCGTTCGTCACATCATCTCACAGCATGGCATTCCAACAACACTCATCTCCGACCGAGACCCCAAGTTCACCAGCAAGTTCTGGAAGGAACTCATGTCTCTGCTCGGTACCAAACTCGCCATGTCATCTGCATACCATCCGCAGACAGACGGACAGACCGAGCGCCTCAATCAAATTGTTGAGCAACTCCTCCGAGCAGCCTGCAAAGACGACATCTCCAAATGGGACTTGCACCTGCCCGTACTCGAGTTTGCTTACAACAATGCTACACATGCCGCTACTGGACAGACGCCGTTCTTCCTCTGCTACGGACGCCACCCACTCACACCACAGAAACCGACAGTATCAGCTACAGTCCAACCAGCACATGATTTCATCACAACCATGCATCAACTTTGGGATCGGACCCATAAGCGCCTCCTTGACATTCAACAGCAACAGAAGCGCCAGGCCGATCGCCATCGCAACGACCACACCATTTCCGTGGGAGACCAGGTGCTCCTCGACACCCGCAACCTGGACATCAGCCATCTTCCATCTAAACTTCGACCTCGCTTCTGCGGGCCTTTTCTCGTTGAAGCACAGGTCACTCCTGTTACCTTCCGCTTACGCCTGCCAGCTACCTGGAAGATTCACAACGCCTTCCACGTCCAACTCCTGAAGCCCTATCGGGACCCGAACACAATCTTCGTCGGACGCCAGCCGCCGCCGCCACCGCCCGTCCTCGTCCAGAATGAACCCGAGTACGAGGTCGAGTCCGTGCTCGCACATCGTCGTCGTCGGAATGGCACCGTGGAGCTTCTCATCCGTTGGAAGGGTTATGATCCTTCTGAGGACAGCTGGGTCTCTGAGTCCGACATGGGTAACGCCCGTCGTCCTCTGCATGACTACCTTGTCAAGCAGGGTGTTACTTCTACCACCCAGCTTTGAGGGGGGGAAGTGTGAGAGTACGACCCCGTTACACCACTTGGCCTTTTCCCTATTTCCTTTTCCTTCCATTTCTCTTTACCGCATCTCATTTGGTTTCCTATTCTTCCTTTCCCATTAACCTTTGGTTTATCCTGCTATTATAATTATATCACCGACCAGGCATGGAATGTTCTAGACACGCTATCTAGCGTAATCCTGTCGTAATCTCTTAAAGCCAATAGCCTCGCGTGGCTATACGCAGGGTGATTCTATCTTCTAGAAGGGTCTATTCCCTTAGGATAAGATAAACCTGGTTACCTGATGTACTCTGGAAGTATAAAAGCGCCTTGTACTGATCGATAGTGCAACCTTTCCTCGACACATTCGATCCTGTGATAGTCAGCCTCTGGAGTTCGAGGCGTGGTTGGCTGACCTTCGCCGCCACCTCACCGGTCAGCGGCAGGACGGCCACCCGCTTTCTGCCCACCTAGACGGTATGCTCCCCTGCCCTGACCCCCCTGCTGTGCTGCCCGCTGATCCCACGCCCGCTGAGCGCGAGTCCACTGCCGCCGCTGCCCTTGCCCGCTCTGTCTGGCTTTCCCGTGATGCCCTTGCTCAGCTCGCCATTAGCAATGCCCTCCCCCCCCCTGAGCGCCCTCGCTTTCGAACCATTACTACCGCCCAGGCCTACCTCGATGCTGTCATCAAGCGATATTCTACCCCTCCTGCTGCCTCAGTGGGTCGCCTGATCCTCCCCCTGCTCTTTCCTGACCTTGCGTCTTTCCCCACTGTCTCTGACCTTGCTGCCCACCTGCGCTCGATAGATGAGACCTGGCGCGCTGCCTGCACTGATGCACAGCTTAGAGTCCATCAGCCTCCCATGACCTCTACCCTCTACCTCCTTGCCACCCGCCTCCCTGACCGCCTTGCCGCCGCCCGCGACCAGTTCCTTAGCATCCACCCCGCTGCACTCACCCTCACCGACTTTGTTGACACCCTGACTGTTATAGAGACTCGTCACCGCTCCATCGCCCAGGCGAGCGGTACAGTACCGGTCCCTATCTTTCAGGGTTGTGCCCCCGCTCAGTGTACCTTCTCCGACGGCTCTGTCGCTGTGGCTGAGACTGCTGCTGCAGTGCAGTCCCGCTCGGGGAAGGGCCGCCGCCCCAAGGTTGGGAGCGGCGGAGGCGACGGGGGTGCGGGTGGGGGTGGTGGTGGAGTCGGGTCGTCGGGTGCCGGTGCGGACGTGGGGACCCTGCCCAGTCCAGCTGCCCCGCTGCCTCCACAGTCGCAGCAGCAGCAGCAGCAGCAGTCGCCGCAGCCGCAGCCTCCGCAGCAGCCGCAGCAGCCGCCGCAGACGAGGCAGGCGAGTGCTCTCCCGCCTGGGTGGCCTGGAGCTGGTGGTGGTCGTGCGCGTGGTGGTGCGCCGGGTGGTGGTTCTGGAGGCGGGCGCTGTCAGTACCAGCTCCAGACCGGTCCTCGCCGCGGCTTCGTTTGCGGTAAGATCGGCCATTCCACTCCTCGCTGTTTCCGTCGTTTGGACGACCTGTTCCGTCAGCGCTTTGGCCCGGCGCCCGACCTCCCGGACTGGCACAGCTTGCTTAGGCATAGCATTCAGATTTTTGACTTGGACATGGATGCCATTGTAGCTGCCTTGCATGTGATGTATGCTGATGACTCTAGTGTGCTTCCCTCTTATTACCCAGTGTTGCCTAGTGTAGATGTGCCTAGCGTAGACTCCCCTGCTGCGTCAGGCGTAGGATCTCCTGCTTTGCTTAGCCTCGGTGCTTCCACCGCTTCACTGCCGCCTCGCGCGACTTCTGCGCTTTCCTTCACCTTGGACTCTGGCGCCTCCCGGTGTTTCTTCCGCGACTCCACGACGCTGACGCCGCTGCCTGTTCCCGCTGCAGTTACTCTTGCTGACCCCTCCGGTGGTCCCGTCGTTGCCCGCAGTTCCACCTCCCTTCCATGTCCGGCGGTTCCTTCAGGTTCGCTTACAGGTCTGCATATCCCCTCGTTCTCCAGAAACCTAGTTGGTGTCGGCTGCCTCCAGGACCTTGGCGTCACCACTACGTTCCCTGGTAACGAGCGGTATGCTGTCTGTACTGAGGCCGCCACTGGTGCCCCCTTTACCACTTTCCCCCGGGACCCGGTGTCCGGCCTGTTCACACTTGACACCGCGACTTCTCCAGCTGGGTCTTCCCCCCAGGTCGCCGCGTCCACCCAGGTTGCTGCTGCGTGCTCCTGTCGGTCCCTCACTCACCCGACTCTCCTTTGGCACCACCGCCTTGGTCACCCTGCACTCCCGCGTCTGCGTCACATGTCCCAGCACGGTCTCGTCCTTGGTCTCCCCGGTTCGTTCCCCGAGTTTCCCTCCTCCCCCGCCCCCCCGTGCACGCCTTGTGTCGAGGGCCGGCTCCGCCGTGCCCCTCACTCCTCCTCGTTTCCCCCTACCACCGCACCACTGCAGACCCTGCACATGGACGTCTGGGGCCCCGCCCCGGTCCATGGGCCGTGTCGCGAGCGCTTCTTCCTAGTGCTTGTCGACGACTTCACGCGCTACACCACTGTCTTTCCCCTGGAGCGGAAGGCCGACGTGCCTGACGTTCTCATCCCCTGGCTTGTCTCTGCTCGTGTCCACCGCGGTCTCCCTGCCTTGCGCCTCCACTCCGACCGGGGTGGCGAGTTTGCCTCAGGTGTCCTTGGTCGCTTCTGTCGTGCGGAGGGCATCACCCAGACGTTTACCCTGCCGGACTCCCCGCAGCAGAATGGGGTCGCTGAGCGACGCATCGGTTTGGTCATGGAGGTGGCTCGCACCTCCATGATCCACGCCGGTGCACCCCATTTTCTGTGGCCGTTCGCCGTGCGCTACGCCGCTCACCAGCTTAACCTGTGGCCGCACCCCCAGCGGCCGCCGGTTTCGCCGACCCTTCTGTGGACCGGGTCCCCTGGTGACGCGTCTGCGTTCCACGTCTGGGGCTGCCTTGCTCACGTTCGTGCCTCTGGCACGGACAAGCTCACTGCCCGCACCCTCCCCTGCGTCTTCCTCGGTTTCCTCCTTGACGCGTCCGACTGGCACTTCTACCACCCGCCGTCTCACCGCTTCTTTCACTCTCGCGACGTCACCTTTGACGAGTCCGTCTCCTTCTACCGCCGCTTCCCCCACCGTGGTCCCCCGGTTACTCCCCCCCTGTTCCTGGTCACTCCTTCCCCGGTGGTCCCTGCCCCTCCCCCCCCCCGCCCCCCCGTCCGGCCCCCTCTGGTGTGTCTCACGTCACCCCCCTCCCGTCGTTCGTCCCGGTCGTCGAGTCTTCTGACTCTGGTAGTCCTCCGGTGCAGTCCTCGCCGTCTGTCCCTCCCCCGGTGTCTCCTCCTCCACCGCCTCCGCAGCCGCCGTCGCCGCAGCTGCTGCAGCCGTCGTCTCCGTCGCCGCCGCCGTCGTCGCTGCCGCTGTTTGTGGGCCCTGGGGGTGTCCCTTCTGGGGGTGCCGGTGTGGAGGGTTCGGGAGGTAGCCGTCGCGCAGCGTGTGGCCCTGGTGTTGGTGTTGTGTCGCCGCAGCAGCAGTCCCCGCCGGTGTCCGCCCTCCGTCTGCTCGGCCTTCCGTCCCCTGACCCTGTGCCTGTTCCTCTCCTGCCGTCTCCTCCTCTTCCCGTCTACAACCCCGTGTTCCCTCCGCCGGACTCGTCCGCGGCTCGTTTTCCCCCTCGTTCCCCACCAGTGTCCCCTCCTCTGTCTCCTGACCCGACGCCTCCCTCTCACGTCTGGTCTCGCCGCCCCTCCCGTGCTCGTCCTGTCTCCCCCATCCCGCGCTCTCACCCTATGTTGCTCCGGTCCCACGCGTCTCGTCCTCCCCTCCTCCCGTCTCCTCCTCCGTCCTCCCTTGTCGTTGTGTCTCCTCCTCTGTCTGACTACTTTCGTGCCGCTCGCCCTCTTGTTCCTCGGGTCCTTGCCTCTCTGGTTACCGACCCGTCTGTTCCAGTGTCGAGTCTTGACGCCCTTGTCGCTGCGGTCGCTGACTTCGCCTCTACCCGCCGCCTTGACTACGCCTCCGCTCTGGTCTCTGACCCTGCCTGTCCTCCGTCTGTCGGGGGTGCTCCTGCCCTCGGCAGTGACGTCCTGGAGGACCGCCAGTTTGAGCTTGCTTTCCTGTCCCCATCTCTGTTCCATGCTACTAGTCCCTGAGGGTGACCTAGACGCTTTCGACATCCCGACCCCTCGTACTTACGCTGAGGCGGTTTCGGGACCCTGGGCCTCTCAGTGGATAGCTGCCATGGAATAGGAGATGGCATCTTGCAGATCCACCGGCACCTTCGTCGACGCAGTTCCCCCACCTGGGGTGAACGTGGTCGATGGCCGTTGGCTCTTCAAGGTGAAGCGCCCTCCTGGAGAGCCGCCTGTGTTCAAGGCGCGCTACGTGGCTAGAGGCTTCAGTCAGCGCGAGGGGGTGGACTTCTTTCAGACTTTCGCTCCTACACCGAAGATGACTACTCTTCGGGTTCTGTTACACGTAGCGGCTCAGCGTGACTACGAGCTTCACTCCCTCGACTTCTCCACTGCCTTCCTTCAGGGCAGCCTTCACGAGCAGGTCTACCTGCGTCGTCCTCAGGGCTTTACTGGCACTTTCCCCCCTCGGACCCAGTGGCTTCTGCGGCGCCCAGTCTACGGCCTGCGCCAGGCGCCTCGTGAGTGGCACGACACGCTGCGTGCTACCCTTGCTGACCTGCAGTTCTTTCCGTCCTCTGCTGACCCCTCGCTCTTCGTTCGTGCTGGCCCGACTCCGTTCTACATCCTTGTCTACGTAGACGACCTGGTCTTTGCCACAGCTGACAGGGACGCACTGGCCTCCGTGAAGGCAGAGCTGCTGAAGAGACACACCTGCACTGACCTTGGAGAGCTGCGCCGTTACCTTGGCTTGCAGATCTCCAGGGACAGAGCCGCGCGCACCATCACCCTGACTCAGTCACACTTGGTGCGCCAGGTCCTTCAGAGGTTCGGCCTTCAGTTCTCCTCCGCACAGCCCACCCCTCTTCCTCTGGACCACAGACTCTCCGCTCCAGTTTCTGAGGAGTCGGCAGATCCCAGTGGTCCTTACGCTGAGCTAGTGGGTTGCCTCATGTACCTGATGACTTGCACTCACCCAGATCTCGCATACCCTCTCAGCATCCTGGCTCGTTTCGTGGCCACAGGCAGACACCGACCTCAGCACTGGTCTGCTGCTAAGAGGGTTTTGCGTTATCTTGCAAGTACATCGGGCATGGGGTTAGTGCTAGGTGGACGCAGGCCAGTGGTCCTTACTGGACACACAGACGCTTCTTGGGCAGACGACGCCGAGACGCTCAGGTCTTCCCAGGGCTACTGTTTTAGCCTTGGCTCAGGTGCTGTCTCGTGGAGAGCTACCCGCTCCTCGTCTGTTGCCCAGTCCAGCTGTGAGGCTGAGATCTACGCCGGTGCCATGGCGGCACAGGAGCTCCGCTGGCTGACCTTCTTGCTCACTGACTTAGGTGAGCGGCCTAGCTCTGCCCCGGTCTTGTACGCTGACAACAGGGCCATGATCCTCCTGTGTCAGGAGCCTCGACTCGAGGGTAGAGCGAAGCACATCCAGCTGCGGTACTTCCTCCTGCGCGAGCTACAGCAGCGTCGCCAGGCTCGCGTAGTACACTTGGCCTCCGGTGCCAACACAGCTGATATCTTTACGAAGGCGCTTGCGCCTAAAGATCATCAGCGGCACTGTGTACAGCTTGGTCTGGTTCCTGTAGTCCCTCACTTACTCGGGCCTTGACTTTGTACTGTCCTATATATATGTGTACACTCAGACTGGACTTGTGTCCTCTCACAGTGGTTGGACTAGTAGTGCCGCCCTGTACTTGTTCTTGTCTTGTCTGTACTCCTTCTGACTGGTCTTTTAGACCCTTGTCTCAGAGGCTGGACTAGTAGTGCCGCCCTGAGCTGCTTGTCTAGGACATTCCCCTATGCAGTCCAGGGGGTGTGTCAAACATGTATTATTGATCATGTTTGTATAGACTGTATAGGGTAACCTCCTAGAGGGTACAACATTTAGGTATATGTGCATGTACTCTCTAACTCTATCATTATTAAAAATTCTAGTTTTGAGAAGGGGGACCTAAACTCTTCCTCTCAGCATAGAGAACGCTCTCGTTCTCCTCGTCCTTGCGGAGGTAACGGCGCCGTTACTCTCAAAGAAGCTTAGGATAGGAACTACACTTAGGAACCTAGCTTAGCTAGGAAGGAAGGAAGGACGCCATGGAATGGTGTGAGGCAAGTAGATCTAGGAGTAGGCAAAAGTGACGAGAAAGAAGAGGTTGGACTAGGAAGAGAGAGAGGTACAAGGAGGGGATTGTACCCTCTACAGAAAGGTTCAGTAACACTACCAAGCCTATCAATTATATAACTCAATATAATTTTAACACACCCCCTAGGCTTGGTAGTCACAAGCCCACGCACACCCCCACACCCCCTAACCTAGCACCCCCATTCCCATCAGCCACAATGCTCCCAGCAGGGCCCAAAAGGCCTTGGAGATGGCGACGGCGGCAGTCCCGACCGCGGCGACAGCGACGGCGACGACGGGCGCGCGGCGGCAAACGGCCTGCGGCGACGGCAGCGGCGACGGCGACGGCTTCGGCTTACGGCGGCGGTGAGTGCAGCGGCCCCCGCCCTTCCGGCGGCGTGTCCAACCTCCGCGACAGGGGGACGACTGCCGAGAGTCTGCGGCGACTGTGGATAAGAGGAGGCGACAGGGGAAAGGGGGGACAGTTGGCGTGCGGGCGGTGGCGGCGTCACAGGCGTCGCGCAACCGGCTGCGGCCCGACAGCGCCGTCACAGAGCGACGTCGACGCTGCAGCAGGACGTCGACGTCGCGACGGCAGATGCAGCGTCGATTCCGCAGCGGGACGTTGACGCTGCGACTGCAGAACGACGGCCCGACTCCACGGCAGCGCGTCGAGCCGGTCGCGGCACGACGCGGCCAGTGGCAGCGCGACGTCGCCACTGCAGCAAAACGCGGCCGCCATGGCCGCTCGAGCGAATGAGGGTGAGGAGTAAATGGCGGAAGCGTGAGGAGGCGGTCCAGCAGGGAGGATCTCCTGCTCTGATACCATCTCAAAGAAGCTTAGGATAGGAACTACACTTAGGAACCTAGCTTAGCTAGGAAGGAAGGAAGGACGCCATGGAATGGCGTGAGGCAAGTAGATCTAGGAGTAGGCAAAAGTGACGAGAAAGAAGAGGTTGGACTAGGAAGAGAGAGAGGTACAAGGAGGGGATTGTACCCTCTACAGAAAGGTTCAGTAACACTACCAAGCCTATCAATTATATAACTCAATATAATTTTAACAGTTACCGCTTTGGATTTGCTGAGTGGCGCGCGTCAAGACCCTGTTCAGCACGTCGAAAACGTGGCGGGGGACGCGGATCGTAACACGTCACGCAATCGCGACTTCCCCCCCGGATTTCAAGGCGAGCGGCGTAACGAGCAGAACCGTGTCGACACGAACCCGCCTGCCGAAAATGCCCCGTCACGCCCCCCACCTACCGAACGCAATCATGACGGTCCTGCGCGCGAGGACCACATTTATGATCGTGATCCTGCGCGCGCAGGGCGTCATCATGAGCGCGATCTCAACGCCCCAGCGCCCCAGATTCGCCAGGATCGCCAGAATCGGGACCGGGATCGCGCAGATCACCGGGCGGATTTTCCCCCTGCTGCAGCGAATCCGCGCGAAAATCCGCAGATCTCGACCCCTGGAGCAGCAAAAATCGCCGAAATGATTGCGCGCCTGGATCCTGCAGCCCAGCGCAATCTTCAGCGAATCTTCACAAGAGCTGCTGCTGGCAAACGCGTTACAGCACGCTCCACTGCATCCACAGCGCCTCATTCTGCAGAAAATAATTATGCTCGCTACACCGACAATAATGTTTACGCCGGCACCAACAATGAGGCCATTCACCACGTTCTTGGTCTTCTTGCGGCGCTCCAGCGTGGCAATGGCGCCGATCCAGCACCGCCTCCGGAACCAGCACGCGTCGCAGTGGCGGCAGCCCCACGCTCTCGCCTCCCGGCGCCCGCCCCCGAGCCCGTGGACGACGAAATGGACGAGGAAGCACCGCATGCCACGCTCGACGAAGGTAATGCTGCCCGCCCAAAATCCGCTTCTGCAGCGCTCGCCCTTGCTCCTATTCCACCTGCACGTCCTCAGTTGCGCTCTTCCTTAGTTAAAAGCGATGGCATTCGTACGCAACTTTTTAGTTTTGAGCGCATTCAAGCTATTGCACGTCATGCTATCTCGGTTTTACCACCTGATGGTGGTGAACAAGCCGCCGACTATCTCCAGCAGATAGTAGAGGAGGCGGAAGAAAAGATTCATTTTTTGTTTACCGCCGATCAACGCGGTTTTGAAGTGGCCAATATGGCCCTTAAGATTAAATACGGGGAAGTGGTAGAGGATAAGAATGTCAAGGCTGCTTCTCAGATTGTAGCGGCTAGCAAGAAGAGGCCCACTCGGCCCACCCATTCCACATCCCGTCCTGAACCCCCTCTTCGCCCTCGAGGCCAAGGGGAGCGCCTTTGGAACACATGGCGTAGGGACGGCGACGGCCGTTGTTTCTATTATCGTGAACCCGGGCATGGGATGGCTAATTGCCCCCAAAGAGGCCAAGTGGCCAATCGGCCGGCTAAGATTGTGTAAAGATTGCTTAACCTCTCCGATGTTGTAGCGTTCTTAATTAAAAAAAAAAAAAAAGACAACAACAACAACAACATACACACAGATTCTTGCACTCAAGTAAGATTAATACGCGCGTCATACGACCACATGGTCTCGCCCATTGGGCCTGTGCAAGAAGACATGAACGTGCCCACAAGACGCTTACACAATGTGTGTGTGTCCTCGAAAGACTGCCGTTGATAAGACTCATGACAAGATTTCTATGTCATCACCATATATGACCACCAACTACAGCCCAGTATGCCAAGTTGACATGCCCAATCCAATTGTTTATTACTTAAGGGATGACGTGGCCGAAGAATAGCGAGCGAGTGGGCACCTATAATTAGCGTTTGCCTTCCTTCCCGACAAAAAAAAAAAAAAAAAAAAAAAAAAAAAAAACTCTCTCCTTGTTGAGGTCGGAACTAAATGAGGTGAAGCACCTTCCTGACTCTCTACCGTCCCTATTTGTGTTCCCTCTCCCACCAGAGCTCGGAACCATTTCGGCCTATGCCGATGACACAACCAAGATTACCCGCATGCAAGGCCGCCTCCGTGACCGCGCTGCATGGTGGTCCGCCTGGTGCGACAGCCGCTTGATTCTATCGGTGATTACATCTGGATATTGCCTACCATGGGTTGCCTCTGAGCCCCCCCCATCTCGTACTAAGAATCATGCCGGTGCCTTGCAATTCACATCTTTCGCTGTAGGTGCAGTGGCCGAGCTTCTCGCCACCGGCGCAGCTCGGATCGTACCTCCTTCCGCAACCCTTACATGCGTTAGCCCATTAAACGTGATTGTCCAACCCTCTAAAAAGAGGCTGATATTGGACTTGCGGCATGTCAACTCATTCCTCTCGGTGCCTCGTTTTCGATACGAAGGACTTACTCGCGTTCCTGATTTGGTGCAAGAAGGCGATTGGCTATTCACCATCGATCTCAAATCTGGGTACCACCACGTCGACATTCACCCCGCCTTTTGGCGATTTCTCGGATTCTCCCTGCAAGGGCAGGACTACCAATTCCTCTCCTTGCCTTTCAGGCTGGCTACAGCGCCATTTGTGTTTACCCAGTTAATTAAGCAACTCTCCAAACGCTGGCGTAGCCGTGGCATCCGCCTTATTCCATACGTCGATGATATCCTATTCATTAGTGCCACTCGAACGGAGGCACTTCACAACCGCTCCATAATCATCGCCGACCTTGCAGCCGCGGGCTTCGTAGTGAATTTAAAAAAATCACAACTCGCGCCGGCACAATCTTTGAAGTTCTTGGGCCTCTTGCTGGACACGCGCACCACCACATTCTCTGTCGATGCGGATCGGCGCGATCGACTGTTTGCCGAGCTGGATGAACTAGGCACACTCGGCGCTAACGGGCGTCGCATCCCTGTTCGCCGCGTTGCCCGCATCACCAGCATGTTGACCTCCATGTCCTTGGCACTTGGCACCGTCGCGCGCGCCTTCTCCCACCACCTTCTCGCTCAGATCGCCGAATGCCACTCATGGGGGGCGGCCATTCTCCTAACCCCTGAGTCTGTTGAAGAGCTGCGTTTTTGGCTCACACAGTTCGACATTTTCAACGGCGCCCGCTTCCACAACCCGCATTTGTACGACGTTGTCATGTACGTGGATGCTAGCGACCATGCCTGGGGGGCTTGTTATCCCACGCCGGATGGTCGTGTCGGCTCGCTCTCCTCCCCGCTGCCTCTAGCCTTCTTGGGGTCGTCCAGTACCCTTCGCGAGTTGGCCGGAATCTTTTGGTCCCTTTCGGCCTTTTCTGTCGAAATCCGGCGTTCGCAAATCTTGCTCCGCAGCGACAGTCAGGCGGCCTACTACATCCTCCAGAAGGGAGGCTCTCGCCGTCCCGAGCTTACCTTCGTATGCCGCGCGAGTATTCAATTGTGCGTGCGCCATATGATCCGTCTCACGGTCCAATGGATTCCCCATGCGCTGAATACTGAGGCCGATGCTCTGTCCAAGATTGAGCTCCACGACGACTACTCCTTGACACGTCCTTGGTTTCTGCTGCTGGAGAGGCATTGGGGGCCTCATACCATCGACTTGTTTGCATCCCCTACCAATGTGCAGCTCGCTCGTTTCTGCTCCCTCGAGTTCTCACACTCGGCGGTTGCGCAAGATGCCTTTTCTATTAACTGGGGACACGAGAATTGCTTCGCCTTTCCTCCACCCGCCCTCATCCCGGCTGTCCTAACTCATGCTCGTCGCTCGCGCACTTCTCTCACTCTCGTGATCCCATATTGGCCCAGTGCTTTTTGGTGGCCTTTGCTAAGCCTGGACGGCTTCACTTGGGGCCCGGAGGTCGTTATGGCCCTTCGCCTTACCCTGGGTGCTAGTTGTTTACGTGTTGGCAGTGACCGTTATGCCTTTAGTGGTGCCGGTCTTCCGAACTCTCCAATGTATGCGCTTCGTTTTGCATTCAACTAATGTAGCATTTTATTTCACTGCGCAGGCTCATGTATTGGTCGATTATTGTCGGACCTTCTCACACTCACCGTCGATCTTCAGGCAAAGTCTACCCTTCGCACTTATGAACCCTATTGGCGACAGTTTCGAGCCTTCTGTTTGGCGCACTCACTTCCCTTCCTTCCCGCCACCGACCTGACATCGGCCCTCTTTCTGCTGCACTCGGTCCGTCGCGGCGCTACCGTCTCAGCCGTGCGCACTGCGTGTTCCGCCATATCCTGCGCCCATTGGCTGGTCGGCCACCCCTCCCCGATTCGCGGCCCCTTTTCTTCGCAAGTCAAGGATTATGCCATGCGTCATTGTGGCAAGCTATCTCAAGCGAAAGAGCCCATTCCTCCAGCCAAGATTTACGATATCTGTGACCTCTACTTCTCCTCGCATGATCCGGCCACATTCCAACGGGGCCTTATTCCCCTCCTCATGTTCGCAGCCTTCCTTCGTTTCTCTGATCTCATCTCCCTCCAGTGGCACCAGATCGAGTTCGATCGGGACTGCATGTGGTTGTTCATCCCCCGTTCGAAGACCGACCAAGCGGGCACCGGTGTTTGGGTCCCAGTGGCTGCTTCTTTTGCCCGCCACTGTCCGGTGTCGCGTGTCCAACAGTTCCTCTTCCTGGCTGGCTATTCTCCGCAGACCCTTGGCCCCCTTATTCGTATATTTCAGCCAGGTGCCCGAGCTTCCCCCTTAGATCGCCCTCCCTCGTACGCCGCCATTCGGGGTTGGTGTCGAGATGCTTTCTCCCGTGTCGGCCTCAACCC
This sequence comes from Closterium sp. NIES-67, assembly GCA_027943415.1. Taxonomy (NCBI): domain Eukaryota; kingdom Viridiplantae; phylum Streptophyta; class Zygnematophyceae; order Desmidiales; family Closteriaceae; genus Closterium; species Closterium sp. NIES-67. The sequence continues at coordinate 220,839 of BQMB01001026.1, forward strand.
AGCCCTCCTGGGCACCCATTCTTTCCGCAAGGCAGTTGCGACGGTCGCCGTTGATGTTGGAGTCCCCGACCGGCTTTTCAAGGCCCTCGGCCGCTGGCGAAGTGATACAGCCAAGGAGCTTTATATTACTCAGCTTGCCCGCGAGCTAGTGGCCGCTTCTCGCATGCTACAAGATCCTACTCGCTCGAGCGCGACCGATCGGTACCAGGCCACCCTTGAGCGCCACCGTCGACGCCCTCACACTTGAAGTCTCGTTCGACCTATGACGACTGCACTGCACACTCCTCTGAGGTCGTGTCACAATATGAGAAATTTTTTGTAATGAAAAATTTACAGATTGTGATTCGACTAGAAGAGGAGTTTGCTGTAAAGGAGACAAACTCCTTCATCTATCGGCAGGTCTTTCAGACCTGCCACCTAGTCTCATTTGCATTTTTCTGTTCCAACTTGCCCACCCTTCCCTCCCTTGCTTTGATAACTAGCATGGCCGCTCAGCCTTGTTCCCTTGCCATGTATTTGCCCTATCTAGTGTGCTGTATTATGGAGCTATGATATGCTATGACGACTGCACTGCACACTCCTCTGAGGTCGTGTCACAATTAGGAACTAGGACGGCATGAAAGTGGCGTGAGGTTTTAGGAGTTAGGAGAGAGATTGACGAGAGAAAAGAGGGCGTTAGAAAGAAGAGAGGGATACAAGGAGGGGTGTTGTACCCTCTACAGTAATGTTCAGTAACGTCTGCCAAGCCTACAATTATATACTAACATATATAATTTAACACAGGGCTGGGGTGAATTCCGGCCTACGTTATTTGTTGTGTCTCCATCGGTCGATTTCATGATTGCTTCTATCGGTTTCGTAATTTCCCTGATTCTGAGCTTTGTAATGTTATGGCTCAAAGCCGCGGAACGGCGCTCGTTTCTACCACCCATGGCGTTCTCAACAGGGCTGATTTTATCAGACTATTTTAGCCTGATTGTCTAAAATTTCAGACCCATTTTTTTGCCAATCCTGATTTTTCAGACTTAGGCTTTTTTGGATACTGAACCCTTCAGGGTATTAAAATTATTTAAGTTATAATTTATAGGCTTGGTATACTATTACTGAATACTGCTGTAGAGGGTACAACACCCCTTCTTGTATGCCTCTGTCTTCTTTTCAATTCTAACTTTTCTTCTCGACATTTCTCCTCACTACTCACGTTCCTAGATCTACTTTCCTCCCACCATCCCATGGCGTCCAGGGCCCAAAATTGGTTTTAGAGCACACTTTGGAATCAGGGTCTGCCTGGCAAAACACCCTGACGTAAAGGGTGACTTCTTTTTTGAGTCTGATTCTGCAGCCTAATTTTTTTCGCACCCTGTCTGTTCAGGGTATTTTTTCACGCACATTGATTGCAGCACACTTAAGTGTGCACTTTAATATTGCAGTTAACATGTACAGTTATCTCTACATGGAACTGAAAGGCTAGCACTAAGGGGGCGGTTCATGCGTCACATGCAATGAACTCTCGCCGGCTGGGACCAAGGCAATATCGCTGCCAACGACCAATAGCGAGCCTAACAGAAGCTGACGCAGGGACAGCTGGAGGGGAATATTCGACAGCGCGGGTGGGTCAGGGTGGCATACTGCCGCAGGTGGCAGGAATGTGGATGGCATTTGCTGATGGTGCGCAAGGAAAAACGCCACGCGTAAAGCACTTGACTGTTTTGCATTAAGGGAAATTTATGGGCCACCCTGACGTATCAGGGTTGGCCGGACGCACACCCGGATTTAGCCAGGGTGAAAAAAAGGAACACTTTCTACATCAGGGTAAAAAAATTTCAAACCCTGAAAAATCAGACTAGTTCAAAAAATGACCCTTAAAATCAGGGTAATCAGGGCATTTCACCCTGATATTTTGGGGCCTGATGGCGTCATTCCTAGCTAAGCTAGTGTCCTAACTTTAGGAACCTATACTCATAAGTTTCTGATATGGTATCAGAGCGGTCTGCTCCTAGCGGGCCTGCTCCTCACGATTCCGCCGTGCTTTCCTCTCCTTTTCCTCACGCTGCCATGGCGGCCGCAGCGGCGTCACGCTGTGGCGGCGTCGTCTTGTCGCCGGCTGCGCCGTCCTGCCGCAGCCGTCTCGACACGCAAACGTGGCGCCGCGCTGACGTCGTCCCGGTCGTGTCGTACCGCCGCGACCGTCTCGTCGTGCTGCTGTGGCGACATGCGGCCAGCGCTCGGCCTTAGCGCTGGCCAGCACACACGCACTTTGTCGCGCCACACCTGTGCTGCTGCAGCCCTGCCCCCGTCCCCTGCATCCCCTCTTACTCGCCGCAGCCGATGGCTGCCTTGCACCGGCCGTCCCACCGTTGCGGAACCTGGCCACGCCGCCGAGTGGGGCGAGCGCCGCCGCCGCCGCTGCTTTTGTCGAAGCCCCCGCTGCCGCCGCTGTTGCCGCTGGCCTACTTGCCGCCGCACGCCGCCGCTGCCGCCGCTGCTGTCGTCACTGCCGCCGCCGCCGTCGTCGCCACCGGACCCTCGTAGCTGTTGTCGCCGCCCCGCCCGTGGAGGGGTCTACCGGGTTGTCAACAGCCGCTGCTGCTGCAGAGTAGTGGGGTGCTAGGTTAGGGGGTGTGTGTGTGTGGTGTGGGTGTGTGTGGGCTTGACACTACCAAGCCTAGGGGGTGTATTAAAATTATTTAAGTTATAATTTATAGGCTTGGTATACTATTACTGAATACTGTTGTAGAGGGTACAACACCCCTTCTTGTATGCCTCTGTCTTCTTTTCAATTCTAACTTTTCTTCTCGACATTTCTTCTCACTACTCACGTTCCTAGATCTACTTTCCTCCCACCATCCCATGGCGTTATTCCTAGCTAAGCTAGTGTCCTAACTTTAGGAACCTATACTCCTAAGTTTCTGAGACAGGGTTGTATGATTTTGGATCCTGAAGTTTTCAGAGTAGTCGTTGTGCGGATGCTGAGGTTTCAGAGTACATCGCGTATGGACTCTGAATGCGACATCCATGGACCTTGTGTTCAAATTATATTTTATATAATTGTAGGCTTGATAGTTGTGCTACAAACTGCTTCCTACTGTAGAGGGGATAACTCCCCTTCTTGTACTTCATTCTCTTCTAGTCTAACTCTCTTCTCACTCGTCAATCTTCCTAGCTAAACCTCGGCCGCCATTTCATGGCGGCCTTCTCCTTTCTTGCTACATCACTTCATAACACCTTGTACTTTCCACGAGATTTCCTCTACTACGTCATATGCTGCCTTCCATCATTTCACCCCCGCACGTCTCACATGCAGTATCTGGACTTGGCAGGATTCCTGCCCCTTCTGTGACTGTGATGCTGCCTCAACAGGGACTTTGCCGCTCAGCGCGTCATGCATCATGCCAGGTGTGCATGCTAAGGACCTCTACGTGGGTGTGTTGGAAGCAGGGCCCTAGATTGGTTTTGAGGCTTCTTGATCCATCAAGATTCTCCCTTAAGAAAAGTCTGAATTTTCAGGGTCCCCTTAAAAAAAATCTTGAGCCATTAGAATTACAAAAAAAAAAAACTGATTTTTCCAATATTTCTATACATGTTATGGTTCATGAATTTTGTGTGTTCAAGTCTTGGTTTTTGGGGGTCCTGGGAATTCGTAGCGAATTCGCGTGTGTGTGGTGGTGAGATTGGGGGATGGACAGGAAACTGTTGGTGCAACCCTATGGCTTGCACTCGGCTTGTCGTCCTTGTTTGTGTGTGTGCATGCATGGCATGGAATGAATTGTGAGTCTATGTCATTGCTATCCAGTGCTTGTGTGTGTGTTTGAATGGTGTATCACAATGTGGTTTGTGTCGGTCAAGACATTAGCGAGTTTTTACAACTCGCATGTCAAGTCGTCGTTTGCGTGTCGCATGCGTTTTTTTTTTCTATTTTGTCGAGTGTGAAGTGTCCATCGTGTCGCAGGTGTGTGCAGCAAGCCCCCATCAACTCAAGAAGAATTTATCTTGCAGATCCAAGAACAAGAGCTCAAGATTTCAAGCCCAAGGGACGCGGATAAATATTAAATAGTGAAAATAGTAACGTTACTTCGGGTAGTGTTACATTTCACTTGGTGTAGCCCCTTGGAGGGTTGGTTTCGAGACTCTTCATGGTTGGGGACTCTCTGGTGGTGTACCACCAACCTGGACCTCGGCTCTTGGGGTATGTAGAGGCTGGGAACCATCTCCCTCTCGAACTCTTCTTGCTAAGTTTGTACTCCTAAGACTATAGTGGCTGCTATACCTCCTGCCAGTCAAACCGCCATAGCGTCGTCAAATCTTCATGGAATTTCATGATTCAACTTGCTGCTGATAGACGACAGCAATACGCTCCAGATCCAACTTACAGATCACAGTTTGACTCAGCCACCAGATCGTTATCAATATTTGAAGCCGTCTGACGGAAATCCGACTGTGCTCTCTATCTCTCATTATAGGCACATCTGAGCCTATTGTGACTATAACAGAGGTATCAGAGCCCCTTGGAGCCGTCTCGACCATGCCTGGACCTGAGGAAGGGGGTGGCAGAGGTGCTGGAGGTAGAGAGGACGCCCAAGCACAAGGTCAACACCAAGATCCACCCGTTGCTCCGGTGCAACCTAGCCTTGGACCCTCTAGGGATGAGCCTAGAGTGTTTGGCCTTGACAAGTTCAACGGTGACAACTTTGCTGAGTGGTCCTTCAAGATGGAGAACATCTTTGACCACTATGATCTGCTGGAGGTGATGGAAGGAACGGAGAAGCGCCCCGAGAACGACCCGGAGAAGAGCCCGTGGGTGCGGAAGAGCGCACAAGGCTACCTTCTACTTGGGCAAGCGTTGGGGAGCAGCCAAATCCGTCACATCAAGCCTTTTCAGCGTGAACCAGCAAAGGGACCAAAGGCATGGGCTGCTCTCAAGGGTGTACACGCTCCTGCAACAGCGGCGGTGGCTGTGGTTTTGGAGCGGCAAATGGCGGCACTTCGAATTGACGAAGGCGAACCGGTGGAGGAAGGAGTGCAGAAATTCTTCGACTTGTTGACACGGCTCGAAGGAGCTGACCTGAACTACAGTGACCTTCAAAAGAAGACCAAGTTGCTGGCCTTACTTTCGGACTCATGGTCCTCGCTCATCATCAACCTTAATCGAGATCTGCCCCGTCTCTCACTCGAAGATGTGAAGCGCGAAATCTTACAAGAAGATTTCCGCCGTCGCGAATTGGCGGGTCCCGATGGTGCCGGAGTTGCAAGCATGGGCCGTGGGCACGGCCGTGGAAGGGGCAGAGGGCAAGGAGGAAGATTTGGCAGCAGTAACTTCAATAGAGGCCGTGGTAATGGAGGATATGGCAGCAACAACAACAACAATGGCTACGGGCGTGGGCGCGGTCGATTTGATGGCGAATGCCACTTTTGCCACAAGACCGGCCACATGTGGAGAGATTGCTTCAGATTGCCTGATGGATGGACCCCTTCTCAAGGCCAAGAGGGCAGAGGAGCAAGGGGAGGAAGAGGCAGAGGTCGTGGAGGCCGTGGTGGTCGTGGAAGCGAAGCGGCAAGCATGAAAGGTGGAGACTACGACAAGGACTCGAGTGAAGATCGATACCCGGGCCAATTCTTCTTTGTCTCCACGCAAGCGGCAGCTGCAGCAGGAGGTGTGGAAGGCTTTGAGGAGCCAGCTACTGTGGGAAAGGTCACCCTTCACTCTCTGGACTTTTGGGTGATCGATAGTGGCGCCACCTACAGCATGACACCTCGTGCGGACTTGCTCACCGAACTCGAACCGTCGCCGGTCAAGCATGTTACATCGGCTTTGGGGCAGCGAGCAGAGGTGAAGGGCATGGGCAAGGCCATGTTCAAGGGTGCTGATGGGAAGATGGTGGGCCTCAAGAACGTGCTTTTGGTGCCCAACCTAGCAGCCAACCTGATTTCCGTTCGGCGTTTGCAAAAGGCCAGCATGGACACATCTTCCAAGGGATCCAAAACCTATACCGCAAGGCTTGGTGAGCGGAAGCTTTGGGACCTTCATGAGGACAGGGACATCTACAATGAGATGTGGCAAATCCCAGTGGTCCCCATGCCTAAAGAGAGGCAAGTGGCAGCAAGCGTCAGCACCAAGCGTGAAGCGGTTGGTGGAGGTGATCACGGAAAGCAAAGTGGCACCAAGAGTGACTCGAAGGAGTGCAACCTTGGAGAGACCAGCAAGGCGTGTGAACCCAAGGAGAATGGTGCAGCAGCCAAAGGTGGTGGAAATGAGGAGGAAAAGGCTAAGATCAACAAAGCAGCAGCGGCGAAGGAGAAAGGAGAGAGCTTGTGGGGCACAATTGCGAGTGCCGCTTTCTCAAACCCGACTTCCGCTACGGGAGAGTGTGATTGGCTGACCTTGCATCGGCGAATGGGGCATGTGGCATTGCCCATTTTGCAGCAGATAGTTAAGCAAGAGATGGTCAGTGGGATACGTGTCAAGGGGGAGCCCAATGAGGTGCTTGGCTGTCCAACATGCATGCAAGCCAAGTTCACCCGCTACCCGTTCCATAGCTCGGAGACAACGGCGAAGGCACCACTTGATGAGGTGGTGATGGATGTGGTGGGCCCCTTGAAGCTTGGAGCTGCTGGAGCAGAGTACTTCCTCACCATTGTGGACGTCTACACTCGCATGACTTGGGTGTATGTACTGCCCAAGAAGAGTGACGTAGCTGAAACGGTGAAGACCGATTGGTTGCCGATGGTGGAGCGGCAACAAGACCGACTTGTGAAGGCGATTCGCACTGACCGTGGGGGAGAGTTCCTGAGCAAGGATTTCTGAACTTGGCTGAAGAATCAGGGCATAAGGCACTCTCTTACCATGCCCTACTCTCCTGCAATGAACGGCATCGCCGAGCGTGCGAATCGGACACTCACGGAGACGGCTCGGGGACTTCTCATTGAAGCCGGTCTACCCAATTACTTTTGGCCGGATGCGGTGCGGCATGCTTGTGTGGCCAAGAACAGAGCCTTGACTCATGTGGGAGAAGACAAATGGGTGCCCTATGTGGAGTGGATTGGAAGGAAGCCGAAGGTGGATATGCTTCGGGTGTTCGGGTGCATGTGCATGGCACTTGTGCCTAAGAAACTTCGGCACAACAAGCTTGATGCCAAGGCAACATGGGCCGTGCACCTGGGCATGGCCCAAAACAGCAAGGGATGGCTTCTATGGGACCCATTTACCAAGAAGTTCCTGGTGAGCAGAGATTGCAAGTTCATGGAGAACTTACCGTACAAGGAGTGGAAGGCGGAGAACCAAGCGAAGATTGGTGTGCGGCTTGGAGAGGTGAAGAGTACCGGCTTGGAGCATGTGGAGCTGCCCTTGGAGCTGAGTAGCAGCAGCACAATCACGAGGCAATCTCCCCAAATGAATGGGGATGAGGAGGAGGAGGAGGTGCAGCAAGGTAATGAGCGTGCACCGCCACTTCCGCCTCGTGCTACAAGTGCTCGCGGGAACCGATCGGATTTACCGCAAAGCCATGAGAGCATTCAAGTCCCTGCAGCAGAAGAGGAAGGAAGGGGGAGAAGGAGGACTCAGCCCCCCAATAGGTTGAGCTATGAACGGCTTGGAGGACCAGCCAACTCAACCTTGACCGGTTCGGCTCTCATGCTAGGCGATGATGCGGAAGATGAAAGCGAGGAGTGCGCCTTTGCCTTCTTCTCTCCGGTGGAGATGCCGGGGGAGCCTACAAATCCCAAGGAGGCTTGGGAGGGCCCCAATGGGAAGGAGTGGAAGAAGGCCTCAGATGAAGAAATGGGGAGCATCATAGAGAACGACACATTTGACTTGGTGAACCTACCTCCGGGGCGGAAGGCGATCTCTTCCAAGTGGCTCTTCAAGCGCAAGACCGACGCCGACGGCAACATCGAGCGCTACAAGAGCAGACTTGTAGCCAAGGGGTATCAGCAGCAAGAGAAGAAGGACTACAATGAAGTGTATGCCCCTGTGGTGAAGGGTACAACCCTTCGAACCCTCTTCGCCGCGGCGGCCATCAAAGGATGGGTGGTGAAGCAAATGGATATAGTAACGGCCTTCCTCAACGGCGTTTTGGAGGAAGAGACCTACATGGAGCAGCCAGAGGGGTACAATGATGGGAGTGGCAGAGTGTGGAAGCTGAAGAAAGCACTCTATGGCCTCAAGCAAGCCCCTAGGCAATGGTACATCAAGCTGCGGGAAGTCTTGGAGGCGATCGGCTTCACTCCCTCAACGGCCGATCAATCCTTGTTCATGCTTGGCGAGGGGGAGCAGAGGAGCTTCATGGTGGTTTATGTGGATGACATCCTCATATTCTCACCCTCCTCTGACCTTGTGAAGGAGGTGATGCTGAAGCTTCAAGACAAGTTCAAGTGCAAGACCCTTGGTGACGTCAACTACTACCTTGGGCTTCACATTGAGCGAGATGTGGAGAAGCGGTGGATGCGAGTGCATCAAAAGAAGTACTTGGAGGCCTTGGCTGCAACCTTTGGAAAGAGTGAAGGACATGTGGCTACTCCTCTTCCCTCAGGGTTCAAGTGTGTGAAAGGACCAGCGGAGGAAAGTGTTGGTGAAGAGGAGAGGCGGCGTTTTCACTCCTTGGTGGGCAGCCTCATGTATGCGGCCGTTCACACAAGGCCGGATGCAGCCTTTGCCACCGGGCAGCTGGCTAGGGTTGTCCAATGCCCTAATGAAGAGCAGGTAGCAGCTGGAGAGAGGGTGGCCAAGTACCTTGGCCAAACAGCAACTGTTGGACTGCAATACTCCGCGGCGGCACAAAGGCGTCAAAAGGGTGCGGATGGAGTCGAACCCGGGAGGCTCTTTCTCACCGCCTTCTCTGATGCATCTTGGGCATCAGAACCAGAGGACATGACAAGTGTGGGAGGCTTCATTTGCTGTGTTGGTGGAGGTCCAACAGCTTGGGAGAGCAAGAAACAAGTGGACCAAGCATTGAGCTCGGTGGAGTCCGAGTACATGGCACTCTTCCGTGCCATAAGAGAGGTTGTGTGGCAGCGGCGTTTGCTAGCTGAATTGGGGGAGGAGCAGCAAGGACCTACCCCACTCTATTGTGATAGCCAGGGTGCTATTGCATTGGCTAAGAATCCGGTTCTTCATGGCCTTACCAAGCACATGAAGGTGAAGTGGCATTGGGTGAGGAGCATGGTAACCGCGGGTGAAGTGGAGTTGCACTACGTGAAGACGACGGCACAGCCTGCGGATATGATGACCAAGAGGCTGGTTGAGCAGCAGCATTGGAAGTGTTGCAAGCTTTCTGGGATGGCTCTGAACTAAGGGGAGCAGATTCTAAGGCCAACAATCCGAGGGGGAGTTTGTTGGTGCAACCCTATGGCTTGCACTCGGCTTGTCGTCCTTGTTTGTGTGTGTGCATGCATGGCATGGAATGAATTGTGAGTCTATGTCATTGCTATCCAGTGCTTGTGTGTGTGTTTGAATGGTGTATCACAATGTGGTTTGTGTCGGTCAAGACATTAGCGAGTTTTTACAACTCGCATGTCAAGTCGTCGTTTGCGTGTCGCATGTGTTTTTTTTCTATTTTGTCGAGTGTGAAGTGTCCATCGTGTCGCAGGTGTGTGCAGCAAGCCCCCATCAACTCAAGAAGAATTTATCTTGCAGATCCAAGACCAAGAGCTCAAGATTTCAAGCCCAAGGGACGCGGATAAATATAAAATAGTGAAAATAGTAACGTTACTTCGTGTAGTGTTACATTTCACTTGGTGTAGCTCCTTGGAGGGTTGGTTTCGAGACTCTTCATGGTTGGGGACTCTCTGGTGGTGTACCACCAACCTGGACCTCGGCTCTTGGGGTATGTAGAGGCTGGGAACTATCTCCCTCTCTAACTCTTCTTGCTAAGTTTGTACTCCTAAGACTATAGTGGCTACTGTACCTCCTGCCAGTCAAACCGCCATAGCGTCGTCAAATCTTCATGGAATTTCATGATTCAACTTGCTGCTGATAGACGACAGCAACATGCTCTAGATCCAACTTACAGATCACAGTTTGACTCAGCCACCAGATCGTTATCAATATTTGAAGCCGTCTGACAGAAATCCAACTGTGCTCTCTATCTCTCATTATAGGCACATCTGAGCCTATTGTGACTATAACAGAAACGACAATTGGTGGGGGGGAGAGGGGGGAAGGGTGTCAACTTATACATGTATCATGAATGTAGAAGTTATAGGCTAGTATCGGTGTGTGCTCTTAGTTAGTACAACCCAATTGCTATATGTTCCCTGTTTTCCCCTCTAGTAAAATATTCACGTATTCTAACATGGTATCGAGTAGGTTAGGTCCTCCCACCCGCTTCCGCCCGCGCCCTAGGTTAGCGCCCGCCCGCCCCTTAGAGCCCGCTCGGCCCTTAGCGCCCGTCGCGCCTGCTAGGCCCCCGTAGCGCTCGCTAGGCCCCCGTCGCGCCCGCTAGGCCCCCCGTCGCGCCTGCTTGGCCCCGTCGCGCCTGCCTGGCCCCGTTGCGCCCGCTTGGCCCCGTCGCGCCCGCCTGGACTTGCCGAGCCCGCCTGGCTCCATCGCGCCCGCCTGGCCCTGTCGTGCCCGCCTGGCCCTGTCGCGCTAGCCTGGCCCCTTAGCGCCCGCCTGGCCCTGTACCGCCCTCCTGGCCCCCGTCGCGCCCTCCTGGCCCGTAGCGCCCTCCTGGCCCGTAGTGCCCTCCTGGCCCCCGTCGCGCTCGCCTGGCCCTGTCGCACCCTCCTGGCCCCGTCGCACCCCCCTGGCCCAGTCGCCCCCGCTTGGCCCCGTCGTACCCTCCTGACCCCGTCGTACCCGCCTGGCCCCGTCGAGCCCGCCTGGCCCCACCGCGCCCGCCTGGCCCCACCGCGCCCGCCTGGCCCCACCGCGCTCACCTGGCCCTCTAGCGCCTACCTGGCCCCACCGCGCCCGCCCGACCTGTTGCGCGCCCCGGCCCCTCCTAGTGACCGCCCGGCCCCTCCTCGTGACCGTCCGGCCCCTCCTAACGACCGCCCGGCCCCTCCTAGCGCCCGCCCGGCCCCTCCTAGTGACCGCCCGACCCCTCCTAGTGACCGCCTGGCCCCTCCTAGCGACCGCCCGGCCCCTCCTAGCGCCCGCCCGGCCCCTCGTAGCTACCGCTCGGCCCCTCCTAGCGACCGCCAAGCCCCTCCTAGCGCCCTCCCGGCCTCTTCTAGCGCCGGCCCGACCCCCCTTCCTCGTGCCGTCCGGCCCCTTTTGCGCCCGTCAGGCTCCTAGCGCCCGCCCGGCCCCCTCGCGCCTCCCCGACTTCCAGCGCCAGCCCGGCCCCTCCTACTACCCGCCCGGCCCCTCCTCGTTCCTGCTCGGCCTGCCGTGCCACCTCGGGCCCCGTCTCCTCTACTCGCCCGTGCTGGGGTGCCTCGCTGCCGCCATGCTGGAGAGTGCTGCCGCCGTGTCCCCGCGCCGCTGTGCTCCTGAGGAGCTGTGGAGCTGTGCTGCTGTGTCGCTGACCCTGCACAATGGCTGACTTCGTGCTCCGTCTGGACGCTGAGGGCCACGCGGTTGACTTCGCCGCCTGGCTCTCCGACCTCCGCCGACACCTTACAGGTCAGCGCCAGGATGGCCACTCCTTAGTCGTCCATGCTGATGGCTTACTCCCCCGCCCCCCTGCCCCTGCTCCCCTCCCTGCTGACCCCTCCTCTGATGACCGTGAGGCCTTCTCTACTGTTGCTCTTGCCTGTGCGGTCTGGGACTCACGCGATGCAATAGCTCAGGTTGCTATCAGTCACGCCCTCCCTATGTCTGAGCGCTCGCGTTTTGCTACACTTGATACGGCCAAAGCTTATTAAGACGCCGTTATTGCTCGCTATTCCACTCCTGCCTCCGCTTCTGCCGGCCGCTTGCTCTTTCCGATGCTGTTCCCAGACCTTGCTGCCTTCCCTACTGTCGCAGACTTTGCCACTCACTTGCGTGCCCTAGAGACTCGCTATCGCACTGCCAGCACTGCTGCCCAGCTCACTGCGCTCCCCCACCCTTTCTGCATGACGCTCTATTTTATCGCCATGCGCCTGCCGGACCGCCTAGCTAGTGCTCGCGACCACTTCCTTAGCCAGCACCCGGGTGACCTCACCCTGACCGCCTTTGTCGACACCCTCACCGAGATCGAGACTCGCCGGCGCACTATCGCTCAGTCGAGCGGTGCGCCGGCAGTCTCTATCTTTCACGGCTGTGCCCCCTCCCAGTGCACGTTCACTGACGTTTCGGCTGCGGTCGCCACTACGACCCCCATTATCGAGACCGCTGCTGCGGTACACCCGCAGCAGCGCTCGCGTCGCGGTGGCCGTGGACGCCAGGGAGGTCGGGGTGGTGGCGCTGGTGGTGGTGGGAGTGGTGGTGGTGACGGTAGTCCGCCTTAGGGGACTACCACCAGCTGGCAGGAGCAGACACAGTCCCCTCCGCAGCAGGAGCAGCCCCAGCCGCAGCCGCCGTCCCAGCAGCAGCCGCCGCAGCCGTGGGCTCATCTCCCGCCTGGTTGGCCCGGCACCTCCGGAGGTAGTGGCCATGGTGGCGGCCCGCGCAGCTCGGCGTCTACTGGCGGATCCGGTGCTGTGACCTGCCAGTACCAGCTTCAGATTGGGCCTCTCCGTGGCACTCTGTGCCGCCGCCCGCACCCGACTTGCCCGCTGTTTCCGCCGCCTCGACGATCTCTTTTGTCGTCGCTTTGGCCCGGCCCCGGACCTCCCCGACTGGCACAGCCTGCTCCGCCAGGGCGTGCCGATCTTTGAGTTAGACATGGATCAGATAGGTGCTGCTTTGCATGCCTTGTATGCTGACGCTTCTAGTGTTGCTGGATCTTACTACCCTGTGTACTCTAGTTTAGGTGTTGCACCCTTGTGTAGCTTAGTCTCCCCTGCTGTGTCCCTGCATTGGCTCCGTTCCTGGCCTCCGCCACTGCTTCGCTGTCCTTCACTCTCGACTCCGGTGCTTCTGCCTGTTTCTTCCGCGACCGTTCCACGCTCACGCCGCTTGCTGCGCCTGCTGCTGTCTCTCTCGCTGACCCCTCTACGGGTCCCGTCGTCACGTCCCTTCCCCGTCCAGCAGTTTCCTCGGGCTCTCTTACAGGCCTCCACGTTCCTCGTTCTCCAGGAACCTAGTTGGTGTCAGCTGTCTCCAGGACCTCGGCGTCACCACTACGTTCCCTGGGCACGAGCGGTTCGCTGTCTGTTCTGAGGCTGTCTCAGGTTCCTCCCTTGCGACGTTCCCCCGGGACCCGGTGTCCGGTCTGTTCACCCTGGACACCGCTTCCCCTCGGTTGGTGCGTCCTCCCAGGTCGCTGCAGCTTGCTCGTATTGGTCCCTCACTCACCCGTCCCTTCTGTGGCACCATCGCCTAGGTTACCCTGCACTCCCGTGTCTGCATCACATGTCCCAGCACGGTCTTGTCTTAGGCCTCGTCGCATCGCTCCCCGCCCTTCCCCTCTCGCCTGCTCCACCGTGCATGCCCTGCGTCGAGGGCCGGCTCCGCCGTGCCCCTCACTCCTCCTCGCTTCGCCCTGCTACTGCTCCCCTTCAGACCCTGCACCTGGACGTTTGGGGCCCAGCCCCCGTCCCCGGACCGCGTGGCGAGCGCTACTTTCTTGTGCTCGTCGATGACTACACGCGCTACACCACGGTGTTTCCCCTGGAGCGGAAGGCCGATGTGCCCGACGTTCGCTTCTGGTCGGCTTGGACAGTTCTGTCGTGCGGAGGGCATCACCCAGTCGTACACCTTGCCGGACTCGCCACAGCAGAATGGGGTTGCTGAGAGCCGCATCGGCTTGGTCATGGAGGTGGCTCGTACCTCCATGATCCATGCCGGTGCACCCCATTTTCTGTGGGCGTTCGCCATTCGCTACGCCGCTCACCAGCTTAACCTGTGGCCACGCTCCCAGCGGCCGCAGGTTTCGCCGACCCTCCTTTGGACCGGGTCCCCCGGTGACGCGTCTGCGTTCCACGTCTGGGGTTGCCTTGCTCACGTTCGTGCCTCTGGCACGGACAAGCTCACTGCCCGCACTGTCCCCTGTGTCTTCCTTGGTTTCCCCTTGGACTCGTCTGACTGGCTCTTCTACCACCCGCAGTCTTACCGCTTCCTCCACTCTCGTGACGTCACCTTTGACGAGTCCGTCTCCTTCTACCGTCGCTTTCCTCACCGAGGTCTCCCGGTTCCCCCCCCCCTGTTCCTTGCCCCCTCTCCCCCGGTAGCCCCTCCTCCCCTCTTGCTGCGTCCTGCCCCGTCTGGTGTCTCCCATGTCACTCCCGTCCCGTCAGTTGTCCCTGTTGAGGAGTCTGCTGACTCTGGTGGTCCCCCCGCCCCGCCCTTGCCGTGCCCCGCTTCCCTGGTGTCTCCGCCCCCGCTGTCGCAGTTGCCGCCGTCGTCGCCGCCGCCGTCGCTGCCGCCGTCGTAGCCGTCGCCGCCGCCGCTGCCGTTCTTGGCCTCTGGGGGTGTTGGCGCTGAGGATGGTGTTCGTCCTGCGGCTCCTGGCGTGGTCTGTCCCGGCGGGACTGGGGGCGCCGCTGGGGCTGGAGAGGGTTCTCGCTCTGAGGGTGTTCGTTCTGGGGGTGGTGCTATTGAGTGTTCTCCCGGAGGTCTTCGTGCCCCTGCAGGTTTGAGGGTCGAGCCCCAGTCCCCGCCCCAGCCGCAGCACCAGCCGCCGCAGCCGTCGCCGTTGGTCTCCGCTCTTCGCCTGCTCGGCCTTCCCTCCCCTGACCGCTCGCCGGTGTCTCCCCCACCTCCTCCTCCCCTTCCTGTCTACGGTCCTGTGTTCCCGCCCCCGGACTCTTCGCCGGCCCGTCTTCCTCCTCGTTCCCCCCTTGTGTCCCCTCCGCTGTCTCCTGACCCTACACCTCCGTCCCACGTTTGGTCTCGCCGTCCCTCCCGTGCTCGTCCCGTCTCCCCTGTCTCGCGCTCTCACCCTATGTTACTCCGTTCTCACTCGTCTCGTCCTCCCCTCCTCCCCTCGCCTCCTCCCTCGTCTCTTGTTGTTGCACCTCCCCCGCTGTCTGACTACCTCCGTGCCGCTCGTCCCCTTGTCCCTCGGGTCCTTGCCTCTCTTGTTACCGACCCGTCTGTTCCTGTCTCCCGCCTTGACGTGCTTGTCGCTGCTGTCGCTGACTTCGCCTCTACCCGCCACCTTGACTACGCTACCGCTCTGGTCTCTGACCATGCCCGTCCTTCGTCCGTCGGGGGTGCACCTGCCCTTGGCAGTGACGTACTAGAGGACAGGCAGTACGAGCTTGCTTTCCTTTCCGAGGCCGCTCCCCATCTCTGCTCCATGCTCCTAGTCCCAGAGGGTGACCCAGATGCCTTCGACATCCCTACCCCTCGCACCTACGCTGAGGCGACCGCGGGACCCTGGGCCTCTCAGTGGATAGCTGCCATGGAGCAGGAGATGGCATCTTGGAGGTCCACTGGCACTTACGTCGACGCAGTTCCCCCGCCTGGGGCGAACGTAGTCGATGGTCGGTGGCTCTTCAAGGTGAAGCGCCCCCCTGGAGAGCCGCCTGTCTTCAAGGCGCGCTACGTGGCCAGAGGCTTCACCCAGCGCGAGGGGGTTGACTTCTTCCGGACCTTCGCCCCGACTCAAAGATGACCACTCTGCGGGCGCTGCTACATGTAGCAGCATAGTGTAATTACGAGCTTCACTCCCTTGACTTCTCTACTGCCTTTCTTCAGGGCAGCCTACACGAGCAGGTCTACCTGCGCCGACCACAGGGCTTCACTGGTACCTTCCCCCGTGGGACCCAGTGGCTTCTGAGGCTCCCCGCGAGTGGCACGACACGCTGCGTGCCACGCTAGCAGACCTGGAGTTCTTTCCGTCCTTTGCTGACCCCTCGCTGTTTGTGCGTTCCGGCCAGACTCCGTTCTACATCCTTGTCTACGTAGACGACCTGGTCTTCGTTACTGCTGACAGGGATGCACTGGCCTCCGTGAAGGCCGAGCTGCTGAAGGGACACACCTGCACTCACCTTGGAGAGCTGCGTCGCTATCTTGGCCTGCAGATCTCTAGGGACAGAGCAGCACGCACCATCACTCTCACACAGTCACACTTGGTGCGTCAGGTCCTATAGAGGTTCGGTCTTCAGTTCTCCTCCGCACAGCCCACACCTCTACCTGTAGATCATGGGCTCTCTTCTCCCGTTCCTGAGGAGCCAAAAGAGCCCAGCGGCCCCTAAGCAGAGCTGGTGGGTTGCCTCATGTACCTGATGACTTGCACTCGCCTAGATCTTGCATACCCTCTCAGCATCCTGGCTCGCTTTGTGGCCACTGGCAGACACCGACCACAGCACTGGTCGGCCGCTAAGAGGGTTTTGCGATATCTAGCAAGTATAGTGGGCATGGGGTTAGTGCTAGGAGGACGCAGGTCGGTGGTCCTCACTGGGCACACAGACGCTTCTTGGGCAGACGACTCTGAGACTCTCACGTCGTCTCAGGGCTACTGTTTTAGCCTTGGCTCGGGTGCTATCTCTTGGAGATCCACTCGCTCGTCGTCTGTTGCTCAGTCCAGCTATGAGGCTGAGATCTACGCGGGTGCCATGGCGGCACACGAGATCCGCTGGCTGACCTTCTTGCTCACTGACTTAGGTGAGCGGCCTAGCTCTGCCCCGGTCCTGTACGCTGACAACATGGCCATGATCCTCCAGTGTCAGGAGCCTCGACTTGAGGGCAGAGTGAAGCATATCCAGCTGCGGTACTTCCTCCTGTGCGAGGTACAGCAGCGTCGCCAGGCCCGTGTAGTTCACTTGGCTGATATCTTTACGAAGGCGGTTGCGCCTAAAGATCATCAGCGGCACTGTGTACAGCTTGGTCTTGTTCCTGTAGCTACTCACTTGTTAGGACCCTGATTGGATTATTTTAACAATTACTCTCTCTTCTGCGTGCAGGTACGGCTTTCAACAGATGGTCCACTGCCTGGCGACTCTTCTTCAACGGACCCAGATGCAACACATTCAATCGTCCCCGTTCATTGGCATTAGTTGTGACGAGAGCACTGATCGTTCCAGAGGGAAGCACTTGATAGTGTACCTCACGTTCCTGCGCCATCGCCGTGTCGTCAGCGAATTTTTCTCGTTGCTCACCGTCGAGAAGTGCGACGCCGCCTCCCTGCTCTCCGTGCCTCATCTTCAAGGCGCCGGCATCGAACTAAACCGCATCACGGGAATCAGCACCGATGGCGCTTATGTCATGGTTGGGCACGAGAACGGTCTCGTGGCACGGCTCCGCGAGCACATCCCTCACCTTGTGTCGTTCCACTACATCGCCCACCGGTATAGACTCATTATGTTATGTTCTCGCTTTGTTTTTAATCGTTTACTAATTTGTTTCTGTGGATTGTGCGCAGGGAAGCTCTGGCTGTGAAGGACGCCGCGTCTGCCTGTCCAGACTTGGACATGGTCGACAAGGTTATCCGAACTCTGGCCGATCTCCTCGGCCATTCAAGCATGTGGAGCCAGCGGTTCATCCACAAGACCAACCTTGAAGTTCAAGGAATCCACGCGATTCGGTGGCTGTCCAGGGGCGAGGCAGTCAGACGCCTCTGTAAGGTCCTCGGTGCTGCCATCATTTTACTGTATGAGTATAACCATGAGCTGTACGAGGTTGTCATCTCATACAAGTTTCAGTTTTGTCTCTTCTTCTGGGCGGACGTCCTCGCCATCATGAACGAGCTCAACCTCAAGTTTCAGAAGCGAGAGGTGAGCCCTTACATGTGAGCTTGTGGTATGTTCTTTCACAATCAGCACTAACATTCTGCCCCTTGATTTGCGCCCCCATGTTTCCACCACCCCTCCCCCCCTCCCCGCCCGACCGCAGGTGGATGTCACCGAGATAACACAGGACGTCGATGAGGCGGCGGGGGATCTTCGGCACCGCTACTTGGAGTGCGGCGGGGTTTTCGGTGCGGGCGTAAGCGGCACGTGGCTGTCGGCTTTCTTAATCGTGTACGGGCAACGGGGGGCAAAGAGAGTGAAGGTGCACGGCGTCGAAAAGGACGGGCAGCCGGTGACGCACACGTACCAGATGCACGAGCGGCAGATCAAGGGGCACGTCTACCAGAGCAACTACCGGGACTGCGAATTGTTGTGCGCGAAGTTCGCGAGGGGGAGCATGACGAACCTGCTGGAGCGGCTGGACGACCTGTCGAAGCTCGGGCCGACGAAGCTGTTTCGGGCGGGCAAGTGGCCGCGGCTTCGGATGGTGAGGGAGAAGAAGACGAGGGAGTATCTCCATGGCTGCAGTGCTATCTTCGACGACAAGCTCCCCGGGTTCGATTTGAAGGAGGCGGAGAAGGAGCTGGCAACTTGGGCCCCGATCATGCAGAACCACCACAATGAGGAGGGCTTCTACCAGGGCCTGACGAACTACCTTAGCAACACGGAGTCAAGCAGGTAAGTCGCACCTCCAAAGCACGCTGCTGTGTATGATTGTTTTTGCCAGTTTGACCACCATGCCTGTCTATGTTTGTATGTACTTCTATTGTTCCTTGCCCACCATGCTTGTAGTTTATAATTAATTCTATTGTTCCACGCCTCTTGTGTGTGGTTGTTCGATAAACAGGCGCTGGCCCAACCTCATGCTTCTCTGGCAAGCATGCGCGGTGTTACCATTCTCAACTGTGGAGTGCGAGCGTGGTTTTTCCAGGCAGAACGTGATCAAGTCTTGGGTCCGTGGTGCTCTGTGCAATGCCCGCCTGGGTGAGCTGATGATGATTTCGCTGCTGAGATACGACATCAACTGGCAGGAGGCGCTGGAGCTGTGGCACGCAAAGAAGAGACGACCAACGAAGTCGGTGGTGTTCGCATCACAAGAGAGGACGCGCAAAGGCAAGGCTCTGCTGGAAGAGGCAGAGCAGGATTCTCCAGTGCAAAACTAATTAGGAGAGTATTGGGCTGAGGAGGAGGACAAGGAGGGGGAGAGGGATGGTGGATGTGCAGTAGCTATAGAAGACAACCCCTTTCTGTCGGATGATGAGGCGGAGGATGTTGTCGCTGTGGATGTGCCAGAGTTCTAGCTAGGCTAGGAAATTAGACTAGGTGTTGGCTAACTGCCCGAATGTTATAAAATAATGGCGAGTAAATGGTGAAATGGCGACTCTGATTAATACTTGCGAACCCTGAAGAAATCAGACTTGAGAGTCACTGGATCCTGAGAAATCCGACTACCATGGAAACTGAAACCTGGCTTCTCATATTGCGGAAAACATTTTGGGGCCAAAATCAGAGTGGGTCTTTTTGAAACGTCAGCCCTGGTTCTCAACCACTCGGTTGAGTGAGGCGGGGAGGAGAGAGTGGGCCTGAAACCCTCCAGGTGAGTTAAGTGAGGGGCAAAGGGGGGGGTTTGCAACCACGCGGGGAAACTGAGTGACAGGGAGAGGAGAAAGGGGCCCTGAATCCCCCAACTTTGAGTCGCCGCCAGGCTAGATGCACTGAAGCGATCTTCTTCGGATTGGTTCTAACGCGACTAGCGGATACGATATGGCCTAAAAACTAGACCTCTGGAAGGAAGAACTCGCTCATCGACTGCTTAGCATACATCTGATCCTTTCGCAAGACCTCAAAGATTTTATGCAGGTGCTCTACGTGCTCCTCTGGCGTCCTTGAGTAGACTAGGATGCCGTCTAAGTAGACTATGATGAAGGACCCGATGAACTATGCTAGCACGTTATTCATGAGCGACTAGAATATTGCTGGGGCGTTGGTTAATCCGAATGGCAAGACCCTGAACTCGTACAACCCCTGATTCGTTCGGAACGCTGTCTTATCCTGATCCTTTCGAACTACTCGAATTTGGTGATATCTTGAACAAAGATTGATCTTGGAGAAGATTCTAGAACCATGTACTGCATATAGAAGATCCTCTACCCTTGGCACTGGGAACCTATTCTTGACGGTGGCGGCGTTCAAGGCGCGATAATCAATACACATCCTTAACCCTCCATCCTTCTTAGGCGCGAATAGGATCGGTGCCGCCCAAGGAGATCTAGACGACTAGACGAAACCCTGCGCTAGAAAATGCTTAACCTGCTTCATCATCTCCTCTATTTATGCTGGACTTAACCTCCATTGCGGCTTCACTACTGGTTTGCTCCCCGGCTCCAACTCTGTTCGATGATAGCTGCAGAGGATGTGGCCGCATCGCTCCACTTTGGCAACTCCCGAAACGCCCCATCCACCTTGATGCTGCAGATGCCCTGAGCCCAATCGAACAGAGTCGTTATCGTCCGTAACCAATCTCTACTGAAGATGAAGTCGTAACCGTCCAACGTTGCAGAGTCGAAATCCCGTCAAACTGTGATCGGTCCTAGAACTACGCATACTTTGCGAATAACTGGACCTATATGAAGAGGCGTTCCATCTACCATGCGAGCGTCCTTGAAGTTGCATGAAGAATCCGCTTCGAGATTGAGACGACTAACTAGTGACGAAGAAACGAACGAGTGATTAGATCCGCTATCTACGAGAATCATAACTAGAGCTCCACGAAGCTTCCCGAGAGCCACGACTGGTTGATAAACACCGTCTACCTCATTTGGCATAGATGATACCCATAGGGGTGTCTCCTCTACGTGGGTAGACTGGTCAGGTACGAAAGCCTGCGCACCAGCTAGCGACCCGCTATTTAATGGCGGTTTCCGTTTCCCTGCAGCCGCTCCTTAAGCTGAGGACAGTCCCGCTTCATGTGTCCCGCCTATTTGCAGTAGTAAATCCCGGTCTCTGTGAGCCATCACTGTTAACTGCACCAATCTCCATGGGCGATGGTCCATCCCTCTAGAGAGTATCATTGATCGGATTCTTGTAATTCCTATCACGATCATCACGACCTCGTCGGCTTTGTACTACGTCGACGCGTTCTGCTGCTGCAACTACTGCCTCGAAGGTGGACAATCTGTGAATTGCTAAAACTTTTGCTATGTCTGACCTTAACCCCTCGAGGTAGCGATCGCGCATCTCTGATTCCGTGATGTCATCTATTTCGTTGCAGAGGCTCAAGAACCGTCGTGTGTACTTTTGGACTTTTCCTATCTAACGGAAATGACGCAGACACTTCCTAGCAGCTTCGGAGGCATTCACCAAATCGAATCTAGCTTTCAGCGCGGCTTCAAATCCTCCCCATGTGGTCGGAACTGTGGTGACACCCAAAGCTAGACTACCTAAGCTTGATGTTGCAGCTGCATTCCCCGTGCCCTACTGATGCCTGTCTACGTGAGCCCTTCTTACAGCGGTTTGTGTGAGTTGGCGCCACCACTCCAAGACCGGGCCCCTCAGCAGCATCACGGAGTACTCGATTCGCTGCTGCGCGTTTGCCTCTTGCACCCCGCTCGCGTTGAAGTAGTTGTTGAGCATGAAGATCCACGTCCGCACGTTCTCGTCACGATAACTTGGGTCGAACGGCTATGGCTTCTGCGGCTTCAGTGTCGTTCGGTGTTCCGGCAGCGCTTTCGCGGCAGTTGACATGTTGGGTGCAGGAGTTGGTGCAGCATGGCCATGGGGGTTAGAAGAAGTCAATTCACAAAGTTGCTGCATTTCAACCCATACCTGATGATTTTCCAGCGTCAGGGCCTCGAGTTGTTGCATGAGGGTGGCAAGCGCGCTGCCCATGTCTTGGGGTTGAGTTGCCATGGCGGTGTCCATGGTCGGCTCGACGACTCCAAGTCCGCAAGTCGGCACAGCGGGACGATGCCGGCGTAGTCTTGTCGTCGACAGTCGCTCGTTGGAAGTCGCTCCCCACCAAGCTCTGGATACCAAGTGTTAGGCCGCTTGGCCTAAATCCGTTAGAGAATAGCGGAGTCGGTTAAATCGAGGAAAATGCGCAGCGGAAGATTTTGGCGAAGAAGTTGTTGGCGAAGTATGCGAAGAAGTAACCAGGCAAATGATTGATGATATTGGCGAATACAAGAAATGTTTATACAGCATTCAAGAACGGTTGTGGGAAAATGGTTTGTGGGACAGAATAGGCATACATGGCGAAACTAGAGAGCTATGTGGCAGTTGGAAATCCGAGTTGGATTGTAATGAGATAAGGTTGGAATGGGATGAACAGTGCTGTCAGGGTAAATACCCTGTGAACAGTAAACTACTCCATAACACTACTGTAGAGGGGACAACCCCCCCTTTTTGTATCTCTTCCTCTTCCTAGTCGACTCTCGTTTCTCTCGTAATTTCTCTCTCTAGCTAAAACCTCTCGACATTTCCTATGCCTAGCTAGCTCCTTAGGTCTTTAACATTTTCAACTTCAATGTTTGTCGAGGGACCAAGTCGCAAGTCGCAAACAACACACCAGTTCAAGTAACCCCTCCCACAGCCCCTTTCAAACGCAGTGCATTTGACACCCCGGGCTTGCAATTTGGGCCACGGGCTTTAAAGTGTTCTAAGAAACTAATGTCAACATGTATATGTTTATAGGCTAGCTAGGTGCATGCCCATAAAGAGTACAACACCTAGCACAAAACTACCCTGTACCGTCTTTTCTAGTTATTCTGGTACTCTGAGATGGTATCAGCTAGGTTAGGTCCGCCCACCATTTTCCGTCCTAGCCACTCTAGCCGCCCTAGCCCGCCCTAGCCGTGGTAGTACGCTGGCCCCGCACTTGTCGCCCCCTCGCTCGCTGGCCCTGCACCCGCTGGCCCCGCGCTCGCTAGCCCATAGGTCATCGACCCCGCGCTCGCCCACCCCGCGCTCGTTGGCACCACGCTCGTCAGCTCCGCACTCGCCGACCCCGCGCTCACCGACCCCGCGCTCGCCGACCCCGCACTCGCCGGCCCCTAGCTCTCCGGCCCCGCGCTCGCTGGTCCCGCGCTCGCTGGCCCCTAGCTCGCCGGCTCCTGGCTAGTCGGCCCCTAGCTTGCCGGCCCCGCCCTCGCCGACCTCGCGCTTGCCAGCCCCTAGCTCACCGGCCCCGCGCTCGTCGGCCCTGCGCTCGCCGGCCCCTAGCTCGCCGACCTCGCGCTCATCGGCCACGCGCTTGTCGGCCCTGTGCTCGCCGGCCACTAGCTCGCTGGCTCCTCGCTAGCCGGCCCCTAGCTCGCCGGCCCCTTGCTCGCCGGCCCCTAGCTCGCCGGCCCCTAGCTCGCTGGCCTTGCGCTCATCGGCCACGCGCTCGTCGGCCCTGTGCTCGCCGACCCCTAGCTCGCCGGCCCCTAGCTCGCCGACTCCCTGCAGCAGAATGGGGTCGCTGAGCGATGCATCGGTTTGGTCCTGGAGGTGGCTCGTACCTCCATGATCTATGCCAAGGCACCCCATTTTCTGTGGCCATTCGCTGTTTGCTACGCTGCTCACAAGCTTAACCTGTGGCCACATTCCCAGCGGCTGCAGGTTTTGCCGACCCTCCTCTGGACCGGGTCCCTTGGTGACGCGTCTGCATTCCACGTCTAGGGCTGCCTTGCTCACGTTCGTGCCTCTGGCACAGAAAAGCTCACTGCTTGCACCCTCCCTTGTTTCTTCCTTGGCTTCCCCCTGGACGTGTCTGACTGGCACTTTTACCACCCGCCGTCGCACCGTTTCTTTCACTCTCAAGATGTCACTTTTGAGGAGTCTATCTCCTTCTACGCCCGCTTTCCTCATCAAGGTCTCCCAGTTACCCCGCCCCTGTTCCTGGTCCCCACTCCCCCACTAGCCCCTGCTCCTCTCCCTCCCCGTCCTGCCCCGTCTGGTGTGTCTCACGTCACTCCCCTCTCGTCGGTTGTCCCGGTGGACGAATCGGCTGACTCCGGGGGCCCTGCGGCTTCGGTTTCACCGCCTATCTCTGCCCCGCTGTCTCCTCTTCTGCCGCCGCCGCAGCAGCCATCGTCACCGCTGTTGCAGCCGCACCAGCAGCCGCAATCATCGCTGCCGCAGTGGTCCGCGAGCTCTGGGGGTGCGGGCGTTGAGGAGGGTGCTAGTCCTTGGGGTACTGTCGTGGCTTGTCCCGGCGGTGCTGGGGGTGGCACCTGTGCTGGAGAGGGTTCTCGTTCTGGGGGTGCTATCGTGGAGCGTCCCGGAGGTAGCCGTGGTGCATCTGGAGGCTCTGGCGTCGGTGTGGAGCAGCAGCAGCAGTCGCCGCCGGTGTTCGCCCTTCGCCTCCTGGGCCTTCCTCCCCCGCCGCCGCCTCCTCCGCCTGTCTACGGCCCTGTGTTTCCTCCGCCATACTCGTCTCCAGCGCGTTTCTTCCCTCCATCTTCTGTGTCACCTCCCTTGTCTCTTGACCCGAACTCCCGCTGGTGGTCTCACCGCGCCTCTCGTGCTCGTCCCGTTTCTCCTGTCCAGGGCTCTCACCCTACAGTGACGGAAAGTATTGTCCGCATGTTTGTGACTTAGACAAATTTTGGAATATTAAGGGGTCATGCACATTAAGCCTTAATATTTTGGTGTGCCCAGTGTATGTAGGTTGGGGTAAGGCTCTAGGCCCATGCCTTACATCTCAGGATGATATTGATGTTTACAGCAAAGAGCAGAAATTAGCAATCATGGTACATCCGGACAATTATTGCCAGGCGCAAACCGAGTTTCAACAACCCCAAACTAGCACCTAGTCCACCGCCCTTTCGCCTTAATCACCGCCTTCACCCTCCTGGGCATGCTTTCCACCAGGTGGGTGCACACATCCGCCGGGATCTTCTCCCATTCCTCCTGGACACACTCCCAAAGGTCTAGCATGCCAGTGGGAGGCTTCTCGTGCTTGGCCAGCTCCCTCTTGAGATGAGCCCATAGATGCTCTATTGGGTTGAGGTCAGGTGAGAATGATGGCCACTCTAGCACCCCAAACTCCTGCTCTCGAAGCCACTCCTGGACAATATGCAACTTGTGCTTCGGGTCGTTGTCTTGCTGGAAGATGACTTCCGAGGGTGAAAGCTGGTAAAACTCGATCGTACTATTGAGCTCGTCATGCAGTATACTCAGATAAAGCGGTCCGTCCATCCTACCATCTATTTTGCACATGAAACCTGCTCCATCAGACGACATGCAACCCCAAATCATCAAGCAGCCATCCCCGTGTTTGACGGTCTGCTTGATTTGGTGGCTTTGGAGGGCTGTACCTTCGCGAACCCAGGCATATGAGTGCCCGTCGGAAGCAAAACGTTTGATCTTGGTCTCATCCGACCAGATCACTCGCTTCCAGTCGTCAACCGTCCAGACGGCGTGGGCACGGGCCCATTCTAGCCTATCGCGTATGTTTTTTTGAGAGTCGCGACTCCTTGGGCTGCTGGATTGCGACAAGTCCGCTGCCATTCAAAGCGTTACGCACCGTCCTAGGATGCAGTGTGATGACGTGCTGCATCTCAACAATCTTTGCCGCGTGAGCGGAGGTTTTTGCCTCCCCACTGGTAATCGACCGAACTATGCCGCGGCGAACTCTCTCGGTCACTAAGCGAGGGCGACCGGCTGAGGGCATCATAGGACGCACGTCATCGCGGCTAGACTCTGCAATCGCCTTGAGGCCATAATCATGGACCGTACTCGTCCCCACACCCAGCTGTTTAGCGATTCGACGAGTGCTATATTCCCTCCGCAACAGTGTAATGATCCGTGCGCGGCGCGCCTCATCTAACAGTTTCATGATGGCCTAATCGTAGCAGCGGTCCTAGCCTATCTCCTGAGTACTCGAAAGTTGCGAGGTAAGTAGAAAAAGGGAGGTTAGGATATAGATCTAGTACACCGCTTGGCATGAATTATCAGGATGTACCGACGCGAACCAAATCGCATCCCCGGTAAAAAAATCGACCCCTACAAAACTGAAACCCATATCCGTTACATCTAGTACAGTACTACTTTACAGCCAAGGCCGAAATATGAGTTGTAACTATACAAAAAAGGCACTAAAACAGTACGAGAATATTTTTAAGGCAATTATCCGGGCGATACTTTCCGTCACTGTATGTTGCTCCGCTCTCACGTGTCTCGTGCTCATCTTCTACCGTCGCCTCCTCAGCCGTCGCTTGTTGTCGCTCTGCCTCCTCTCTCTGACTTCCTCTGTGCCCCTAGTCCGCTTGTTCCTCCCATTCTTGCCTCTCTGGTTACCGACTCGTCCGTTCCTGTCTCTAGTCTTGGCGCTCTTGTCGCTGCTGTTGTTGACTTTGCCTCTATCCGCCGCCTTGACTACGCCACAGCTCTGGTTTCTGTCCCTGCCCGTCCTCCGTCCATCAGGGGTGCACCTGCCATTGGCAGTGACGTCCCAGAGGACATGCAGTACGACCTAGCTTTCCTGTCCGAGGCCGCTCCCCATCTCTGCTCCATGCTGCTAGTCCCTTAGGGTGACCCAGACGCCCTTGACATCCCGACCCCTCGCACTTACGCTGAGACGACCTCGGGACCCTGGGCCTCTTAGTGGATAGCTGCCATGGACGCGGAGATGACATCTTGGAGATCCACCGGCACCTACATCAACGCATTTCCCCCATCTGGGGTGAACGTAGTCGATGGCCGGTGGCTCTTCAAGGTGAAGCTTCCTCCAGAGAGCCGCTGGTGTTCAAAGCGCTCTACATTGCTAGATGCTTCAATCAGCGCGAGGGTGTTGACTTCTTTCAGACCTTCGACCCGACCCCGAAGGTGACTACTCTTCGGGCGCTGCTACACGTAGCAGCACAGCGTGACTATGAGATGCACTCCCTTGACTTCTCGACATCTTTTCTCCAGGGCAGTCTGCACGAGCAGGTCTACATTTGCCGCCCGTCAGGCTTCACCGGCACCTTCGCCCCTGGGACCCAGTGGCATCTCTGACGCCCGGTTTACGGTCTAGGGCAGGCGCCCCGTGAGTGGCACGACACGCTGCGTGCTACGTTAGCTGACCTGCAGTTCTTCCAGTCATCTATAGACCCTTCGCTCTTCGTTCGTTCAGGCCAGACTCCGTTCTACGTCCTTGTCTACGTAGACGACCTGGTCTTCGCTACTACAGACAGAGACGCACTGTCCTCAGTGAAGGCTGAGCTGCTGAGAAGACACACCTGCACTGACCTAGGAGAGCTGCGCCACTGTACCGCACATAGAGAGTACAACACCTAGCACAAAACTACCCTGTACCATCTTTTCTACTTATTCCGCTACTCTGAGAAATAATTGATCCTTAGAACCTTCTCCTAGAGTCTACGATACTTAGGAAACAAAACTGCATAACCCATTCTTAGGAGACACATCCAATAACAAGAAGTGAGAGCCAACCAAGTCACAACCAGACCTAAAGGTGCTGGGAGTTTCCCCTCTAGAAGCATTCCCAACCCATCCAACCAAAGTACTTTACACCTCCCACTCTGTAATGTAACATCTATATTGATGTTTATTGGAGCAACGTAAGTACTCCCATAATTCCAACACCCCCCCTTGCTCCAATAAGCATCAGACCAAGTTCCATTCAAAAGATAACACCTCCTGCAAGGGATGCCTTGGCCACTTCGGTCTTCACCCTCATGTCAATGCGCTCACAGTTTGCGTTTAGCTTCAAGCCTGGAAGGGCTTTGGTGAGCATGTTGGCATCTTGGAGGTGAGAGCGCACTGACTGCACCACAACCTCCTGCTGGTGCACTGCATCTCGAAAATAGTGCCAAGCCACCTTAATGTGCCTAGTGCGCTGATGGAGTATGGGGTTGTGAGCTAGGGAAACAGCAGTGAGCAAGGGAAACAGCTGACTCATTATTACATAGCAAAGGAGTTGCCCCCCCATCACCCACACGCATCTCAGCCAGTAAGCTCCTCAACCATATGGCCTCCTTGGCGCCCTCGGATAGCGCCTTGTACTCAGCCTCAGTACTGCTACAGGCTACACTATCCTGCTTCTAGCTGTACCAACTAATAGCCCCCCACCTAGCTTGAAGAGCTAGGCCGCACGACTCTTTCCGTCTGCTTCTCCTGCCCAATCAGAGTCAGTGTGCCCAATGACTTGCTCACCACCCTGTCGCTCATACCGGATCACATGGGTGGCTCTGTCGACCAAATACTTGAGTGCTCTTAAAGCAGCATGCAAGTGAATGCGCCTGGGTGCAATACATGACTGTGCAAGTGTGTTGACAGTGAAAGAGAGGTCAGGACGAGTGGTCACAGCAGCAAACATAAGACTGCTGATGAGTCTCTGGTATACCTTGACAGAGTGAATGGGTGAGTGGGTCAATGGGTGAATGGGTGAATGGGTGAATGGGTGAGTGGGTGAATGTGTGAGTGGGTGAATGGGTGACTGGGTGAATGGGTGAGTGGGTGAGTGGGTGAATGGACGAGTGGGTAAATGGGTGAGTGGGTGAGGGGGTGAATGGATGAATGGGTGAGTGGGTGAATGGGTGAGTGGGTGTGTGGGTGAATGGGTGAATGGGTGAATGGGTGAGTGGATGAATGGGTGAGTGGGTAAGTCGGTGAATGGGTGAGTGGGTGAATGGGCGAGTGGGTGAATGGGTGAGTGGGTGAATGGGTGAATGGGTGAATGGGTGAGTGGGTGAATGGGTGAGTGGGTGAGTGGGTGAATGGGTGAATGGGTGAGTGGGTGAATGGGTGATTGGATTAATGGATGAGTGGGTGAGTGGATGAATGGGTGAGTGGTTGAATGGGTGTGTGGGTGAATGGGTGAGTGTTTGAGTGGGTGAGTGGATGAATGGGTGAATGGGTGATTGGGTGAACGGATGAGTGGGTGAATGGGCGAGTGGGTGAATGGGTGAGTGGGTGAATGGGTGAATGCGTGAATGGATGAATGGATGAATGGGTGAGTGGGTGAGTGGGTGAATGGGTGAACGCGTGAGTGGGTGAATGGGTGAGTGGGCGAGTGGGTGAGTGGGTGAATGGGCGAGGTTGGAGTGCTGAGGCTGGAGGGGCTGGCTGAACCCCAGTTCAAGATGTGGCAAGAAAGGTGCATTCTGTTTAACCCCCAATGTGGGAATTGGGTGGTTCTGCCCCCTTGGGGATTGAGTGGGTAAGAACCCTGAGGGTGTGGTGTGTGAGGGGAAGGAAAGTTTGGCTGAAGGAACCTTAAAGCCCGACCGGTAGGTTGCAAGTCAGTATAGCTCAAGATGCATCACCTTGAGAACCCGTTACCGGGACGCAATTGCCGAACTGTCTGAGTTGGTCAAACTGGCTAAAGCAGAACCCTCGACAAACTCGGGCAGTATGATATCCCTGCCAGGTTCCGAGTGCAGTAAACAGGGCTTACGACTAGATAGTAATTTTCCTGCACGTTTGACAATTTCGAGGCGTAAACATGTGAATACATTGGCACTGTTGCACGATTTTGAGCAAAATTAGAACCACCGAATTGAGTTCACTGTAGTAAACTTGTACCGGGGCAAAGCTAGGCCGCTCACCTAAGTCTGTGAGCAGGAAAGTCAGCCACCGGAGCTCCTGTGCCGCCATGGCACCGGCGTAGATCTCAGCCTCATAGCTAGTCAGGGCAACAGGCGACGAGCGAGTGGACCTCCATGAGATGGCACCTGCACCAAAGCTAAAGCACTAGCCCTAGGAGGACCTGAGTGACTCAGCGTCGTCTGCCCACGAAGCGTCTGTGTGCCCTGTAAAGATCACTGGCCTGCGTCCTCCTAGCACTAGCTTCATGCCCGATGTACTTGCTAGATAATGCAAAACCCTCTTAGTGGCCAACTAGTGCTGCGGTCGGTGTCTGCCTGTTGCCACAAATCGAGCCAGGATGCTGAGAGGGTATGCGAGATCTGGGCGAGTGCAAGTCATCAGGTACATGAGGCAACCCACCAGCTCTGCGTACGGACGACTAGGCTCTACTGACTCCTCAGGGACTGGAGCTGAGAGCCTGTGATCTACTAGCAGAGGTGTGGGCTGTGCGGAGGAGAACTGAAGACCGAACCTCTGAAGGGCCTAGCTTACCAAGTGTGACTGTGTGAGAGTGACGGTGTGCCCTGCTCTGTCCCTGGAGATCTGCACGCCAAGGTAGCGGCGAAGCTCTCCTAGGTCAGTGTAGGTGTCTCTCCTCAGCAGCTCAGCCTTCACGGAGGCCAGTGCGTCTCTGTCTGCAGTGGCAAAGACCAGGTCGACTACGTATGCAAGTATCCAGAACGGTGTCTGGCCTCAACGAACGAAGAGTGAAGGGCCTGCAGAGGACGGGACGAAGTGCACGTCAGCTAACATAGCACAAAGCGTGTCGTGCCACTCTCGAGGTGCCTGCCGCTGGCCGTAAACCAGGCGCCGGAGCAGCCACTGGGCGAAGGTACCGGTGAAGCCTGGCGGGCGACGCACGTAGACCTGCTCGTGAAGACTGCCCTAAAGAATCGCTGTTGAGAAGTCGAGAGAGTGCAGCTCATAGTCCCGCTGTGCTGCTACTTGTAGCAACGCCTGAAGAGTAGTCATCTTCGGGGGTCAGAGCGAGAACCACCTCCAGCACCAGCGGCACCCCTAGGCCCGCTGGGACAGACCACACCAGGAGCCGCAGGACGAACACCCTCCTCAACGCCATCACCCCTAGAGGCCAAGAGCGGCAGCAGCGGCCGCGGCGGCGGCGGCGACTGCAACAGTGGGGGCGGAGACACCGGGGAAGGGGGACGCAGCAAGGACGGGCTGGGGGGACCACCAGAGTCAGTAGACTCCTCAACGGGGACAACCGACGGGGCAGGACGAGGCGGGAGGGGAGGAGGGGCTACCGAGGGAGAGGGAGCAAGGAACAGGGAGGGGGAAACCGGGAGACCTCGGTGAGGGAAGCGGCGGTAGAAAGAGATAAACTCGTCAAAGGTGACGTCACGAGAGTGAAGGAAGCGGTGAGACGGCGGGTGGTAGAAGAGCCAGTCAGACGAGTCCAGGGGGAAACCGAGGAAGACACAGGGGACAGTGCGGGCAGTGAGCTTGTCCGTGCCAGAGGCATGAACGTAAGCAAGGCAACCCCAGACGTGGAACACAGACGCGTCACCGGGGGACCCGGTCCAAAGGAGGGTCGGCGAAACCTGCGGCCGCTGGGAGCGTGGCCACAAGTTAAGCTGGTGAGCAGCGTAGCGAACAGCGAACGGCCACAAAAAATGGGGGGCATCGGCATGAATCATGGAGGTACGAGCCACCTCCATAACTAAGCCGATGCGGCGCTCAGCAACCCCATTCTGCTGTGGCGAGTCCGGCAAGGTGTACGACTGGGTGATGCCCTCCGCACGACAGAACTGGCCAAGCCGACCAGAAGCGAACTCGCCACCACGGTCAGAGTGGAGACACAACACGGGGAGACCGTGGTGAATACGCTTAGCCACAACCCACGGTAGAAGAACGTCGGGCACGTCGGCCTTCCGCTCCAAGAGAAACACCGTGGTGTAGCACGTGTAGTCGTCGACGAGCACAAGAAAGTAGCGCTCACCGCGCGGTCCGAGGACGGGGGCTGGGCCCGAAACGTCCAGGTTCAGGGTCTGAAGGGGAGCAGTAGCAGGGCGAAGCGAGGAGGAGTGAGGGGCACGGGAGTGCCGGCCCTCGACGCAAGGCATGCACGGTGGAGCAGGCGAGGGGGGAAGGCCGGGGAGCGATGCGGCGAGGCCTAAGACAAGACCGTGCTGGGACATGTGACGCAGATGCGGGAGAGCAGGGTGACCTAAGCGGTGGTGCCACAAAAGGGACGGGTGAGTGAGGGACCGACACGAGCAAGCTGCAGCGACCTGGGAGGACGCACCAACCGGGCGGAAAGCGGTGTCGAGGGTGAACAGACCGGACACCGGGTCGCGGGGGAACGTCGCAAGAGGGGTACCTGAGACAACCTCGGTACAGACAGCGAACCGCTCGTGCCCAGGGAACGTAGTGGTGACGCCGAGGTCCTGGAGACAGCCGACACCAACTAGGTTCCTAGAGAACGAGGGAACGTGGAGGCCGGTAAGGGAGCCCGAGGGAACGGCTGGACAGGGAAGGGAAGTGGAGCTGCGAGCGACGACAGGACCCGCAGAGGGGTCAGCGAGAGCGACAACAGCAGGTGCGGCAAGCGGCGTCAGCGTGGAGCGGTCGCGGAAGAAACAGGTAGAAGCACCGGAGTCGAGAGTGAAGGACAGCGAGGCAGTAGCAGAGGCCGGGAACGGGGCCGGTGCAGGAACGAGGCTAGTCAAACTAGGCAGTCCTACGCCTGACGCAGCAGGGGAGGCTAAGCTACACAAGGGTGCTACACCTAAACTAGAGTACACAGGGTAGTAAGATCCAGCAACACTAGAAGCGTCAGCATACAAGGCATGCAAAGCAGCACCTATCTGATCCATATCTAACTCAAAGATCAGCACGCCCTGGCGAAGCAGGCTGTGCCAGTCGGGGAGGTCCGGGGCCGGGCCAAAGCGACGACGAAAGAGATCGTCGAGGCGGCGGAAACATCGGGCGGTCGGGTGCGGGCGAC
The DNA here is from genome assembly GCA_027943415.1 of Closterium sp. NIES-67. Lineage (NCBI taxonomy): Eukaryota > Viridiplantae > Streptophyta > Zygnematophyceae > Desmidiales > Closteriaceae > Closterium > Closterium sp. NIES-67. The sequence continues at coordinate 253,081 of BQMB01001026.1, forward strand.
GGCACAGAGTGCCACAGAGAGGCCCGGTCTGAAGCTGGTACTGGCAGGTCACACCAACGGAGCTGCCAGTAGACGCCAAGCTGCGCGGGCCGCCACCACGGCCACCACCGACGGAGGTGCCGGGCCAACCCGGCGGAAGACGAGCCCACGGCAGGGGCTGGAACAGCTGCTGCGACGACTGCGATTGCTGCGACGGCTGCTGCGGCTGCTCCTGCTGCTGGGGCGACGGCTGCTGCTCCTGACTAGCTGCGGCAGTCCCCTCAGTAGAGCCACTGTCCCCGGGACCACCACCGCTACCACCAGCTCCACCACCACGCCCTCCCTGGCGGCCACGACCGGCGCGGCGCGAGCGCTGCTGTGGGTGGACAACAACTGCAGTCTCGGTCAGTGGGGTCGCAGTGGCGACCGCAGTCGAAACGTCAGTAAACGTGCACTGGGAGGGGGCACAACCGTGAAAGATAGAGACTGCCGGCGCACCGCTCGACTGAGCGATAGTGCGCTGGCGAGTCTCGATCTCGGTCAGGGCGGTGACAAAGGCGGGCAGGGTGAGGTCACCCGGGTGCTGGCTAAGGATGTGGTCGCGCGCACTAGCAAGGCGGTCAGGCAGGCGCATAGCGATAAAGTAGAGGGTCATGCAGAAGGGGGGGGGGAGCGCAGTGAGCTGGGCAGCAATGCTAGCAGTGCGGTAACGAGAATCTAGGGCTCGCAGATGAGTGGCAAGGTCAGCAACAATAGGGAAGGAAGCAAGGTCTGGGAAAAGCATAGGGAAGAGCAGGTGGCCTGCAGTAGCGGAGGCAGGCGTGGAATAGCGAGCAACAACTGCATCTAAGTAAGCCCTGGCTGTGTGAACTGTAGCGAAATGCGAACGCTCAGACACAGGGAGGGCGTGACTAATCGCGACCTGAGCAACTGCATCGCGAGAGTCCCAGACGGCACAGGCAAGTGCAGCAGCAGAGAAAGCCTCACTCTTAGCAGAGGTGGGGTCAGTAGGGAGGGGAGCAGGCACAGGGGGGAGGGGGAGCAAGCCATCAGCATGGACAACCAAAGAGTGCCCATCCTGGCGCTGACCTGTGAGTTGACGGCGGGGATCGGACAGCTAGACGGCGAAGTCAACTGCATGGCCCTCAGCGTCCAGGCGGAGTAAGAAGTCAGCCATCGTGCAGGGTCAGCGACACAGCTCCTCAGCGACATAGCAGGACACAGCGGCACAGCTCCACAGGGACACAGCGGCATAGGGACACAGCAGGACAGTTCCAGGAGGACGGCTACAGGACGCTCCAGGATGGGCAAGTAGAGGACACAGGGGCCGGAGTTGCCGGGCGGGCGTAACGGGGCCGGGCTGGTGCTAGGAGGGGCCGAGTGGGCACTAGGAAGGGCCGGGCGGGCGCTGGGAGGGGCCGGGCAGGCGCTGTGAGCCGGGCGGGCGCGACGGGCCGGGCAGGCGTGGAGAGGCCAGGCAGGCGCGACGGGGTCAGGTGGGCGCGACGGGCCAGGCGGACGCGACGGGGCCAGGCGGGCGCTAGGAGGGGCCGGGCAGCGCTAGGACGGGCCGGGCGGGTGCTAGAAGGGGCCGAGGAGGCGCTAGGAGAGGCCGAGCGGGCGCTAGGAGGGGCCGGGCGGGCGCTAGGCGGGGCCGAGAGGGCGCCAGGAGGAGCCGGGCGGGCGCTAGGAGGGGCCGGGCGGGCGCTAGGCGGGGCCGAGCGGGCGCTAGGAGGGGCCGGGCGGGCGCTAGGGGCCAGGGTGGCGCGGAGGGGCCAGGCGGGCGCGACGGGGCCAGGCGAGTGCGACGGGGCCAGGCGGGTGCTACGGGTCGGGCGGGCGCTAGGGGCCAGGGTGGCGCGAAGGGGCCAGGCGGGCGCTACGGGTCGGGCGGGCGCTACGGGCCGGACGGGCGCGAGGTCTAGGTAGGGGGGGGGGGGGGGGGGGGGTAGGCTAGGGCGCGGGCGGAAGCGGGCGGGTGGACCTAACCTACGCGTAATACCATGTTAGAATGCAAGAATGAATTGACTAGTGTGAGAAACCTAGAACATATACCTGTTGGAGTTGTACTCACTAGAAGCACACACCTAGGCTAGCCTATAACTTCTACATACAAGATATGTATAAGTTGACAGTCCCATCCGCCTAATGACCCTCGGGCATTCAGAAATTCAACTCGGAACTTTTTGTTTCCCCCTGTCGCATGTTACGTTACCGCAACTAAACTGGATTGTGACAATCAGAAATTATACAAGGTTTTATCTGAATTTTCAGAAATCGATATTCATCTCAGGAAAAGAAAAAGCCTATCGGGCCCGTTTGATCATAAAAAAATGGAAAAAGCCTAGGGAGGACCCTGCCGGTAAGTCTTTGTTGCGTGGCAGAGCAAATTTTACAGCGCGCCGTTTCCAACCGCCAAAGCCGAAGCACCAGGGCCTCAGATTCGTTTTGGGGCACGCTGATCGCTCAGGGTCCCCCCCCCTTTAGCTCCCTGTTTTTTCAGGCCTCGCATAAAATCTTACGCTGATCAATCAGGGTGTTGTAATTTTTTCACGCTGAATAAACAGTCACCTACGGTATGAGCTGGAGACAGCAGTGGCTGGCAACTTTCGAACAACCTAAGAGAACCTGCCGAGCACTGTGTGCTGGATGAAGAAAGGCAGAATACTCTCCAGGGGGGCGGGGTGTCAAACATGTGTATTTGTCATGTTTGTATAGACTGTATAGGGTCGCCTCTTAGAGGGTACAACACTTAGGTATAGTTGTGTGTACTCTCACTCTATCATTCACTTGTTCAATTCTGATATGGTATCACGCGTAGGTAGGATCCCCCCCCCCACCTACCGCTTCCGCTCGCCCCCCTAGCCCCGTCGCGACCCCCCCCTAGCCCCGTTGCGCCCCTTCCTTGGACCCGTCGCGCCCCTCCCTGGGCCCCGTCGCGCCCCTCCCAGGCCCCGTCGCGCCCCTCCTGGGCCCCGTAGCGCCCCTCCTGGGCCCCGTCGCGCTCCTCCTAGGCCCCGTAACGCCCCTCCTGGGCCTTGTCGCGCCCCTCCTGGGCTCCGTAGCGCCCCTCCTGGGCCCCGTCGCGCCACTCCCAGGCCCCGTCGCGCCCCTCCTGGGCCCCGTAGCGCCCCTCCTGGGCCCCGTAGCACCCCTCCTGGGCCCCGTCGCGCCCTTTCTGGGCCCTGTAGCGCCCCTCCTGGGCCCCGTCGCGCCCCTCTCAGGCCCCGTAGCGCCCCTCCTGGGCCCCGTCGCGCTCCTCCCAGGCCCCGTAGCGCCCCTCCTGGGTCCCGTCGCGCCCCTCCCAGGCCCCGTAGTGCCCCTCCTGGGCCCCGTTGCGCCCCTCCCAGGCCCCGTAGCGCCCTTCCTGGGCCCTGTAGCGCCCCTCCTGGGCCCCGTCGCGCCCCTCCCAGGCCCCGTCGCGCCCCTCCTGGGCTCCGTAGCGCCCCTCCTGGGCCCCGTCGCGCCCCTCCTGGGCCCCGTAGCGCCCCTCCTGGGCCCCGTCGCGCCCCTCCCGGGCCCCTGCAGCGCCCCTCCTGGGCCCCCCCCGTCGCACCCGCCCGGCCCCGTCGCACCCTGCCCGGCCCCGTCGCAGCCGCCCGGCCCCGTAGTGCCCGCCCGGCCCTGTCGCACCCTGCCCGGCCCCGTCGCACCAGCCCGGCCCCGTCGCGCCCGCCCGGCCCCGTCGCACCGGCCCGGCCCTGTCGCCCCCGCCCGGCCTCGTCGCCCCTGCCCGGCCCCGTCGCGCTCGCCCGGCCCCGTCGTCCAGGCCCGGCCCTGTCGCACCAGCCCGGCCCCGTCGCGCCCGCCCGGCCCCGTCGTCCTCGCCCGGCCCAGTCGCTCCTGCCCGGCCCCGCTGCCCCGGCCCCGTCCTCCTCACTGGTACGGTTCCCCCCCCACCCCGCCCTGCACTGCCCTGCACCGTACCGCCACGCACCACACTGTCCTGCCTTACACCGCACTGCACCGCACTGCACCGCTCTGCACCGCACTACACCGCACTGTACCGCACTGCACCGCACTGCACCGCACTGCACCGCACTGTACCGCATTGCACCGCACTGCACCGCACTGTACCGCACTGTACTGCACTGCACCGCCCTGCACCACACTGGACTGTTCCTGATGGCGGCGGAGCTGCGCTTCGACGCTGAAGGTCAGCCCCTAGAGTTCGAGGCGTGGCTTGCCGACCTCCGCCGCCAACTCACTAGCCAGCGGCAGGATGGTGAACCGCTTTCCGCACACCTTGACGGTACGCTCCCCTGCCCAGACCCCCCTGCCATTCTGCCCGCTGACCCCACACCCACTGAGCGTGAGTCTACTGCTGCCACTGCCCGTGCGCGCTCTGTCTGGCTTTCTCGCGATGCTGTCGCCCAGCTTGCCATTAGCAACGCCCTCCCCCCGTCCGAGCGTCCTCGCTTTAGGTCCCTCACTACTGCTCAGGCATACTTAGATGCTGTCATCAAGCGCTATTCCACCCCTCCGGCTGCCTTGGTGGGTCGCCTGATCCTCCCGATGCTCTTTCCTGACCTTGCATCTTTCCCCACTGTCTCTGACCTCGCTGCCCACCTGCGCTCGATAGAGGAGACCTGGCGCGCCGCCTGCACTGACGCACAGCTTAGAGCCCACCAGCCGCCCATTCCCTCTACCCTCTACCTGCTTGCCACCCGCCTCCTTGACCGCCTTGCTGTCGCCCGCGACCGCTTCCTTAGCCTTCACCCCGCCGACCTCACCCTCACTGACTTTGTAGACACCCTGACTGTGATAGAGACCCGTCACCGCTCCATCGCCCAGGCGAGCGGTGTCGTGCCTGTCCCTATCTTTCAGGGCTGTGCCCCCGCCCAGTGTACCTTCTCCGACGGCTCTGTCGCAGTGGCTGAGACTGCTGCTGCAGCGCAGTTCCGTTCGGGGAAGGGCCGCCGCCCCAAGGTTGGGCGCGGCGGAGGCGGAGGCGGGGGTGCGGGAGGGGGTAGTGGTGGGGTCGGGTCGTCTGGTGCTGGAGCGGACGAGGGGACCCTGCCCAGTCCAGCTGAGCCGCCGCCCCTGCAGTCGTAGCAGCCGCAGCAGCCGCCGCAGTCGCAGCAGCCGCAGCAGCCGTCGCAGACGCGGCAGACGAGTGTCCTCCCGCCCGGGTGGCCCGGCGCTGGCGGTGGCCGGGCGCGTGGTGGTGTGCCGAGTGGTGGCTCTGGTGGCGGGCGTTGTCAGTACCAGATCCAGACCGGTCCTCGCCGTGGCTTCGTTTGCGGTAAGATCGGTCACTCCACTCCCCGCTGTTTTCGTCGCCTGGACGACCTCTTTCCTCAGCGCTTCGGCCCGTCGCCAGACCTCCCGGACTGGCACAGTTTGCTTAGTCGTAAGATTCAGATCTTTGATATGGACATGGATGCCATTATTTCTGCTCTGCATTTGATGTATGCTGATGACTCTAGTGTGCTTCCCGCTTATTACTCACTGTTGCCTAGTGTAGGTATGCCTAGTGTACCCTCCCCTGCTGCGTTAGGCGTAGGATCCTCTGCTTTGTGTAGTCTTGGTGCTTCCGTCGTCGTTCCGTCGCCAGACGCCTCTGCTTCGCTTTCCTTCACCTTGGACTCTGGCGCTTCTCGGTGTTTCTTCCGCGACTCCACCACCCTGACGCCGCTTCCTGTCCCTGCTGCCGTTTCTCTCGCTGACCCCTCTGGCGGTCCGGTAGTCGCCCGCAGTTCCACCACCCTTCCCTGTCCGGCGAATCCTTCGGGCTCTCTTACAGCTCTGCATATCCCCTCGTTCTCCAGGAACCTAGTTGGTGTCGGCTGCCTCCAGGACCTTGGCGTCACCACTACGTTCCCTGGTCACGAGCGGTATGCTGTCTGTACCGAGGCCGCCACTGGTGCCCCCCTGTCCACGTTCCCCCGGGACCCGGTGTCCGGCCTGTTCACTCTGGACACCGTGACCCCCCCGGCTGGAGCGCCCCCTCAGGTGGCTGCGTCTACCCAGGTTGCTGCTGCCTGCTCCTGTCGGTCCCTCACTCACCCGACTCTCCTTTGGCACCACCGCCTAGGTCACCCTGCGCTCCCGCGTCTGCGTCACATATCCCAGCACGGTCTTGTCCTTGGTCTCCCAGGTTCTCTCCCCGCGTTTCCCTCCTCCCCCGCCCCCCCTTGCACGCCTTGTGTCGAGGGTCGGCTTCGCCGTGCCCCTCACTCCTCCTCGTTTCCCCCTACCGCCGCGCCGCTGCAGACCCTGCACCTGGACGTCTGGGGCCCCGCCCCCGTCCCTGGGCCGCGTCGAGAGCGCTACTTCCTTGTGCTTGTCGACGACTACACGCGCTACACCACAGTCTTTCCCCTGGAGCGGAAGGCCGACGTGCCTGACGCTCTCATCCCCTGGCTTGTCTCTGCTCGTGTCCACCGCGGTCTCCCTGTCTTGCGTCTTCACTCAGACCGTGGTGGCGAGTTTGCCTCAGGTGTCCTTGGTCGGTTCTGTCGTGCGGAGGGCATCACCCAGACGTTCACCCTACCGGACTCCCCACAGCAGAATGGGGTCGCTGAGCGACGCATCGGTTTGGTCATGGAGGTGGCTCGCACCTCCATGATCCATGCCGGTGCACCCCATTTTCTGTGGCCGTTCGCTGTGCGCTACGCTTCTCACCAGCTTAACCTGTGGCCGCACCCTCAGCAGCCGCAGGTTTCGCCGACCCGTCTTTGGACTGGGTCTCCTGGTGACGCGTCTGCGTTCCATTTCTGGGGCTGCCTTGCTCACGTCCGTGCCTCCGGCACGGACAAGCTCACTGCCCGCACCCTTCCCTGCGTCTTCCTCGGTTTTCCCCTTGACGCGTCCGACTGGCACTTTTACCACCCGCCGTCTCACCGCTTCTTTCACTCTCGTGACGTCACCTTTGACGAGTCCGTCTCCTACTACCGTCGCTTCCCCCACCGTGGTCCCCCGGTTACTCCCCCCCTGTTCCTGGTCCCTCCTTCCCCGGTAGTCCCTGCCCCTCATCCTCCTCCTCCCAGTCCCGCCCCCTCTGGTGTGTCCCACGTTACCCCCCTTCCGTCGGTGGACCCGGTTGAGGAGTCTTCTGACTCTGGTGGCCCTCCTGTGCAGTCCTCGCCGGCTGCCCCTCCCCCAGCGTCCCCTCCCCAGTCCCCTCCTCCACCGCCTCTGCCGCCGCTGCAGCCGTCGTTGCCGCCGCCGCCGCCGCCGCCGCCGTCGTCGCAGCCCCCGTTCGCTGACTCTGGGGGTGCTCGTCCCGGTCGCCCTTGGGGTGGCCCCTCTGGGGGTGCTGGTGTGGAGAGTGCCGGTGGTCGCCGAGGAGCAGCTTGCGGTCCAGGTGTCGCTGTTGTGCCGCCGCGGCAGCAGTCCCCGCCGGTGTCAGCCCTTCGCCTGCTCGGCCTTCCGTCCCCCGACCCTGCGTCTGTTCCTCTCCTGCCGTCTCCTCCTCTTCCTGTCTACGGCCCTGTTTTCCCTCCGCCGGACTCGTCCCCGGCCCGTCTCCCCCCTCGTTCCCCTCCTGTGTCCCCTCCCCTGTCTCCTGACCCGACTCCTCCGTCGCACGTCTGGTCTCACCGTCCCTCCCGTGCTCGTCCTGCCTCGCCTGTCTTGCGCTCCCACCCTATGTTGCTTCGTTCCCACGCGTCTCGTCCTCCCCTTCTGCCGTCGCCTCCTTCGTCCTCCCTTGTTGTTGCACCCCCCCCGCTGTCTGACTACCTTCGTGCCGCTCGTCCCCTTGTTCCTCGCGTCCTTGCCTCTCTCGTTACCGACCCGTCTGTTCCGGCCTCGTGCCTTGACGCCCTAGTCGCTGCTGTCGCTGACTTCGCCTCTTCCCGCCACCTTGACTACGCCTCCGCTCTGGTCTCTGACCCTGCCTGTCCTCCGTCTGTCGGGGGTGCTCCTGCCCTTGGCAGTGACGTCCTGGAGGACCGCCAGTTCGAGCTTGCTTTCCTCTCCGAGGCTGCTCCCCATCTCTGTTCCATGCTGCTAGTCCCTGAGGGTGACCCAGACGCTTTCGACATCCCGACCCCTCGCACTTACGCTGAGGCGACCTCGGGACCCTGGGCCTCGCAGTGGATAGCTGCCATGGAGCAGGAGATGGCATCTTGGAGATCCACCGGCACCTTCGTCGACGCAGTTCCCCCGCCTGGGGTGAACGTAGTCGATTGCCGCTGGCTCTTCAAGGTGAAGCGCCCTCCTGGAGAGCCGCCTGTGTTCAAGGCGCGCTACGTGGCTAGAGGCTTCAGTCAGCGCGAGGGGGTGGACTTCTTCCAGACCTTCGCTCCGACCCCGAAGATGACTATTCTTCGGGTTCTGTTACACCTAGCTGCTTAGCGTGACTACGAGCTTCACTCCCTCGACTTCTCCACTGCCTTCCTTCAGGGCAGCCTACACGAGCAGGTCTACCTACGTCGCCCTCCGGGCTTTACTGGCACCTTCCCTCCTGGGACCCAGTGGCTCCTGCGGCGCCCCGTCTACGGCCTGCGCCAGGCTCCCCGTGAGTGGCACGACACTCTCCGTGCTACGCTTGCTGACCTGCAGTTCTTTCCGTCTTCCGCAGACCCTTCCCTCTTCGTTCGTGCTGGCCAGACTCCGTTCTACATCCTTGTTTACGTCGACGACCTGGTCTTTGCCACAGCAGACAGGGACGCACTGGCCTCCGTGAAGGCAGAGCTGCTGAAGAGACACAACTGCACTGACCTTGGAGAACTGCGCCGTTACCTTGGCTTGCAGATCTCCAGGGACAGAGCTGCGCGCACCATCACCCTGACTCAGTCACACTTGGTGCGCCAGGTCCTTCAGAGGTTCAGCCTTCAGTTCTCCTCTGCACAGCCCACCCCTCTGCCTGTAGACCACAGGCTCTCCGCTCCAGTGTCTGAGGAGTTGGTAGAGCCCAGCGGCCCCTACGCAGAGCTGGTGGGTTGCCTCATGTACCTGATGACTTGCACTCACCCAGATCTCGCATACCCTCTCAGCATCCTGGCTCGTTTTGTGGCCACAGGCAGACACCGATCGCAGCACTGGTCTGCCGCTAAGAGGGTTCTGCGTTATCTTGCTAGTACATCGGGCATGGGGTTAGTGCTAGGAGGACGCAGGCCAGTGGTCCTTACTGGACACACAGACGCTTCGTGGGCAGACGACGCTGAGATACTCCGGTCTACCCAGGGCTACTGCTTCAGCCTTGGCTCAGCTGCCGTCTCGTGGAGAGCTACTCGCTCCTCGTCTGTGGCGCAGTCCAGCTGTGAGGCTGAGATCTACGCTGGTGCCATGGCGGCACAGGAGCTCCGCTGGCTGACCTTCTTGCTCACTGACTTAGGTGAGCGGCCTAGCTCTGCCCCGGTCCTGTTCGCTGACAACAGGGCCATGATCCTCCTGTGTCAGGAGCCTCGACTCGAGGGCAGAGCGAAGCACATTCAGCTGCGGTACTTCCTCATGCGTGAGCTACAGCAGCGACGTCAGGCTCTCGTAGTACACTTGGCCTCAGGTGCCAACACGGCTGATATCTTTACGAAGGCGCTTGCGCCTAAAGATCATCAGCGGCACTGTGTACAGCTTGGTCTAGTTCCTGTAGCCTCTCACTTGCTAGGACCTTGACTTTGTACTGTCCTTTATATGTATACTCAGACTGGACTTGTGTCCTCTCCCAGTGGCTGGACTAGTAGTGCCTGTCAAACATGTTTAGTTATCATGCTTGTATAGACTGTATAGGGTCATCTTCTAGAGAGTACAACAGTTAGATATATGTTTGTGTACTCTCATCTTCCATTCATCAATTTCACTGTTTGATATGGTATCACGCGTAGGTAGGATCCCCCCCCCCCCCCCCTCCCCCCTCACGCTTCCGCTCGCCCCTCTAGCTGGGCCCCGTCGTGCTCCTAGCCCCGTCGCGACCCTCCCTAGCCCCGTCGCGACCCTCCCTAGGCCCCGCCGCGCCCCCTTCAGGGCTTCGTCGCGCCCCTCCAGGCCCCGTCGCGCCCCTTCCAGGGCCTGGTAGCGCCCCTCCAGGGCCCCGTCGCGCTCCTCCCAGGCCTCGTAGCGCCCCTCCTGGGCCCCATTGCGCTCCTCCCCCCGTCGCGCCCCTTCCAGGGCTTCGTAGCGCCCCTCCGGGCCCCGTCGCGCCCCTTCCAGGGCCTGGTAGCGCCCCTCCAGGGCCCCGTCGCGCTCCTCCCAGGCCCCGTCGCGCCCCTTCCAGGTCTTCGTAGCGCCCCTCCAGGCCCCGTCGCGCCCCTTTCAGGGCTTCGTAGAGCCCCTCCAGGCCCCGTCGCGCCCCTTCCAGGGCCTGGTAGCGCCCCTCCAGGGCCCCGTCGCGCTCCTCCCAGGCCCCGTAGCGCCCCTCCTGGGCCCCATTGCGCTCCTTCCAGGCCCCGTCGCGCCCCTCCCTAGCCCAGTCGCGCTCTTCCCAGGCCCCGTAGAGCCCCTCCTGGGCCCCATTGCGCTCCCCCCAGGCCCCGTCGCGCCCCTACCTGGGCTTGGTAACGCCCCTCCAGGCCCCGTCGCGCCCCTTCCCATCCCCGTCGCCCCTGCTCGGCCCCGTCGCCCCTGCTCGGCCCCGTCGCCCCTGCTCGGCCAGGTCGCGGCCTATCGGCCGCGTGGCGCCCGCCCGGCCCCTGTCGCGGCTGCCCGGCCCCCTGTCGCACCTGCCCGGCCCCTGCTCGCCCGCCCGGCCCCGTCGCCCCTGCCCGGCCCTGCTGTGGCCTGCCCGGGCCCCGTCCCTGCCGCCCGGCCCCGTCGCCGCCGCCCGGCCCCGTCGCAGCCGCCCGGCCCCGTCGCAGCCGCCCGGCCACGTCGCAGCCGCCCGGCCCCGTCGCCCCTGCCCGGCCCTGCTGTGTCCGGCCCGGCCTCGTCCCTGCCGCCCGGCCCCGGCGCAGCCGCCCGGCCCCGTCGCAGCCGCCCGGCCACGTCGCAGCCGCCCGGCCACGTCGCAGCCGCCCGGCCCCGTCGCCCCTGCCCGGCCCTGCTGTGTCCGGCCCGGCCTCGTCCCTGCCGCCCGGCCCCGTCGCAGCCGCCCGGCCCCGTCGCAGCCGCCCGGCCACGTCGCAGCCGCCCGGCCTTGTCGCTGCCGCCCGGCCCCGTCGCCGCCGCCCGGCCCCGTCGCCGCCGCCCGGCCTTGTCGTGCCTGCCCGGCCCCGACGCACCTGCCCCGGCCCTCCATACTTCCTGGTACTGTCCCCCGTTCCCCGCACCACTTTGCACCCTCCTGCACTTTCCTGCCCCGCCTTGCATTGCATTGCACCTCACTGGATCGCACTGACCGCACTGCACCGCACTGGACCGCACTGCACCGCACTGCATCGCACTGCATCGCACTGGACCGCACTGCACCGCACTGCATCGCCCTGCACCGCATTGCACTGTCCTCCACTGCCCCTCATGGCTGCTGAGCTTCGTTTTGATGTTGAGGGTCAGCCTCTGGAGTTCGAGGCGTGGTTGGCTGACCTTCGCCGCCACCTCACTGGCCAGCGGCAGGACGGCCACCCGCTTTCTGCACACCTCGACGGTATGCTCCCCTGCCCTGACCCCCCTGCTGTGCTGCCCGCTGATCCCACGCCCGCTGAGCGCGAGTCCACTGCCGCTGCTGCCCTTGCCCGCTCTGTCTGGCTTTCCCGCGATGCCCTTGCTCAGCTCGCCATTAGCAATGCCCTCCCCCCCACTGAGCGCCCTCGCTTTAGAACCATTCCTACCGCCCAGGCCTACCTCGATGCTGTCATCAAGCGCTATTCTACCCCTCCTGCTGCCTCAGTGGGTCGCCTGATCCTTCCCCTGCTCTTTCCTGACCTGGCGTCTTTCCCCACTGTCTCTGACCTCGCTGCCCACCTGCGCTCGATAGATGAGGCCTGGCGAGCTGCCTGCACTGATGCTCAGCTTAGAGTCCACCAGCCTCCCATGACCTCTACCCTCTACCTCCTTGCCACCCGCCTACCTGACCGCCTTGCCGCTGCCCGCGACCAGTTCCTTAGCATCCACCCTGCTGCTCTCACCCTCACCGACTTTCTTGACACCCTGACTGCCATAGAGACTCGTCACCGCTCCATAGCCCTGGCGAGCGGTACAGTACCGGTCCCTATCTTTCAGGGTTGTGCCCCCGCTCAGTGTACCTTCTCCGACGGCTCTGTCGCTGTGGCTGAGACTGCTGCTGCAGTGCAGTCCCGCTCGGCGAAGGGCCGCCGCCCCAAGGTTGGGAGCGGCGGAGGCGGCGGGGGTGCGGGTGGGGGTAGTGGTGGAGGCGGGTCGTCTGGTGCCGGTGCCGACGTGGGGACCCTGCCCGGTCCAGCTGCCCCGCTGCCTCCACAGTTGCAGCAGCCGCAGCAGCAGCAGTCGCCGCAGCCGCAGCCTTCGCAGCAGCCGCAGCAGCCGCCGCAGACGAGGCAGGCGAGTACTCTCCCGCCTGGGTGGCCTGGAGCTGGTGGTGGTCGTGCGCGTGGTGGTGCACCGGGCGGTGGTTCTGGAGGCGGGCCCTGTCAGTACCAGATCCAGACCGGTCCTCGCCGCGGCTTCGTTTGCGGTAAGATCGGTCATTCTACTCCTCGCTGTTTTCGTCGCCTGGACGACCTGTTCCGCCAGCGCTTTGGCCCGGCGCCCGACCTCCCGGACTGGCACAGCTTGCTTAGGCGTAGCATTAGGATTTTTGACTTGGACATGGATGCCATTGTAGCGGCCTTGCATGTGATGTATGCTGATGACTCTAGTGTGCTTCCCTCTTATTACCCCGTGTTGCCTAGTGTAGCGGTGCCTAGCGTAGACTCCCCTGCTGCGTCAGGCGTAGGATCTCCTGCTTTGCTTAGCCTTGGTGCTTCCACCGCTTCACTGCTGCCTCGCGCGACTGCTGCGCTTTCCTTCACCTTGGACTCTGGCGCCTCCCGGTGTTTCTTCCGCGACTCCACGACGCTGACGCCGCTGCCTGTTCCCGCTGCAGTTACTCTTGCTGACCCCTCCGGTGGTCCCGTCGTTGCCCGCAGTTCCACCTCCCTTCCCTGTCCGGCGGTTCCTTCGGGCACTCTCACAGGTCTGCATATCCCCTCGTTCTCCAGGAACCTAGTTGGTGTCGGCTGCCTCCAGGACCTTGGCGTCACCACTACGTTCCCTGGTCACGAGCGGTATGCTGTCTGTACCGAGGCCGCCACTGGTGCCCCCCTTACCACTTTCCCCCGGGACCCGGTGTCCGGCCTGTTCACACTTGACACCGCGCCGTCCCCGTCTGGGTCTTCCCCCCCGGTAGCTGCGTCCACCCAGGTTGCAGCCGCGTGCTCCTGTCGGTCCCTCACTCACCCGACTCTCCTTTGGCACCACCGCCTTGGTCACCCTGCACTCCCACGTCTGCGTCACATGTCCCAGCACGGTCTCGTCCTTGGTCTCCCCGGTTCGTTCCCCGAGTTTCCCTCCTCCCCCGCCCCACCGTGCACGCCTTGTGTCGAGGGCCGGCTCCGCCGTGCCCCTCACTCCTCCTCTTTTCCCCCTACCACCGCACCACTGCAGACTCTGCACATGGACGTCTGGGGCCCAGCCCCGGTCCATGGGCCGCGTCGCGAGCGCTTCTTCCTAGTGCTTGTCGACGACTTCACGCGCTACACCACCGTCTTCCCCCTGGAGCGGAAGGCCGACGTGCCTGACGTTCTCATCCCCTGGCTTGTCTCTGCTCGTGTCCACCGCGGTCTCCCTGCCTTGCGCCTTCACTCCGACCGGGGTGGCGAGTTTGCCTCAGGTGTCCTTGGTCGCTTCTGTCGTGCGGAGGGCATCACCCAGACGTTTACCCTGCCGGACTCCCCGCAGCAGAATGGGGTCGCTGAGCGACGCATCGGTTTGGTCATGGAGGTGGCTCGCACCTCCATGATCCACGCCGGTGCACCCCATTTTCTGTGGCCGTTCGCCGTGCGCTACGCCGCTCACCAGCTTAACCTGTGGCCGCACCCCCAGCGGCCGCAGGTTTCGCCGACCCTTCTGTGGACCGGGTCCCCTGGTGACGCGTCTGCGTTCCGCGTCTGGGGCTGCCTTGCTCACGTTCGTGCCTCTGGCACGGACAAGCTCACTGCCCGCACCCTCCCCTGCGTCTTCCTCGGTTTCCCCCTTGACGCGTCCGACTGGCACTTCTACCACCCGCCGTCTCACCGCTTCTTTCACTCTCGCGACGTCACCTTTGACGAGTCCGTCTCCTTCTACCGCCGCTTTCCCCACCGTGGTCCCCCGGTTACTCCCCCCCTTTTCCTGGTTCCTCCCTCCCTGGTGGTCCCTGCCCCTCCCCCCCCCCCGCCCCCCCGTCCGGCCCCCTCTGGTGTGTCTCACGTCACCCCCCTCCCGTCGGTCGTCCCGGTCGACGAGTCTTCTGACTCTGGTAGTCCCCCGGCGCAGTCCTCGCCGTCTGTCCCTCCCCCGGTGTCTCCTCCTCCACCGCCTCCGCAGCCGCCGCCGCCGCCGCCGCTGTCGTCGCTGCCGCCGTTTGTGGACTCTGGGGGTGTCCCTTCTGGGGGTGCAGGTGTGGAGGGTTCGGGAGGTAGCCGTCGCGCAGCTTGTGGCCCTGGTGTTGGTGTTGTGTCGCCGCAGCAGCAGTCCCCGCCTGTGTCCGCCCTCCGTCTGCTCGGCCTTCCGTCTCCTGACCCTGCGCCTGTTCCTCTCCGGCCGTCTCCCCCTCTTCCCGTCTACGGCCCCGTGTTCCCTCCGCCGGACTCGTCCCCGGCTCGTTTTCCCCCTCGTTCCCCACCCGTGTCCCCTCCTCTGTCTCCCGACCCGACGCCGCCCTCTCACGTCTGGTCTCGCCGCCCCTCCCGTGCTCGTCCTGTCTCCCCCGTCCCGCGCACTCACCCTATGTTGCTCCGCTCCCACGCGTCTCGTCCTCCCCTCCTCCCGTCTCCTCCTCCGTCCTCTCTTGTCGTTGCGTCTCCTCCTCTGTCTGACTACTTTCGTGCCGCTCGTCCTCTTGTTCCTCGGGTCCTTGCCTCTCTCGTTACCGACCCGTCTGTTCCAGTGTCGAGTCTTGACGCCCTTGTCGCTGCGGTCGCTGACTTCGCCTCTACCCGCCGCCTTGACTACGCTACCGCTCTGGTCTCCGACCCTGCCTGTCCTCCGTCTGTCGGGGGTGCTCCTGCCCTCGGCAGTGACGTCCTGGAGGACCGCCAGTTTGAGCTTGCTTTCCTGTCCGAGGCTGCTCCCCATCTCTGTTCCATGCTGCTAGTCCCTGAGGGTGACCCAGACGCTTTCGACATCCCGACCCCTCGTACTTACGCTGAGGCGGTTTCGGGACCCTGGGCCTCTCAGTGGATAGCTGCCATGGAGCAGGAGATGGCATCTTGGAGATCCACCGGCACCTTCGTCGACGCAGTTCCCCCACCTGGGGTGAACGTGGTCGATGGCCGCTGGCTCTTCAAGGTGAAGCGCCCTCCTGGAGAGCCGCCTGTCTTCAAGGCGCGCTACGTGGCTAGAGGCTTCAGTCAGCGCGAGGGGGTGGACTTCTTTCAGACTTTCGCTCCTACCCCGAAGATGACTACTCTTCGGGTGCTGCTACACGTAGCGGCTCAGCGTGACTACGAGCTTCACTCCCTCGACTTCTCCACTGCCTTCCTTCAGGGCAGCCTTCACGAGCAGGTCTACCTGCGTCGCCCTCAGGGCTTTACTGGCACCTTCCCCCCTGGTACCCAGTGGCTTCTGCGGCGGCCAGTCTACGGCCTGCGCCAGGCGCCTCGTGAGTGGCACGACACTTTGCGTGCTACCCTTGCTGACCTGCAGTTCTTTCCGTCCTCTGCAGACCCCTCGCTCTTCGTTCGTGCTGGCTCGACTCCGTTCTACATCCTCGTCTACGTAGACGACCTGGTCTTTGCCAGTGCTGACAGGGACGCACTGGCCTCCGTGAAGGCAGAGCTGCTGAAGAGACACACCTGCACTGACCTTGGAGAGCTGCGCCGTTACCTTGGCTTGCAGATCTCCAGGGACAGAGCCGCGCGCACCATCACCCTGACTCAGTCACACTTGGTGCGCCAGGTCCTTCAGAGGTTCGGCCTTCAGTTCTCCTCCGCACAGCCCACCCCTCTTCCTCTGGACCACAGACTCTCCGCTCCAGTTCCTGAGGAGTCGGTAGATCCCAGTGGTCCTTACGCTGAGCTAGTGGGTTGCCTCATGTACCTGATGACTTGCACTCGCCCAGATCTCGCATACCCTCTCAGCATCCTGGCTCGTTTCGTGGCCACAGGCAGACACCGACCTCAGCACTGGTCTGCCGCTAAGAGGGTTTTGCGTTATCTTGCAAGTACATCGGGCATGGGGTTAGTGCTAGGCGGACGCAGGCCAGTGGTCCTTACTGGACACACAGACGCTTCGTGGGCAGACGACGCCGAGACGCTCAGGTCTTCCCAGGGCTACTGCTTTAGCCTTGGTTCAGGTGCTGTCTCGTGGAGAGCTACCCGCTCTTCGTCTGTTGCCCAGTCCAGCTGTGAGGCCGAGATCTACGCCGGTGCCATGGCGGCACAGGAGCTCCGCTGGCTGACCTTCTTGCTCACTGACTTAGGTGAGCGGCCTAGCTCTGCCCCGGTCCTGTACGCTGACAACAGGGCCATGATTCTCCTGTGTCAGGAGCCTCGACTCGAGGGCAGAGCGAAGCACATCCAGCTGCGGTACTTCCTCCTGCGTGAGCTACAGCAGCGTCGCCAGGCTCGCGTAGTACACTTAGCCTCCGGTGCCAACACAGCTGATATCTTTACGAAGGCGCTTGCGCCTAAAGATCATCAGCGGCACTGTGTGCAGCTTGGTCTGGTTCCTGTAGTCTCTCACTTACTCGGGCCTTGACTCTGTACTGTCCTATATATCTGTGTGTACACTCAGACTGGACTTGTGTCCTCTTACAGTGGTTGGACTAGTAGTGCCGCCCTGTACTAGTTCTTGCCTTGCCTGTACTCCTTCTGACTGGTCTTTTAGACCCTTGTCTCAGAGGCTGGACTAGTAGTGCCACCCTGAGCTGCTTGTCTAGAACATTCCCCTATGCAGTCCAGGGGGTGTGTCAAACATGTTTAGTTATCATGCTTGTATAGACTGTATAGGGTCATCTTCTAGAGAGTACAACAGTTAGATATATGTTTGTGTACTCTCATCTTCCATTCATCAATTTCACTGTTTGATAGTGCCGCCCTGCTCTTGTTCTTGCCTTGTCTGTTACTCCTTCTGACTGGTCTCTCAGACCCTTGTCTCAGAGGTTGGACTAGTAGTGCCGCCCTGAGCTGCTTGTTTAGGACATTCCCCTATGCAGTCTAGGGGGTGTGTCAAACATGTGTATTTGTCATGTTTGTATAGACTGTATAGGGTCGCCTCTTAGAGGGTACAACACTTAGGTATAGTTGTGTGTACTCTCACTCTATCATTCACTTGTTCAATTCTGATAGCGGGGTTCTGGTTGGTCACAGTCAAGTCAGCGTGATTGACAGGTAGGGTGGGGGGAAAATCACGGAACTCACGGGTGGGGGGGTTGGGGCTAGGAATACGCTATTACAAGAATCAGGATCGTGCCCTGATACGACGCTGGAAAAACAGGCCTCACTACATCTGTCACGCTTATCGATCAGAGTTCACTCCTAAAAAAACACTGAAATTTCAGGCCGTTGTCTTAAAAAATCCCTGTCTCATTAGGGTCATCCCCCCAAAAAGCCCTGATTTTACCCTGAATCAGGGTAAAAAGCCTGCAATCTGAGGCCCTGCGAAGCACGTTAGGAAAAAACTGGTACAAGTTGGAAATATGCGTGTTGTTTTCAGACAGAGACAATCAGGGTGAGGAAAAAAGTTCCCCGGCAGCATCAGGGTATTGCTTTGGTTTTCCCAAAACGCCCTGATTTTGACAGGGTACGCTAGTTTCCACCCTACATGCGAGGGTAAAAATTTCGATGTACACTGATTCCTAAGGGTGGCCTAAAACCAATTTCTGGCCCTGACCCTGAGTTGTGTGCTTCTTGCTCAGCACTACCCCTTATCTAGCCTAAGGGGTGTGTCAACTTATACATACATTTACATGTAGAAGTTTTAGGCTGTAATAGGCGTGTGTCCTTAGAGAGTACAACCCAAACCCTATATCTCCCTTGTTCTCTCTTCTTGCTAATCATTCTAGTATTCTAACACCTGGCTCTGATACATTGCTGTAACAAGGAAAGTCAGGTATTGGTACTCTGCTGAAATTGCTTTTGTAGGAACACATGCAATTAAATCATATATAAAGCACTGAGTACGATACAAGCAGCATATGGCAGCGATGGTTTCCATGCATCACATCCCCAGCAGCAGCTTGTCAAGCCCCCATGGAGCGCTTGCTCCGCGCCCGCCCCGCACCCTCCACCAGCTCCCTCACCTCCGCCTCCTGCTCCACACTGCGGCACGCCGCCACCAGTGTACGCACCGCCACCGCATCTGCGTGCACGCCCGCCGCCACCATCTTCTTGAACACGCTCACGCACTTTCTCAGAAGCTTCTTCTCCGCATAGCCGGCCATGATGGTGGTCCACGTGTTGGCGTCTGGCTGCACGCCCTTCTCTCTCATCTCCTCCATCAGGCGCTCCGCTCCCGCCATGTCACCCGCGTCCACCAGCACCCCCACCACCGTGTTGTACGTGCTCACATGCCATGCCGCCCCCTCACCATACATCCGCGTCAGCACACGCTCCATCTCCCCCCTCTCCCCCGCCCGCCCGTGCGCCCCCACCAGGCAGTTGTGCATTGCCCGGTCCACACGCACCTGCGCCCGCCCACCGCCCCCCCTCCCCCACCCTCTCTCGCCCCTTCCCTCCCTCCCCACGCCATCCCCCCCTCCTTCCTCTGGCCCCCCTCCCCCTCCCCCACCCGCCAGCCCTGCAGCCTGGCCAGGTGCGCCTCCACCTTGGCAGGCAGCGCCGCCTGCTCGTAGGCGCGCAGCAGCAGGTGGTGCGCGCGGGGGGAGGGCGGCGCGCCCATGGCTGGCAGCGAGGCGAAGAGGGCCTCGGCGTCTGGAGGGATGTGAGACACACAGGGTGGGGTGGTGGAAAGAGGGTACCATGTGGCAGCCCAAGGATAGATGAGTGCGGACGTTTGAGGTGCTCAGCTCACCACAGGCTCGACTTCCATCCGCCAGCAACTCTTGCACCGCCATGATTTCATGCACACAACATGCCATGGTGCTCCATGCACACGACATGCCATGGTGCTCCATGCCATGGTGCTCCATGCACACGACATGCCATGGTGCTGCATGCACACGACATGCCACAGTGCTCCACTCACGCCACCACGCTGCTCCTCATTCCCCGCACCCCACCCCATTGCCCTCCCCTCTCCTCCTCCCCTCCCCGCGCTCACCTTCCCACAGCCCCTGCCGTGCCAGCGCGTCCAGTAGCGGTGTCACGCACGGCAGCGGCACCGCCTCGCCCGTGTCCCGCTGCACGCCCTGCAGCACCTGCCGCGCGCGCTCCACCTCACCTGCCGTGCTGGTGGGGGGGGGAAGGGTAGAGGGGTTGGCGCCATGGCAAGAGGGATGGGGCTCACAGAGAAGTGGAGCATGGTGAATTCAGAGCACCTTGAAGAGAGCATGCACCGTGCACCTTGCTCCCCCACTTTCCTCCTTCAAACAGTCCCCTGCCGCCAACCCCTCTCCTGACCCCCTCACCGCAGTATGCACGCCTATTGTCCACCACAACCCCCCCCAATCTCACCAGAGCGCGTGCATGAGCGCTGTGGCGGCGTGCACGTCGGGCTGCAGCCCCATGTCCGCGATGCTGTCGTATGCGCGCTGCGCCTCGCACCACATGCCCATGCGCGCGTACGCCGCTATGAGCGCCGTGAAGCACGGCAGTGTGGGCAGCAGCGTGGCGCCGTGCAGCGCTGCAAACATGGCCTCCGCCTTGTGGGGCAGGCCCGCCTGGGGGGATGGAGGGTAGTGGGGAGAGAGAGAAGAGGAGAGAATGAGTGTGGTTGATAGTGTGGCCCGTATGGAGAGAGAGAACGGGCAGGGACGTGAACAGCTTGCCATGGCCATGCATCACTTCACCGTCACCCCATGTGCCGTGCCGTGCTGACGTCACCCCATGTGCCGTGCCGTGCTGACGTCACCCCATGTGCCGTGCCCTGCTGACGTCACCCCATGTGCCGTGCCGTGCTGACGTCACCCCATGTGCCGTGCCGTGCTGACGTCACCTTGCCATATGCGTGCATGAGCAGCGCGTAGGAGGCGGCGGTGGCGCGCACCCCGTCGCCCCGCATGGCGCGGAACATGCTCTCCGCGCCCGCCACGTCGCCCGCCCTCCCACGCACCTCCAGCATCGTGTTGTACGTCACCAGACCTGGGGGGGGCGGGGGGGGGGGGAAGAGGAGGGGGCACAGGGGAAGAGGAGGGGGCACAGGGGAAGAGGAGGGGGCACAGGGGAAGAGGAGGGGGCACAGGGGCCACGGCAGTGGGTGAGGACAGCATTGATGGCAGGGAGGGGTGGGGGAGATTGGGAGGGAGATTGGGAGGGAGATTGGGAGGGAGATTGGGAGGGAGATTGGGAGGGAGATTGGGAGGGAACAGGCACAGCTGATTGATCAATGCTGAGTTTGCTGCCACTTTGTAGGGTCATGCCCCTCTGCCTCCTTTCCCTCCCTGCATCTGTACCCCCCTCCCACTCACTGGGCCGGTACCCCTCCCCCCCACTCACTGGGCCAGTACCCCTCCCCCCCACTCACTGGGCCGGTACCCCTCCCCCCCACTCACTGGGCCGGTACCCCTCCCCCCCACTCACTGGGCCGGTACCCACTCCCCCCCACTCACTGGGCCGGTACCCCTCCCCCCCACTCACTGGGGCGGTACCCCTCCCTCCCTCTCACTGGGGCGGTACCCCTCCCCCCCACTCACTGGGCCGGTACCCCTCCCCCCCTCTCACTGGGGCGGTACCCCTCTCCCCCACTCACTGGGCCGGTACCCCTCCCCCCCACTCACTGGGGCGGTACCCCTCCCCCCCACTCACTGGGGCGGTACCCCTCCCCCCCACTCACTGGGGCGGTACCCCTCCCCCCCACTCACTGGGGCGGTACCCCTCCCCCCCACTCACTGGGGCGGTACCCCTCCCCCCCACTCACTGGGGCGGTACCCCTTCCCCCCACTCACTGGGGCGGTACCCCTCCCCCCCACTCACTGGGGCGGTACCCCTCCCCCCCACTCACTGGGGCGGTACCCCTTCCCCCCACTCACTGGGGCGGTACCCCTCCCCCCCACTCACTGGGGCGGTACCCCTCCCCCCCACTCACTGGGGCGGTACCCCTCCCCCCCACTCACTGGGGCGGTACCCCTCCCCCCCACTCACTGGGGCGGTACCCCCGCGTCAGCATCTCGTGGAAGAGGTCCTCTGCCTGCTGCAGCTGGCCCGCCCTGCAGTGCGCGCCCAGCACCACGTTGAACGACGCCTCCGACGGCACGCACACGCCCACGCCCTCCTCCACGCCCACCGTCACCGCCACCTCCTCCTCCTCCCTGCCTCTCCCCCGTCTCCTCCTGCCGCCCCCTTCCCGCCCTCCACTCCCCCCCTCGCCCTCCGCCCCTGCACCTGTCCCCTGTCCCGCCCCCCCCTCCTCCCGCACCCCCCCAACCATGGGTTGTATTCTGAGGCGGCCGCGCTGCATCTGGCGAAACACCTGCGCGGCAGTGTGGGCGGCGCCTGAGCGCGCGTACGCGTCCATGAGCAGATTGTAGGTGGACACGTCCGGGCGGAAGGACGCGCGCGACACCACCCACTCGTACACCTGGGCCGAGGAGGGACAGGTGGAGCGGGGTTACGGGGTACAGTGGAGGGGCAAGCAAGGTGAGGTGGGTGCAGGTATGAGAGGAGGAGAAAGAGGGGGGCGAGTAAAGGAGAAGAGAAGAGGAGACTAGGAAGGGAAAGAAAGCGTTCGAAAGAGGTGCTCAAGCAGCCACATGCCATCTCACATGCACCACCACATGCCATCTCACATGCACCACCACATGCCATCGCACATGCACCACCACATGCCCTCTTACATGCACCACCACATGCCATCCCACATGCACCACCACATGCCATCCCACATGCACCACCACATGCCATCCCACATGCACCACCACATGCCAACTTACATGCACCATCACATGCCATCGCACATGCACCACCACATGCCATCGCACATGCACCACCACATGCCATCTTACATGCACCACCACATGCCATCTTACATGCACCACCACATGCCACTCCCCCCTGCGCCTCAGCTCCCGCAGCACCGCCGCCACATCTTCCTCCGCGCCCTTCCGCCCTCCCCCTCCCCCTCCACCCGCGGTGGCGGCCTCTAGCGCCGCCCATCTGTGTTGGCGCAGCTGCTGCTGGCGCAGCTGGCGCAGGAGCGCGGAGGCGGAGGGGCTCAGCACGGGGGGAAGGCGCACGGGGGCCTGGTCGCTGCGCCGCCATTTGCTGCCTGGGGGAAGGGGTTCGGGATCAGGGGTAGGGGTCAGGGGTTCGGGATCAGGGGTAGGGGTCAGGGGTGAGGGCCAGGGGTGGGGGTCAGGGGTGGGGGTGAGGGTTGGGGGTTTGCCCGATGGGGAGTGGGGCGGACGGGCATGGGACCTCTCCTCCCTGCGCGCGCCTCCTTCCTCCATGGCGTGCGTCCGCTGCGTCGCGCCACGTGCTCTCCCTCACCTCCCCGCAAAACCCCACTATACTGCGAAGCAGCCTCGCCTCGTTTCTCTCCCGCCATCCGCTCATTCCATCATCGCCAACCTCCCCGCACCTGCTAGCGCCACCACGGGGCCCGCGCGCCTGTGCCGTGGACTGCTGGTGGCAGGGAGCGCGATCGGCGGAGTTCCGCTGAGCGGCATTCCGGGGCGCAGCGTTCGGCGCCTGGGGGACAGCAGTGAGCGGCGAGGCATTGGCGCAGCGCGCAGCTTTCCGCGGAGGGCACCATCATCCGCGGGTGGCCATCTCAAGCGGCAGGCGACGGATTCTTGGGCATTGTTCCGCGCGCCAGTGCCGGCATCCCACAAAGCCTCGCGCCCGCCGACTGCACAAGCGCGCAAGCGGGCGGAGGCCGACATGGGCGCGGAAGGGCGGGCGGAGCGCGAAAGCGGTGATCGGTGAGCGTGCGTGGGGGAGGTGAAGGGGCGAGGGGAGAGGCACGAATGGGCTGGTTGTAGGGGTGCTGGTTTGGTGGGGGTGCTGGGCTCGACGGCTCTGGTGGACCTGTCATTGAGGAACGCCTTTGTGGCGCCACAACCACACCATTGATTTCGTTATGGTTTCGTTGAGCACATATTCAGGTACAGTAACCAGACAGAGGATGTGCACTTCTAAGCAACTCTTTCCAGAACATTGGGCTAAACCTGTGCAATGAGGTGGATACAGATAGAGTTCTACCTGGCGCTGCGGCAATCAAATCATCACAACCGCAAGTGCTCTCCCTGGCAAATTCCGTGAGCGCCCTCTGGTCTGCGAGGCCACTGCTGCTGCGCCTGTCGCGCCCCTTGCGCTGCCACCCATGCGTGCCAGTGCCCGGGGAGTGCGGGACCATTGGAGAGCCTGTGAGGCAGGGCGAGTCAGCATGTGCAGCACGGGCATGCTGGGGCGGGCGGGCAGGCGGGCCATGGAGTGGGATAGTGCAGGGAACGGAGGCCTCCATGGCCACTGCGTAACGCCATGCGTGCTGCGGGTGGCAGTGGCAAAGGGGGAGAGGAGAGGCGTGGATTGGGGGAGGGTGCATTGCGAAGCAGCAAGTGCGGCAGCCCAGGTGAGAGCAGAGGTGAGGCGGAGGGGGTGGTGGCAGCGGTGGGAGGCATGGCGATGGGGCCATGGCAGGGAAGGGGGGGAGGGCGGCAGGGGGAGAGCGCACAGCAGCATGGCGGCTGAAGGGGACCTCTGCCGCTCTGACTGGGTGGAGCCTGCACCAGTTGCCACCTCCCCTTGGGGGAGGGAGGGTGGCTGTGTGAGGGATGGTCTCTGCCATATGCGAGTGACACTGCCTCTCCCACTGCCTCTCGCCCACCTGCCTTCCTCGCCGTTCACCACTCCTGGTCCGCCCACTGCCCTGCTCCTATCCTCTCCTCTCACCCGCACTGCCCCCGTCGCGTCTGCCTCTTCAGCTGCTGCGTTGCTGCTGCTCGTGCCCTCCAACGCTGCACTCTCGCCCTCCAACGCTGCACTCTCGCCCTCCAACGCTGCACTCTCGCCCTCCAACGCTGCACTCTCGCCCTCCAACGCTGCACTCTCGCCCTCCAACGCTGCACTCTCGCCCCTGCTGCTACTGCTCTCAATGCTGATCCCCTCACCATTGTTGCTGCTCTCACTCCTACTGCTATCACCACTACTACTGTTGCCTCTGCTGCTATCACTGCTGCTGCTGCTGCCGTGGCTCGCCCCATTGCCCGCCTGTCCCTCTCCATCTTCTCCCTCACTCGCCCTGCTGCCCCCACCCCCTCCTCTCGCCACCCCTCCCGCAGCACCACCCCCGTCCGCCCTCACCCGCCGCCCCCTCTCGTCGCGCTTGCTCAGCTTGCTCCCTGCCCCCGCCTGCGCGCCGCACTTGTCCCTCTTCTCCGCCACCACGCGCTGCGCGTCGCGCCACAGCCCCACGGACTGCCACGCGATGCTCGTCTGCTCGTAGCATCGCGCGTCCAGCGGAATGCCCGCGCCCTCCATCATGCGCAGCACGGCCTCGGCGCGGTGCGGCAGGCGCGCCTCGCAGAAGCCCCAGATGAGCGTGCGGAAGGTGAACGCGTTGGGGCGCACGCCGCCCGCCAGCATGCGCTCGTACACGGCCATGGCGTCGTCCATGCGCCCGCCCATGGAGCAGAAGGCGCCCATCACCGTCGTGTACGTCACCACGTTCGGCTCGATGCCGTGCTCGGCACGCATCTCGTCCAGCAGCCGTGCCGCTGCGTCCCCCTGGCGCGCGCGCAGGTGGCCCTTGGCCAGCACGGAGAACGCCTCCACGTCGGGCGTCAGCCCCGCCGCCACCGCCTCGTCCAGCACGGCGCGCGCGCGGTCGGGGCGGGCTGCCGTGCTCCACGCGTTCATGAGCGTGCAGTACGACGCGAGGTCGGGGGCCACGCCCGCCAGGCGCATCCTCTGCAGCACCTGGGGGGGTGAGCCGGGGGGGTATGGGGGTTATGGGGGTGAGAGTGACGGGTCGGTAGTACTCAGGCGTACAGCGCGCATGGGTGGCGTGCGATATGAGAATGGCAATGCAGCCTCGTTGAACATGCAACCCGACCACAACATTGCTACCCACACACCCACCTCTCGTTCGCACTAGCCAACACCTCAACCATGCATGGCTGTTCATGAGTGTTTGGCATATTTCTGGCCACCTGTGCACGGCTGGTTCAGTCTTCTTACACCCCTTGCCTCTCCGACTACCGCCAATCGCCTTCCCTCGCTAATTCTCCCCGCCTGCTCTCATGTTGGACCGGGAAGCACGTTGTAACCAATCGGCGCGCACCGGCTTCGAGGCCCCTCAGATGCAACGCACCTGCGCGGCGGGGACGGGCTGGCCGGCCTGGCAGTAGCCCTTGATGATGGTGTTGAAGATGGCGGCGTTCGGCGCCACGTCCCACTCGCGCATGCGCTCCGCCACCACCTGCGCGTCCGTCATGCGCCCCACGTCGCACAGCGCGCGCACCATCATGCCGAACGTGCGCGCGGTGGGGCGCACGAGCGCGTTGACCATTTCGCGCAGCACGCGCTCGCAGTCGTTGGGGCGGCCCAGGCGGCCGTACGCCTTCATCAGCGTGTTGTACGACACCGCGTCCGGCGCCACGCCCGCCGCGCGCATGTCGCGCAGCACGGCGCGCGCGCGCTCCACGTCGCCCTGCTCGCACCACGCGTTCAGCACCATGTTGTATGTCCGCAACTCGCCGCCCTTCCCCGCCTCCTCCCCGCCCCTCCCCGTCCCCCGTTGCTTCTCCCGCGACCAGCTCCGCCCGCCTTTGCGCCGCCCTGCCGCGGCGCCCGCGCGGCCCACCATCATCTCCGCGACTCTCGCGGCGTCGTCCGGGCGCTTGGCGGCGCCGAAGCCCTTAATGAGAGTGTTGTAGGTGCTGGCGGTGGGCTCCCACCCGTTGAACCGCATGCGCGCCAGCACGCGCACCGCCTCGTCCATGCGCGCGCGCCCGCAGAACGCGTTGATCACCGCGTTGTAGCACACGGCGTCCGGCGCCACGCCCTCCGCCTCCATCTCCGCCAGCACCGCCTCCGCCTTGTCCGGTTCGCCCAGCGCCGCGTGCGTCGCAATCACCTGCGAAAACGCCTCCAGCGGCGGCCGATGGCCGCCCCGCTGCAAGCCATCGATCGCAGCCTGCATGCCTGCGACGTCTGCCACCGCTCGAAACGATTTGATGCGGTTCAGAGCGGTGACGACGTCCGGGCACGGCAGGGGGCGCTTGCCCTTCTCCTTGGCGGCGCAGAGCGCGCAGCGGGCGGCTGGCGGCGGGGCGTCGCAGAGCCACGAGGGATGCGCGGAGCTGGCGCACTGCAGGCAGCGGAACTGCGGGGGAGGAAGCGGAGGGGTAAGGGTGGGAAGTGGACAAGGAAAGAGAGAGATGGGGGAGAGAGGGGTCGGATTGACCTGTGACCTCTTTAATTCCGTTTGCCTTCGTGTGCCTATCAATATAAACGTTTAATCCGTTCCTTTCGTTGTAAGTCGTCTAAGGATTAATCCGTCACAGAGACGACAGCAGTCCTGGGGGAAGAGAGCAGCGGAATGGGCGAGTGGAGAGGGCGCGAGGGTTTGGAAGCTGTGAGCAGCAGCGCTTAGGGGAGGCGGGAGAAAGCGAATCTGAGCGTGACTTGGGGCTGAGGGGCAGAGACGTGGGTGCACACGGCAACGGCGGCCTACACGAGCTTGGCCTTGGCGGACGGACCTTGGCGGGTCGGGTATCAGCGCTTGTCGAGGCGGGCGCCAGCGCGTGGTCCGCGGCGGTGCCGTCCAGCAGGGTCACCGCCGACCGCTCCTCGCCGTCGCTCCACGCCTCGCCGTCGCTCCACGCCTCGCCGTCGCTCCTGGCGTCGCCGTCCGACTCGAAGCCGTCCGGCAGCGACGGACGCGACGGGCGAGGCAGCGATGCATCGCGAGGCGGCCTCTTGACGCGCGGCGACTCCCGGGCGAGCGGACCCATGGCGGGCAGCGAGGAGATCGCTCTGCTCAGCGCCGCGTTAGCACGCGGGTCGAGGGCAGCGACCCACACGCCCGACTTGTAGGGGCATGGAAGTTGAGGCGCCGAGGATTTCCAAGCCGCGCCTGCGAAGACTGTCACTTGCAGAGCGGTGGTCCGCGACACACGGCGTGCTGTTCGCTGCCAGGAGCACCTGATAAAGTCGGGCGGGATACTATCGGGGGTGGCGGGAGTGAGAGAGGCAGGGCGTTCCCAAGGGGCAGCAGCAAATGCCCTGCCAGCGGACGGAGTCTAGAAGCGCAAGCCGACGTGGCCGATGGCACACCTGGCTTCGCTCTACACGTCGGCCGGGGCAATCAGCGACCCAATCAGCGTCGCTGAACCGCCAAGCCCCAGCGTGCGTGCATCCCCATGGACCAGTCAGGGGACACGAGTGGGGTCGTTTTTGGGTTATAGTCGGACTCTCATTTACAATCCTGTAACACAAATTTGCAGTACACTATATTGCTGAAAGGGGCTATTTCAATTCTCTTTGGGCTCCATCCACACCACGAAAGTTGGATCCACCGCGAGAGGCAGTCAGCCACGGATACTCTCGAGGCCATGGCTGTCCGCCACCTTCTCTCCTCCACCCTCCGCCGCGCGCGCGGATCGCCCTCCCCATTGCCGTCGGCGGCCTCCGCCAGCCCATCGCCGCCTCCCTCTTCCCGCCACGCCCCCGCCGATCGCGCGCTTCACACGGCGCTCGCCTCCAGATCGCCCGCCACGCCTGATCTGCCCACCCCTTCCGCACACGAAGCCTCCGCACATGGCATACCCGCGCACGGCATACCGCACTCGCATGCCTGTGCTTGCGTCCCCCATCTCTCCTCTCCCTCGCATCCTCTCCGATTCGTTCACGCCGCCACCACCTTCGCCTCCTCCCCGCATGCCACGGAAGACACAGTGCCACCTGGCAGTGTGACGTCAGCAGCCGATCGCGACGGCTGGCACGAAGCCACGTCAACGGCGCGCGAAACGACGGCGGACGGTGGAGTGGTAGATCGGAAACAAGTGGGCGGCGGAGCGAGATGGGCGCAAGTAGCTGCCCCGGTGTGGGCGGAGCGCACGTACGCGCGGGGCATTCGCGAATACAACAACGTGCTGCGGCACCTGGCGGACACCAACAGGTGGGCGGGAGGGGGGGGGGCGGCGGGGAAGATGGGGAGAGGTGGAGAGTGGTGAGGGGCGCCATAGGGTGCGCCCGGCACCTCATTGCCGAGCAGCGGGTCTCACATGCCGCCGCCACAGTATGCCGCCATCTCAGCATGCCGCCATCTCACCATGCCGCCATCTCAGCATGCCGCCATCTCAGCATGCCGCCATCTCAGCATGCCGCCATCTCAGCATGCCGCCATCACAGCATGGCGCCATCACAGCATGCCGCCATCAGCATGCAGGCTCCTTCCCCATCGCCGCCCTGCCCTTCCCCTCCCATCATCTCCATGACGGACATGTGTCAGCCTCCAATAGGGCCGCGAGTCACACCACCTCTCGGCGTAACACGTGTGTGTGCCATTCCCCCCCAACGCTCCCCCTCCCCGGGGTTGGAGCAGGCCGCACCTGGTGCGCGAGGTGTGGGGCGACATGGCGATGGACGGCGTGCAGCCCGACAGCAACTCGCTCCACATCGCCGTCAGCGCCGCCATGAAGGCCGCCAGGCTGCACGACGTGCTCTTCTTCTTTAACCACATGAAGACACGTGGCATTGTGCCTGACGTGAGCATTCTCGGTTGCTCTTTCACACTCGTTTCCCTCTGTCATGCCCAACTGTCTGCACCGCCAACTCAATGCCTCTCCTTCCCCATCACCCATCTCCCATCTCCCATCACCCATCTCCCATCTCCCATCACCCATCACCCACCTCCCATCTCCCATCTCCCATCTCCCATCTCCCATCTCCCATGCCTGCTCACCCCACGGACCCCATGCCCCCATGCCCCCATGCCCTCGTGCCCCCGTGCGCCCATGCGGCGGTGCGTGAGCAGGTGGTGCTGTACAACATGCTCATCACGGCGTGCGCCATCTGCCTGCACGTCGACCATGCCTTCAAGGTCACCATCGCACGCTGCTTGCCGTGAACCTCCTGCTCACTGTGGTCGCAGCGACTGTAGCGAATGTGACAAGGGTTGGTGACCGATGAAGTTGAGTGGGTTGAGTGTGTTGAGTGTGTTGTGTGGGAATACTTGGATGCTGTGCTTGCCATCACATGCTCATTCATCCCGCTTCCTGGCACGGCACGGCACGGCATGGCATGGCATGGCATGGCACGGCATGGCATGGCATGGCACAGCACGGCATGGCATGGCATGGCACGGCACGGCACGGCATGGCACGGCATGGCATGGCATGGCATGGCATGGCATGGCATGGCATCAGGTGGCGGAGGAGATGCGGCGGGCTGGCATAGAGCCCCAGCAGCGCACGTACACGGCGCTGCTCAACGCCTGCGCCAACAGCGGCCGAGTGGACGACGCGTGAGACCCGCCCCAACGCCCGCCCTCCCCCTTCCTCCCTCCCTCGCTGCCAACGTGGCCACCGCCGCCCTCGTGCCATTCCCCGTCCCTCCGATCCCATCTCCACCATGCGTGCACCGTCCAACCATGCCACATTCACCCAACCATGATCCCTCATCCCCTCCCCTCCCCTCCCCTCCCCTCCCCTCCCCTCCCCTCGCCTCACTCCTTTCCATTCCAACACTTGAACCTGCTCCCCTGCCCCCCTGCCCCCCTCCTCCCTCCTCCCTCCCCCCTGCCCGCCCCCAGCGAGGCGTTGCTGGCGGCCATGGAGGCGAGGGGCGTGCCTCGCACGCGCCTCACCGTGGCGGCGCTCATCACGGCGCACCGCAACCACCGCCCCGTCGCCCCCGACGCCAGGCACAAGGCAACCCGTTTGCACTCCTCATTCCGCTGCTGCTGCCCCACCCCTCCCCGCTTGCTCCTCCGCCTTCCTCTACTTCCTCCCACCTTCGCCCCGTTTTTCCTTCCTCCCCCACCCCAAAAGTCATCTCCCCCACCCCATCCCCCCCTTTCAGGTGCTGGCGCTCTTGGACGAGGCGCGCGCACTGCCCAGTGAAGAGGAGCGCAGGGGGGGGGAAGGGGACGGGGGAGAGGAGGGGGAGAACGAGGGGGAAGCAGCAAGAGCAGGGGCGGCGGTAGCAGGGGCGGTTCGGCGACAGGGGGGCGTGTTGCGGCACTACAATGCGGCGCTGGGCGCCATGGAGGAACTCAGAGACCCGCAGGTGAGGGACCCGCGGGTGAGGGGTGAGGAAGGGGGTGGAGAGAGGCAGGGGGGGTAGGTGAAGGGAGGGGCAGGTGAGGAGGGCCAAGGAGGGGGGGGGAGGGGGGTGTGCTGGAGGGACATGGCAATGGCTGCAATGGGAGCAAGGAGGGACGGGGATGGTTAGTGTGCCATAGAGAACCACCAAGGGCCAATCATGTGCGCATGCTGCTCATGCTCCGAGGCTCCTGTCGCTGTCTTGGTCTTGCATGCTGCTGTTGCTGCTGGTGATGTGGTGTGTGTGAGCGTATTGCTGTTGCTGCCGTGTGCTGGCTCACATGCTACTGTCTGGCCATTGCTGCTGACATGCGCGCTGGCATGCGTGCTGTGATGGGCGGTGCAGGGAGCGGAGCGGGTGATGGCAGCAGCAAGGGAGGACGGGGTCACGCCAGACGCCAACATGCACAGGCTGCTCATCAGGTGTGATAGAGCACAGGCTGCTCATCACGTGACGTGATGCGAGGCGCGGGATATGAGGTCACGGGATATGAGGGCACGGGATGTGAGGGCATGGGATGTGAGGGCACGGGATGTGAGGGCACGGGATGTGAGGGCACGGGATGTGAGGGCACGGGATGTGAGGGCACGGGATGTGAGGGCACGGGATGTGAGGGCACGGGATGTGAGGGTACGGGATATGAGGACACGGGATATGAGGGCACGGGATATGAGGACACGGGATATGAGGACACGGGATATGAGGGCCCGGGATATGAGGGCACGGGATATGAGGGCACGGGATATGAGGGCACGGGATATGAGGGCACGAGATATGAGGGCACGGGATATGAGGGCACGGGATATGAGGGCACGGGATGTGAGGGCACGGGATATGAGGACACGGGATATGAGGACACGGGATATGAGGGCCCGGGATATGAGGGCACGGGATATGAGGGCACGGGATATGAGGGCACGGGATATGAGGGCGCGAGATGTGAGGGCACGGGATATGAGGGCACGGGATATGAGGGCACGGGATGTGAGGGCACGGGATGTGAGGGCACGGGATATGAGGGCACGGGATGTGAGGGCGCGGGATATGAGGACACGAGATATGAGGGCACGGGATATGAGGACACGGGATATGAGGGCACGGGATATGAGGGCACGGGATGTGAGGGTACGGGATATGAGGACACGGGATATGAGGGAACGGGATATGAGGGCACGGGATATGAGGACACGGGATATGAGGACACGGGATATGAGGGCACGGGATGTGAGGGTACGGGATATGAGGGCACGGGATATGAGGGCGCGGGATGTGAGGGCACGGGATATGAGGACACGGGATGTGAGGGCACGGGATGTGAGGGCACGGGATGTGAGGGCACGGGATATGAGGGCACGGGATGTGAGGGCACGGGATGTGAGGGCATGGGATATGAGGGCACGGGATGTGAGGGCGCGGGATATGAGGACACGAGATATGAGGGCACGGGATATGAGGGCACGGAATGTGAGGGCACGAGATATGAGGGCCGGGATATGAGGGCACGGGATGTGAGGACACGGGATATGAGGACACGGGATATGAGGGCGCCGGATATGAGGGCGCGGGATGTGAGGGCGCGGGATGTGAGGGCACGGGATGTGAGGGCACGGGATGTGAGGGCACGGGATATGAGGGCACGGGATGTGAGGGCACAGGATACGAGGGCACGGGATATGAGGGCACGGGATGTGAGGGCACGGGATGTGAGGGCACGGGATGTGAGGGCACGGGATGTGAGGGCACGGGATGTGAGGGCACGGGATGTGAGGGCACGGGATGTGAGGGTACGGGATATGAGGGCACGGGATATGAGGGCACGGGATATGAGGACACGGGATATGAGGACACGGGATGTGAGGGCCCGGGATATGAGGGCACGGGATATGAGGGCACGGGATATGAGGGCACGAGATATGAGGGCACGGGATATGAGGGCACGGGATATGAGGGCACGGGATGTGAGGGCACGGGATATGAGGACACGGGATATGAGGACACGGGATATGAGGGCCCGGGATATGAGGGCACGGGATATGAGGGCACGGCATATGAGGGCACGGGATATGAGGGCGCGAGATGTGAGGGCACGGGATATGAGGGCACGGGATATGAGGGCACGGGATATGAGGGCACGGGATGTGAGGGCACGGGATGTGAGGGCACGGGATATGAGGGCACGGGATGTGAGGGCGCGGGATTTGAGGGCGCGGGATATGAGGACACGGGATATGAGGGCGCGGGATGTGAGGGCATGGGATATGAGGACACGGGATATGAGGGCACGGGATATGAGGGCGCGGGATGTGAGGGCACGGGATATGAGGACACGGGCTATGAGGGCACGGGATATGAGGGCACGGGATGTGAGGGTACGGGATATGAGGGCACGGGATATGAGGGCGCGGGATGTGAGGGCACGGGATATTAGGACACGGGATGTGAGGGCACGGGATGTGAGGGCACGGGATATGAGGGCACGGGATGTGAGGGTGCCGGATATGAGGGCACGGGATATGAGGGCACGGGATATGAGGGCACGGGATATGAGGGCACGGGATGTGAGGGCACGGGATATGAGGGCACGGGATGTGAGGGCACAGGATACGAGGGCACGGGATATGAGGGCACGGGATGTGAGGACACGGGATATGAGGACACGGGATATGAGGACACGGGATATGAGGACACGGGATATGAGGGCGCCGGATATGAGGGCGCGGGATTTGAGGGCACGGGATGTGAGGGCAAAAGATATGAGGACACGGGATATGAGGGCATGGGATATGAGGGCACGGGATGTGAGGGCACGGGATATGAGGGCACGGGATGTGAGGGCACGGGATGTGAGGGCACGGGATGTGAGGGCACGGGATGTGAGGACACGGGATGTGAGGGCACGGGATGTGAGGGCACGGGATATGAGGACACGGGATATGAGGACACGGGATATGAGGGCGCGGGATGTGAGGGCACCTGCTGGTACTGCAAGAAGATAGGGCATCCTTGGTTCAAGTGCTTCAGCAGGCCGGAGGGATGGGCACCTCCAGGCATGAAGCCACCCAGTGGTGAACGCGCACAAGGTGGCGCTGTGCAAGGCTCAGGTGCACAAGGTGAAGGTGCACAAGGTAATGCCTATCCTGGTTTGTTTCTTATGGTTGAGGATGTGCATGGGCATGAGGGTGATGTGGGATTTGTGGGAAAGGTTGTGATGCACCCTCTCACGCACTGGGTGATTGATTCGGGTTGCACCAGTCACATGACCCCACGGGCAGATTTGCTTGATGAGGTAAAACCCCCTGGGAAGATTAAGTATGTGGCAGCAGCGTCAGGTGCTTTGCTCCCCGTGATTGGTGTTGGGAATGCCAAGGTTAAGGGAGCTAATGGGGAGCTTGTGGGGCTTGGGAATGTTCTGCTGGTTAAAGGCTTGTCTGCTAACCTTCTCTCTGTGCGGCGGCTGCAGAAGAGTAAGGCCGAAGTGACCTTTGGACCAACCAGCTGCCGTGCTAAGCTTGGGAAGAAGGTGCTGTGGAGTCTGGAAGAGGAGACCAGCTGCATCAAGGACCTGTGGCAGCTGCCCATCATCCCTTGGAATGGGAAGACTCCAACAGCAGCAACGGCAGCAGTGGCAAAGGCAACAGCAGGAGGAGATGCAACTGCACCAACTGATGGGGTGCTGGAAGCAGTCAAGAAAGTGCAGAAGCAGCAGACACATGGTGAGGTGCTTGCTGGTGTGGATGCGAGTGCGGCATGGGCTAAGGCTTCATCAAGGAGTGGAGAGGCCGATTGGGAGACATGGCATGAGAGGTTGTGTCATGTGAACTTCCCTATGCTGCAGAAGTTGGTGAAGAATGGGAGCCTGAAGGGCTTGGAGGTGAAAGGGGAAGTGAAGGAGATTGGGAGCTGCCCTACATGCTTGGAGACCAAGTTCTCCAAGTTCCCCTTCAACAGTGCAACTGGACCATCCAAGACCCCACTTGCACTTGTGCACATGGATGTGGTGGGGCCCACAAGAGCCCCTTCCCTCTCAGGCAGCCGCTATTTCTTGACAATTGTGGATGACCACACTTGGGCAGTGTGGGTTTACCCTTTGAAGAGCAAGGGGGAGGTGGCAGCGGCTGTCCTTAAGGAGTGGATGCCGAGAGCTCAGAGGGAATGCGGACACAAGGTGAAGGTGATCCGTAGTGACAATGGTGGGGAGTTCATTGGAGCTGATTTTGAGGGGGAGTTGAAGAGGAAGGGGATCCAGCATCAACTGACAGTGCCCTACAACCCACAGCAGAATGGCGTGGCTGAGAGGTTCAACAGGACCCTGCAGGAGGGGGCACGCACTCTCCTTGGGCGTGCAGGGCTGCCTGATCCGTTTTGGGTGTCTGCACTGAGGCAGGTCGCCCTTGTGAAGAACAGGGTGCTGGCTACAGTTGGAGATAAGGAGTGGATCCCATACGTCAAGTGGTATGGGAGTGCTCCAGCTGTGAACATGCTGAGGGCATTTGGGTGCATGGTGGTGTTTCATGTGCCTAAGGAGAAAAGGGGGAAGTTGGAGGCTTCTGGAAGATGGGGTGTGCACTTGGGGATTGCAAAGGATCACAAGGGGTGGCTGCTATGGGACTTGACCACCCAGAAGTTGACAGTGTCAAGGGATGTGAAGTTTCTTGAGTCCCTGTACTACAAGGAATGGAAGCAGCAGCAACAGAAGCTTCCATCTACACCGCTCATTGTGGAGGCAGATGAGGTGCAGCAGCCTTCAAGACAGGTGGAGGTTGCAGTGTCATTGAGGAGATGTCTGGGGTGACTGAGGAAGGGGGAGCAGCTGAAGTAGAGCAGCAGCAGCAGCAGCAGCATGAGTCTCCACCTCGAGTTCCACACCCGCCTGAGCGTCCTAGGAGGGATGTGCGCCCTCCAGTGAGGCTGACCTATGGGGGAAGAGGCAAGCCGAATGTGGTGCAGGCTGGGAGTGTGGTTGAGCAGATTGAGGAAGATGAGATCGCTCACTGCTACTGGGCACCAATCCCTGAGCCCAAGACTCGAGAAGAGGCCTTGAATGGACCAAATGGGGAGAAGTGGAAGGCGAGTGAGGATGAGGAGTTCGGGTCCCTAATTGAGAACGAGACATGGGACCTGTGTGACTTGCCTCCTGGAAAGAAGGCAATCACTTCCAAGATGATCTACAGGCACAAGTATGGACCTGAAGGGGAGCTGACCCGCTACAAGTCTAGGCTTGTGGCACGGGGGTTTCAGCAGACAAAGGGGAAGGACTATGATGAGGTGTTTGCTCCTGTGGGGAAAGGAACAACATTGAGGGTGCTGTTGGCGATAGCTGCACTCCTGGGATGGAAGATTCGGCAGATGGACATTGTGACTGCCTTTCTGAATGGGATCATTCTGGAGGAGGTGTACATGAAGCAGCCAGAGGGGCTGGATGATGGGAGCGGCAGGGTCTGCAGGCTGAAGAAGGCCATCTATGGCCTTAAGCAGGCGCCTCGTGCATGGTATCACAAGTTGGAGGAGGCGCTGCTGGCTGGGGGTTTCAAGAAGAGTGAGTGTGACCCCAGCCTGTTCCTGCTGCAGGAGAAGGACGAAATCCTCATGCTCTTGGTGTATGTGGATGATATCCTTCTCTTTTCTGCATCAACTGCTTTGCTGGACAGCGCAGAGCAGATGCTGGAGATGCAGTTCAAGTGCTCCAAGATGGGTGAGGCGAAGTACTACTTGGGGATGCACGTGGAGAGAGATATGGAAAAGGGTGTGCTGAGGTTGCACCAGAGGAAGTACTGTGAGGGGCTGGCTGAGAAGTATGGGCTGCAAGATGGGGGAAAGCCAGCAACACCACTACCTTCGGGGTTCACTGTGGAGCCATGTGCTGATGAGGAGGTAGTGGGTGATAGTGACAGGAAGCTGTTTCATTCGATGGTTGGGTCGCTGAATTATCCTGCAAATCATACACGGCCTGACATTGCATTTGCTACATCACGGTTGGCTAGTGTGGTCTCACGCCCTAGTCATGAGCAGCTGGAAGCGGCCAAGAGGTTGGTCCGCTATGTGAGTGCTACGGCATCAGTGGGATTGGAGTACAGTGGAGTGAGGCAGCGGTTGCAGAGAGGTGCTGCAGATGTGAAGAGTGGAAAGATGCTCTTGAGTTGCTATACTGACGCTAGCTTCAACTCAGTGAAAGCGGATGGCACCAGCATTGGGGGTTATGTGTGCTTGCTAGGAGGTGGTGCTGTGAGCTGGCGCAGCAAGAAGCAGAATGAGGTGGGATTGTCCTCATGTGAGACTGAGTACATGGCCTTACACCATGGGGCCAAGGAAGTAGTGTGGCTAAGGCGTTTGTTGGAGGAGTTGGGAGTTGGTCAGGAGGAGCCGACAGTTGTGTTCTGTGACAATGAGTCTGCTGTGAAGCTCGCCAAGAATGCTTGTCTGCATGGGCTGACAAAACACATAAGGCCTAAGTGGCACTGGGTGAGGAGACTCCTTGATAAGGAGGTGCGGCTGGAGATAGTGAAGACCCATCAGCAGGCAGCAGATATTTTCACTAAGCGTCTGGCGGAGGCGGATCATTGGAAGGGCATGAAGCTTGCTGGGATGAGTGTGCATTGAGTATGCATGCTTGAGATGTGGTATGGTCGATGATGGTTGGCAGCCAGAGGGGGAGATTGTTGTGTGATGTCATCATATGTTATCACATTCTGTCTGCCTCCCATCCCTTGTTTCAATTCGCACGTATGGTTTGACTGTGTGTGAAAGAATTTGTGTGGTGTGTGTTCTGGAGTTTGGGAATGTGTTTTGTGTTATTCTGTCTGAGCAGGTATTTGTGATGATAGATCTTGAGAAGATCTTTCCGACGCAACAAGAATCGCGTCAATCGGAGCAAGAACGCGAAAGCTATGAAGATTCAAAGTTCATGAGCTTGCGTTACAATTGCGGCGGTTACAAAGTGAAGTTGTGGGGTGACTTTATATGGAGTTGGGACCTTTGGGGTTGGGGAAATTCGTCACTCTACTGTAACAGCTGCAAATTGGTTGGGAACAACCAAGCTAGGTTGGCAAGGGTGGCCAACTTGGATGGATTGGTTGGGAAGGGACAAATGTCAAAGTTGGGGTTCCTATAGGGAGGGAATCTTTGTGCTTATGGGGTTTCCTTGGTTGGGGACTCTCTTGGGACCTTCCCTCTCATCCCTCTCTTCTATCCCAACCTTTCTCTTGCTCCTTCTAATTCCTTGTGAGATTCTTGAACTTTGATTGAACCTTTGAGATTGAGTTAAGTTCTCCTCCTACAGCTTACCCCCTAGTGCGTCGAAAGCCATAGCGTCGCGAATACTTTATCAATCAACATGATTCAAATTGGGAACGGTAGCTGAGATTAAGAGCTACAACATATCCAAGTTTCGCGACATTCCAACGGCTAGTTGTTTGTCGACGTCGTTTCTTGTGAAGACGACTTTTCTGTCCAGAATTTCGGATTTATATTTTGAGTAATTCTAGCTCCTAAGTTCACCTAGACTCCGTCCTTAATCCTAACAGTTTCGCACCGATTCCGTTGGACTACGCCCTTCTTGGTGGTTGGATGGAGGTGTTGTAACCAACACTTGTTACTGTATATGCTAAAACGTTTTCGATATATCTCAGTGTGTGTCTTGGATTTGTTTAGTATATTAAATCGCTTTCCATGGGAACTTGGCTTTCTGAATGTATCTAGACTAATATGTCTTTATGCTAAAGATAAAAAGCTACTCTTGTTGCTAAAATTGGTGCCAAGTTCATGTACTCTTACAGAACGACCGACAAGTCGTTCATAACCTGAAATGGTCGCATATATATGTGGCAGGAATAATGTAACAAACTTGAGGGAGAGAAATTGCGACCCCAAAATTCAATTTGGCTTTACGACCCTGGACCAACTCAGTTACAAGGTGTCGTTCATATATGTAGGGTTACATAATTTCCATTTTCTGTAGGCGTCGTAGATGATGCTAGAGAAGAGACATGGTTAGCATTTGCCAATAACGACTGAATGTCTGAATGCGTGGCCGCATGGAGATCACCCACAGAATGTGGTTTGTTGAGAGATGCACGGGGGAGTGAGTGGACAGGTTTGGGGTTAAGTCTGGCTTTTAACGGAGAGGTTGTCCAAGGTGAGCTTGACTGGTAATCATGTGCCACCCGGTAGGCTGCGAGAGAGCGGGGAGGAGGGGAGGGGGGGAGGGGGGGGAGAAAGAGATGGGGGCATACGTTAGTGGGGGGGGGCAGGGGGTTGAGAGGGGTTAGTTATAGAGTGTTTACTGCCTGTCCTGCCGGGATCCCGCTCACACTTACTGCCCTCTCCCCCTCCCTTGCTTCATGCCACTACCCCTCCTCTGTCCTCATGCCTCTCCCCCTCCCCTGCCCTCATGCATCTCCCTCTCCCCTGCCCTCATGCCT
Organism: Closterium sp. NIES-67; assembly: GCA_027943415.1. Classification (NCBI taxonomy): domain Eukaryota; kingdom Viridiplantae; phylum Streptophyta; class Zygnematophyceae; order Desmidiales; family Closteriaceae; genus Closterium; species Closterium sp. NIES-67. The sequence continues at coordinate 291,842 of BQMB01001026.1, forward strand.
ATCTGCCTCCCCTCTCCTCATGCCTCTTTCCCTCCCCATCTCCTCCAGCTGTCCCTGCCTCTCACGCCCTCACGCCTCTCCCACTCCTGCTCTCACTCCTACCCCCCTACCCTCACTGCACTCCATCTTTCCCCACTCTCCTGCACTCATGCCACTCCCCCTCCCCTACCCTAACACCCTCTCCCCCTCCCATGCCCCTCACGCCTCTTCCTCCCCCGCCCTCACGCCTCTTACCCTCCCCATCTCCTCCAGGCTGCACTCTCCCTTTCCCCACTCTCCTACTCGTACCCCTCTTTCCCTTCCCTTCTCTCACCTTTCGCTCCCTCCACGGCTCTTGCGCCTTCCCACATCCCCCCTTATCACGCACCTCATACCTCAATGCTCTCCCATCTCTCCCCCTCCCCTACTCTTACGCCTCTCCCCCTCCCCTGCACTCACGCCTGCTCTCATGCCTCACTCTCTCCCTGCTCTCATGCCTCACTCCCTCCCTGCTCTCGTGCCTCACTCCCTCCTTGCTCTCATGCCTCACTCCCTCCCTGCTCTCACGCCTTCCCCCCTCCACTGCTCTTGTGCCCCTCTCCCTCGCTTCTCGCATCTCCCCCTCGCTACTATCTGTTGTCTTCCCCATCCCTGCGGCCTCGCTTTCTTCCCTGCTGCTGCGCCTTGACCCTTGATCTGTTTTCATTCAATGAGAAGGCAAGGGATTGCGGCGCGCGAAAAAGCGGGTAACACGTTACAACGTGGGAAAGTGGGAAGCGACCCGCAAGAGAAAGCAGGAAGCGGTCCGCGAGGTGAAGCGAGCGAAGCGAAGCGAAGCAAAGCGAAGGGAAGCGAAGCTAAGCGAAGCGAAGCTAAGAGAAGCAAATCGAAGTTGCGAAGCGAAGTGAAGCTAAGCGAAGCAAAGAGAAGCAAAGAGAAGGGAAGCTAAGAGAAGCAAAGCAAAGCTACGCGCAGCTATGCGAAGCGAAGCGAAGCTAAGAGAAGCTAAGCGAAGCTAAGGGAAGCGAACCGAAGCTAAGGGAAGCGAAGCAAAGCGAAGCGAAGCTAAGCGAAGCGAAGCGAAGCGAAGTGAAGCGAAGAGAAGCGAAGCGAAGCAAAGCGAAGCTAAGCGAAGCGAAGCGAAGCAAAGAGAAGCATAGAGAAGCGAAGCGAAGAGAAGCGAATCTAAGAGAAGCAAAGCAAAGCTAAGCAAAGTTTTGCGAAGCGAAGCTAAGCGAAGCGAAGCTAAGGGAAGCGAAGCGAAGCTAAGGGAAGCGAAGCGAAGCTAAGGGAAGCGAAGCTAAGCGAAGCTAAGGGAAGCGAAGCGAAGCTAAGGGAAGCGAAGTGAAGCTAAGCGAAGCGAAGCAAAGCTAAGCGAAGCTAAGCGAAGCGAAGCGAAGCTAAGCGAAGCAAAGCGAAGCTAAGCGAAGCGAAGCGAAGCTAAGCAAAGAGAAGCGAAGCGAAGTGAAGCTAAGAGAAGCGAAGCTAAGCGAAGCAAAGCAAACTAAAGCGAAGCTAAGCGAAGCGAAGCTATGCGAATCGAAGCGAAGCTAAGCGAAGAGAAGCGAAGAGAAGTGAAGCGAAGCTAAGCGAAGCAAAGCGAAGTGAAACGAAGCTAAGGGAAGCGAAGCAAAGCGAATCTAAGCGAAGCAAAGCGAAACTAAACAAAGCTAGGTGAAGCGAAGCAAAGAGAAGCAAAGAGAAGCGAAGCGAAGAGAAGCGAAGCTAAGAGAAGCAAAGCAAAGCTAAGCGCAGCTATGCGAAGCGAAGCGAAGCTAAGCAAAGCTAAGCAAAGCTAAGGGAAGCGAACCGAAGCTAAGGGAAGCGAAGCGAAGCTAAGCGAAGCGAAGCGAAGCGAAGCGAAGCGAAGTTAAGCGAAGCAAATCGAAGCTAAGCAAAGCAAAGAGAAGCGAAGCGAAGCTAAGTGAAGCAAAGCGAAGCTAAGCGAAGCGACGTGACGCGAAGAGAAGCATAGAGAAGCGAAGCGAAGAGAAGCGAAGCTAAGAGAAGCACAGCGAAGCTAAGCGAAGCAAAGCAAAGCGAATCTAAGCTAAGCGAAGTGAAGCTAAGCGAAGCTAAGCGAATCTAAGCGAAGCGAAGCAAAGCGAATCTAAGCTAAGCGAACTGAAGCTAAGCGAATCTAAGCGAAGCTCAGCGAAGCAAAGCAGTCTAAGCGAAGCTAAGCGAAGCAAAGCTAAGCGAAGCGAAGCAAAGCGAACAGAAACCAAGAGAAGTGAAGCGAAGAGAAGCGAAGTGAGGCTAAGGGAAGCGAACTGAAGCTAAGGGAAGCTAAGCTAAGCGCAGCTATACGAAGCGAAGCAAGGCTAAGCGAAGCTAAGAGAAGCGAACGGAAGCTAAGGAAAGCGAAGCTAAGCGAAGCGAAGCAAAGCAAAGCGAAGCGAAGCGAAGCTAAGCGAGTCTAAGCGAAGCTAAGCGAAGCGAAGCAAAGCGAAGCGAAGAGAAGCGAAGCGAAGCGATGCAAAGCTAAGCGAAGCGAGGTGAAGCTAAGCAAAGTGAAGCTAAGCGAAGCAAAGCAAAGTTAAGGGAAGCTAAGCGAAGCGAAGCGAAAGGAAGCTAAGCGAAGCTAAGCGAATCTAAGCAAAGCTAAGCGAAGCAAAGCGAAGCTAAGCGAAGATAAGCGAAGCTAAGCGAAGCTAAGCAAAGCTAAGCGAAGCAAAGCGAAGAGAAGCAAAGAGAAGCATAGCGAAGAGAAGCGAAGCTTAGAGAAGCAAAACGAAGCTAAGCGCAGCTATGCGAAGCGAAGCAAAGCGAAGCTAAGCAAAGTGAAGCTAAGGGAAGCAAACCGAAGCTAAGGGAAGCGAAGCTAAGCGAACCAAAGCGAAGCGAACCGAAGCTTAGCGAAGCGAAGCGAAGCTAAGCGAAGCGAAGCTAAGCGAAGCGAAGCTAAGCGAATCTAAGCGCAGCTATGCGAAGCGAAGCAAAGCTAAGGGAAGCGAAGTGAAGCTAAGGGAAGCGAACTGAAGCTAAGGGAAGCGAAGCGAAGCTAAGGTAAGCGCAGCTATGCGAAGCGAAGCAAGGCTAAGCGAAGCTAAGGGAAGCGAACGGAAGCTAAGGAAAGCAAAGCAAAGCGAAGCAAAGCTAAGCGAAGCTAAGCGAATCTAAGCGAAGCTAAGCGAAGCGAAGCGAAGCTAAGCGAAGCGAAGCTAAGCGAAGCTAAGCGAATAGAAGCGAAGCGAAGCGAAGCAAAGCGAAGCGAAGCTAAGCGAAGCTAAGCAAAGCGAAGCTAAGCAAAGCAAAGCAAAGTTAAGGGAAGCTAAGCGAAGCAAAGCTAAGCGAAGCGAAGCGAAGCTAAGCGATGCTAAGCGAAGCGAAGCGAAGAGAAGGGAAGCGAAGCCAAGCGAAGCTAAGCGAAGCTTAGCAAAGAGAAGCAAAGCAAAGCCAAGCAAAGCTAAACGAAGCAAAGCAAAGCGAAGCGAAGCGAAGCGAAGCTAAGCGAAGCGAAGCGAAGCTAAGCAAAGCGAAGCTAAGCGAAGGAAAGTGAAGTTAAGCAAAGCTAAGCGAAGCGAAGAAAAGCTAAGCGAAGCTAAGCGAAGCGAAGCGAAGCGAAGCGAAGCTAAGCGAAGCTAAGCGATGCTAAGCGAAGCGAAGCCAAGAGAAGCGAAGACAGGCAAAGCGAAGCTAAGCGAAGCTAAGAGAAGCGAAGCGAAGCTAAGCTAAGCGAAGCGAAGCGAAGCGAAGCGAAGAGAAGCATAGAGAAGCGAAGCGAAAAGAAGCGAAGCTAAGAAAAGCAAAGCAAAGCTAAGCGCAGGTATGCGAAGCGAAGCGAAGCTAAGCAAAGCAAAGCAAAGCTAAGGGAAGCGAACCGAAGCTAAGGGAAGCGAAGCGAAGCGAAGCGAAGCTAAGCGAAGCGAAGCTAAGCGAAGCGAAGCGAAGCTAGGTGAAGCGAAGTGAAGCTAGGCGAAGCTATGCGAAGCAAAGCGAAGAAGTACTCTAGATGAAGTGCTCTAGACGAATGTGCTCGAGACAAAGTGCACCAAGCAAAGTGCTCCAGACCCCCTCCACCAGACGATGTGCTCCAGATAAAGTGGTCAAGACGAAATGCTCCAGACGAAGTGCTCCAAATGAACGTGTTCCAGACCAAAAAGCACCGGACGAAGTGCTCCAAACAACGTACTCTAGACGAAGTGCTCCAGACGAAGTGCTTTAGACAAAGTGCTCCAGACAAAAGTGCTCCAAGCAAAAATTCTCCGGATGAAAGTGCTCCAAACAAATGTGCACTAGACGAAGTGCTCCATACAAAGTGCTCAAGACGAAGTGCTCCAGACCAAGTGCTCCAAACCAAGTGCTCCAAACGAAGTGCTCCAGAAGAAAGTGTTCCACACGAAAGTGCTCTGGACAAAAGTGCACCAGACGAAGTGCTCCAGACAAAGTGCTTCGGACAAAGTGCACAAGACGAAGTGCACCAGACAAAAGTGCTCTTGATGAAGTGCTGCAGACAAAAGTGCTCCACAAGAAGTACTCTAGATGAAGTGCTCCAGACGAATGTGCTCCAGACAAAGTGCACCAAGCGAAGTGCTCCAGACGAAGTGCTCTAGACGATGTGCTCCAGATAAAGTGCTCAAGACGAAATGCTCCAGACGAAGTGCTCTAGACGAATTGCTCCAGACGAAGTGCTCCTGACGAAAGTGCTCCACACAAATGTTCTCAAGACGAATGCGCACCAGACAAAGTGCACCAGATGAAGTGCTTTAGGCAATGTACTCCAAATGAAGTGCACCAGACAAAGTTCACGAGACGAAAGTGCTCCAGACTATGTGCTCCAGACAAAGTGCTCCAGACGAACGTGCTCAATACAAAAAAGCAACAGAAAAAGTGCTCTTGACGAAGTGCTCTAGACGAAGTGCTCTAGATGAAGTGCTCTAGACGAAGTGCTCCAGACGAAAGAGCTACAAACAAAAGTACACCTGACGAAGTTCACCAGACGAAAGTGCTCCTGACGATGTGCTCCAGATGAAGTGCTCCAGACGGAAAAGCACCAGACAAAGTGCTCCAGACGAAAGTGGTCCAGACAAAGTGCTCCAAACAAACGTGCTCCAGAGCAAAATGCACCAGACGAAGTGCTCCAGACGAAGTGCTCCAGACGAAGTGCTCCAGATAAAAGTGCTCCAGGCTAAGTGCTCCAGACGAACGTGCACGAGATGAAGTGCTCCAGACGAAAGTGCACCAGACTAAGTGCTCCAGACCAAGTACTCCAGACCAAGTGCTCCAAACCAAGTGCTCCAAACGAAGTGCTCTAGAAGAAAGTGTTCCACACGAAAGTGCTCTGGACAAAAGTGCACCACACTAAGTGCTCCAGACAAAGGGCTTCAGACGAAGTGCACAAGACGAAGTGCACCAGACAAAAGTGCACCTGACAAAGTTCACCAGACGAAGTGCTCCAGACGAACGTGCTCTCGACGAAATAGCACCAGACTAAGTGTTCCAGCCGAAAGTGCTCCAGACGAAAAGGCACCAGACGAAGTGCTCCAGATGAAGTGCTCTAAACAAAGTGCTCCAGGCGATGTGCTCTAGGCAAAGTGCTCCACACGAAGTGCTCCAGGTGAAAGTGCTTTAGATGAAGTGCTCGAGACAAAAGAACTCCGGACGAAAGTGATCTAGACGAACGTGCACTAGACGAGGTGCTCTAGACAAAGTACTCCAGACGAAGTGCTACAGACGAAGTGCTACAGGTGAAAGTGCAACACACTAAGTGCTCCTAACGAAGTGCTCTAGACCAAGTGCTCCAGACCATGTGCCCTAGACCAAGTGCTCCACATAGAGTTCTCCAGACGAAAATGCTCCAGAAAGTGCTCCAGACAAAAGAGCTCCAAACGAAAGTGCTCCAAGCGAAGTGCTCCAGACGAAGTGCTCTAGATGAAAGTGCTTTAGACGAAGTGCTCCAGACAAAAGAACTCCAGACAAAAGTGCTCTAGACGAACGTGCACTAGACGAGGTGCTCTAGACAAAGTGCTCCAGACGAAGTGCTCCAGATGAAAGTGCTCCAGACAAAAGTGCACCGGACTAAGTGCTCCAGACGGAGTGCTCGAGAACAGTTGCTCGAGACCAAGTGCTCTAGACCAAGTGCTCCAAACAAAGTACTCCAGACGAAGTGCTCCAAAAGAAAGTGCTCTCGACAAAAGTGCACCAGAAGAAGTGCTCCAGACAATGTGCTCCAGACGAAGTGCACAAGACGAAGTGCACCAGACAAAGGTGCTCCAGATGAAAAGCACGAGACAAAGTGCTCCAGACGAAGTGCTCCAGAGGAAGGTGCTCCAGATGAAAAGCACGAGACAAAGTGCTCCAAACGAAAATGCTCCAGACAAAGTGCTCCAAACGAAAGTGCTCCAGACGAACGTGCACTAGACGAATTGCTCTAGACAAAGTGCTCCACTCGAAGTGCTCCAGACAAACTGCTCCAGGCGAAAGTGCACAAGACTAAGTGCTCCAGACGAATTGCTCCAGTCGAAGTGCTCCCGACGAAAGTGCTCCAGACAAAAGTGCTCCAGACGAAAGTGCTCCAGACGAAAGTGCTCTAGACGAAAGTGCTCCAGTCAAAATAGCACCAGACGACGTGCTCCAGACGAAGTGCTCCAGACAAAGTGCTCCAAACGAACGTGCTGCAAACAAAAAAGCACCAGACGAAGTGCACAAGACAAAGTGCTCCAGTCGAAGTGCTCCAAACGAAAGTGCTGTAGACAAAGTGCTCCAGACGAAAGTTCTCCAGACCAAGGTGCTCGAGACGAACGTGCACTAGATGAAGTGCTCCAGACAAACTGCTTGAGACGAAGTGCTCGAGACGAAAGTGCACCAGACTAAGTGCTCCAGACAAAGAGCTCGAGAGCAAGTGCCCCAGACCAAGTTCTCCAGACCAAGTGCTCCTAACCAAGTGCTCCAGACAAAAATGCTCTAGATGAAAGTGCTCTCGACAAAAGTGCGCCACACGAAGTGCTCCAGATGAAGTGATCCAGACGAAAGTTCTCCAGACGAAGTGCTCCAAACGAACGTGTTCCAGACCAAAAAGCACCGGACGAAGTGCTCCAGACAACGGACTCTAGACGAAGTTCTCCAGATGAAGTGCTCCAAACGAAGTGCTCCAGACAAAGTGCTCCAGACGAAGTGCTCCAGACGAAGTGCTCCAGACGAAGTGCTCCAAACGAAGTGCTCCAGACAAAAGTGCTCCAAGCGAAAATTCCCCGGATGAAAGTGCTCCAAACTAACATGCACTAGACGAAGTTTAGACGAAATTCTAAAGACGAAGTGCTCCAGACCAAGTGCTCCAAACCAAGTGCTCCAAACGAAGTGCTCCAGAAGAAAGTGTTCCAGACAAAAGTTCTCTAGTCAAAAATTCACCTGACGAAGTGCTCCAGACAAAGTTCTTCAGACAAAGTGCTTCAGACGAAGTGCACCAGACGAAAGTGCACCAGACGAAGTTCACGAGGCGAAGTGCTCCAGACGAACGTGCTCCAGACGAAATAGCACCTGACAAAGTGCTCCAGCCGAAAGTGCTCCAGACGAAGTGCTCCAAACGAACGTGCTCCAGACGAAAGGGCACCAGACGAAGTGCTCCAGATGAAGTGCTCTAAACGAAGTGCTCCAGGCGAAGTGCTCCAGGCGAAGTGCTCCAGACGAAGTGCTCCAGATGAAAGTGCTTTGGACGAAGTGCTCCAGACGAAAGAACTCTGGACAAATGTGCTCCAGACAAATGTGCACTAGACGAGGTGCTCTAGACAAAGTGCTCTAGACGAAGTGCTCTAGACGAAGTGCTCCAGGCGAAAGTGCAACAGACTAAGTTCTCCTAACGAAGTGCTCTAGACCAAGTGCTCCAGACCATGTGCTCTAGACCAAGTGCTCCAGATAAAGTTCTCTAGACGAAAGTGCTTCTGAAAGTGCTCCAGAAAAAAGTGCTCCAGATGAAAGTGAACCGGACGAAGTGCTCCAGACGAAGTGCTCGAGATGAAGTGCTCCAGACGAAAGTGCTCTAGACGAAAGTGCACCAGACGAAAGTTCTTGAGACGAAAGTGCACCAGATGAATGTGCACAAGATGAAGTGCTTCGGACAAAGTGCTCCGGATGAAGTGCTCCAGACGAAGTGCAGCAGACGATGCACACTAGACAAAATTGCTTCAGACGAAAGTAATTAAGACAAAAGTGCACCAGACGATGTGCTACAGACGAAATGCTCCAGACGAAGTTCTCTATACAAAAGTGCTCCACACGAAAGTTCTCCACAAGAAGTACTCTAGACAAACAAGGATGAACAAGAACAAGTACTCTAAACTCCCACCACCACCCGGTCTAAGATCCCACCACCACACTGTCTAAACTCCCAGCACCACCTGGTCTAAACTCTCATCACCACATGGTCTAAACTCGTACCACCACCTGGTCTAAACTCTCACCACCACCTGGTCTAAACTCCCACCACCACCAGGTCTAATGTCCCACCACCACCTGGCCTAAACTGCCACCACCACTTTCCTATACTCCAACAACCTCCTGGTCTAAACTCCCACCACCAGCCGGGCTAAAATTGCAACACCACCTCGTCTAAACTCCCAGCAATACTCAGTCTCAACTCCTTCCACCACCCATTCTAAATTCCCACCACCACCTGGTCTAAAATCCCACCACCACATGGTCTAAACTCCAACCACCATCCGCCTATACTCCCACCACAACCCAGTCTACAATCCCATCACTATCCGATTTAAACACCCACCACCATCCGGTCTAATCCCCCACCACTACCCCGTCTACCTCCCACCACCACCGGTTCTAAACTCCCACCACCACCCGGTTTAAACTCCCACCCCCACCCGGTCTAAACTCCCACCACCATCCGGTCTACACACCATTCAAGCACACACACAAGCACTAGATAGCAATGACATAGAATCACAAGTCATTCCATGCCATGCATGCACACACACAAACAAGGACGACAAGCCGAGTGCAAGCCATAGGGTTGCACCAACAAACCCACCACAACCCACAACAGCTCACCACAACCCACCAAAACCCACCACAAATCACCACAAACCACCACAATGCACCACAACCAACCACAACCCACAACAACCCACCACAACCCACCACAACCCACAACAACTCACCACATCTCACCATAACCCACCAAAGCTCACCACAACTCACCACAACCCACCACAACACACCACAACCCATCACAACCCACCACAGCCCACCATAAAATACCACAATCCACCCCAACCCACCACAATCGATGACAACTCACCACAACCCACCACAACCCACCACAACCCACCACAACCCACCACAACCCACCACATCCCACCACCACCCACCACAACCCACCACAATCCACCCCAACCCATCCCAACCCACCAGAACCCACAACAACTCACCACAACTCACCACAATCCACCACAATAAACCAGAATCCATAACAACTCATCAGAACTACCCACAACTCACCACAACCCACCGCAACTCAGCACAACCCACCACAACTCACCACAACCCACCACAATCCACCACAATCCACCACAACCTACCACAACTCACCACAAGTACCCATAACAACCCACAACTCACCACAACCCACCACAACTCATCACAACTCACCACAACCCTCCATAACCAACCACAAACCACCACAACTCGCCACAACCCACCACAACCCACCACAACTCCTCACAATCCACCACAACTCACCAAAACTACCCACAACTATGCACAACTCACCACAACCCACCACAACTCACCACAAATCACCACAACCCACCACAACCCACCACAACCTACCACACCTCACCACAACCCACCACAACCCACCACAACCTACCACAACCCTCCATAACCCACCACAACCCACCACAACCTGCCACAACCCACCACAACCCACCACAAGTACCCACAACAACCCATAACTCACCACCACAACCCACCACAACCTACCACAACCTACCACCACTCACCATAACTACCCACAACTCACCACAATCACACCACAACTTACCACAAATCACCACAACCTACCACAATCCACCACAACCCACCACAACTCACCACAACCCACCACAACCCACCACAACCCACCACAACCCGCCACAACCCATCACAACTCACAACAACCCATCAAAACCCACCACAACCAACCACAACCCACCACAACCTTGCACAACTGACCACCACAAGCCACCACAAGCCACCACAAGCCACCACAACTCACCATAACGACCCACAACTCACCACAACCCACCACAACCCACCACAACCCACCACAACCAACCACAACCCGAGCTTGAACCTCAGGTCCAAGATCCAAATGGTTTGGGAGCTACGGCGTTTCAACTTTTGCCCCAAGTACGAGTTTCGTGAGCATTTTCCCATAAATGCACATGCTCTTCCTACCTTTGTCGCACTTTTCCACCAAGCTGTATGCCATTTTTTTTTGCACGGCTAGTTAGTGCATGGTCTCTAGAGCATGCAGCTTGAACCTCAGGTCCAGGATCCAAATGGTTTGGGAGCAACGGCGTTTCAACTTTTGCCCCAAGTACGAGTTTCGTGAGCATTTCCCCATAAATGCACATGCTCTTCCTACCTTTGTCGCACTTTTCCACCAAGCTGTATGCCATTTGTTTTTGCACGGCTAGTTAGTGCATGGTCTCTAGAGCATGCAGCTTGAACCTCAGGTCCAAGATCCAAATGGTTTGGGAGCTACGGCGTTTCAACTTTTGCCCCAAGTACGAGTTTCGTGAGCATTTTCCCATAAAAGCACATGCTCTTCCTACCTTTGTCGCACTTTTCCACCAAGCTGTATGCCATTTGTTTTTGCATGGCTAGTTAGTGCATAGTCTCTAGAGCATGCAGCTTGAACCTCAGGTCCAGGATCCAAATGGTTTGGGAGCTACGGCGTTTCAACTTTTGCCCCAAGTACGACTTTCGTGAGCATTTTCCCATAAAAGCACATGCTCTTCCTACCTTTGTCGCACTTTTCCACCAAGCTGTATGCCTTTTTTTTTTGCACGGCTAGTTAGTGCATGGTCTCTAGAGCATGCAGCTTGAACCTCAGGTCCAGGATCCAAATGGTTTGGGAGCAACGGCGTTTCAACTTTTGCCCCAAGTACGAGTTTCGTGAGCATTTCCCCATAAATGCACATGCTCTTCCTACCTTTGTCGCACTTTTCCACCAAGCTGTATGCCATTTGTTTTTGCACGGCTAGTTAGTGCATGGTCTCTAGAGCATGCAGCTTGAACCTCAGGTCCAAGATCCAAATGGTTTGGGAGCTACGGCGTTTCAACTTTTGCCCCAAGTACGAGTTTCGTGAGCATTTTCCCATAAAAGCACATGCTCTTCCTACCTTTGTCGCACTTTTCCACCAAGCTGTATGCCATTTGTTTTTGCACGGCTAGTTAGTGCATGGTCTCTAGAGCATGCAGCTTGAACCTCAGGTCCAGGATCCAAATGGTTTGGGAGCAACGGCGTTTCAACTTTTGCCCCAAGTACGAGTTTCGTGAGCATTTTCCCATAAATGCACATGCTCTTCCTACCTTTGTCGCACTTTTCCACCAAGCTGTATGCCTTTTTTTTTTGCACGGCTAGTTAGTGCATGGTCTCTAGAGCATGCAGCTTGAACCTCAGGTCCAAGATCCAAATGGTTTGGGAGCTACGGCGTTTCAACTTTTGCCCCAAGTACGACTTTCGTGAGCATTTTCCCATAAAAGCACATGCTCTTCCTACCTTTGTCGCACTTTTCCACCAAGCTGTATGCCTTTTTTTTTTGCACGGCTAGTTAGTGCATGGTCTCTAGAGCATGCAGCTTGAACCTCAGGTCCAGGATCCAAATGGTTTGGGAGCTACGGCGTTTCAACTTTTGCCCCAAGTACGAGTTTCGTGAGCATTTTCCTATAAATGCACATGCTCTTCCTACCTTTGTCGCACTTTTCCACCAAGCTGTATGCCATTTGTTTTTGCACGGCTAGTTAGTGCATGGTCTCTAGAGCATGCAGCTTGAACCTCAGGTCCAAGATCCAAATGGTTTGGGAGCTACGGCGTTTCAACTTTTGCCCCAAGTACGACTTTCGTGAGCATTTTCCCATAAAAGCACATGCTCTTCCTACCTTTGTCGCACTTTTCCACCAAGCTGTATGCCTTTTTTTTTTGCACGGCTAGTTAGTGCATGGTCTCTAGAGCATGCAGCTTGAACCTCAGGTCCAGGATCCAAATGGTTTGGGAGCTACGGCGTTTCAACTTTTGCCCCAAGTACGACTTTCGTGAGCATTTTCCCATAAATGCACATGCTCTTCCTACCTTTGTCGCACTTTTCCACCAAGCTGTATGCCATTTGTTTTTGCACGGCTAGTTAGTGCATGGTCTCTAGAGCATGCAGCTTGAACCTCAGGTCCAAGATCCAAATGGTTTGGGAGCTACGGCGTTTCAACTTTTGCCCCAAGTACGAGTTTCGTGAGCATTTTCCCATAAAAGCACATGCTCTTCCTACCTTTGTCGCACTTTTCCACCAAGCTGTATGCCATTTGTTTTTGCATGGCTAGTTAGTGCATAGTCTCTAGAGCATGCAGCTTGAACCTCAGGTCCAGGATCCAAATGGTTTGGGAGCTACGGCGTTTCAACTTTTGCCCCAAGTACGACTTTCGTGAGCATTTTCCCATAAAAGCACATGCTCTTCCTACCTTTGTCGCACTTTTCCACCAAGCTGTATGCCTTTTTTTTTTGCACGGCTAGTTAGTGCATGGTCTCTAGAGCATGCAGCTTGAACCTCAGGTCCAGGATCCAAATGGTTTGGGAGCTACGGCGTTTCAACTTTTGCCCCAAGTACGAGTTTCGTGAGCATTTTCCCATAAATGCACATGCTCTTCCTACCTTTGTCGCACTTTTCCACCAAGCTGTATGCCATTTGTTTTTGCACGGCTAGTTAGTGCATGGTCTCTAGAGCATGCAGCTTGAACCTCAGGTCCAAGATCCAAATGGTTTGGGAGCTACGGCGTTTCAACTTTTGCCCCAAGTACGACTTTCGTGAGCATTTTCCCATAAAAGCACATGCTCTTCCTACCTTTGTCGCACTTTTCCACCAAGCTGTATGCCATTTGTTTTTGCATGGCTAGTTAGTGCATAGTCTCTAGAGCATGCAGCTTGAACCTCAGGTCCAGGATCCAAATGGTTTGGGAGCTACGGCGTTTCAACTTTTGCCCCAAGTACGACTTTCGTGAGCATTTTCCCATAAAAGCACATGCTCTTCCTACCTTTGTCGCACTTTTCCACCAAGCTGTATGCCTTTTTTTTTTGCACGGCTAGTTAGTGCATGGTCTCTAGAGCATGCAGCTTGAACCTCAGGTCCAGGATCCAAATGGTTTGGGAGCAACGGCGTTTCAACTTTTGCCCCAAGTACGAGTTTCGTGAGCATTTCCCCATAAATGCACATGCTCTTCCTACCTTTGTCGCACTTTTCCACCAAGCTGTATGCCATTTGTTTTTGCACGGCTAGTTAGTGCATGGTCTCTAGAGCATGCAGCTTGAACCTCAGGTCCAAGATCCAAATGGTTTGGGAGCTACGGCGTTTCAACTTTTGCCCCAAGTACGAGTTTCGTGAGCATTTTCCCATAAAAGCACATGCTCTTCCTACCTTTGTCGCACTTTTCCACCAAGCTGTATGCCATTTGTTTTTGCACGGCTAGTTAGTGCATGGTCTCTAGAGCATGCAGCTTGAACCTCAGGTCCAAGATCCAAATGGTTTGGGAGCTACGGCGTTTCAACTTTTGCCCCAAGTACGAGTTTCGTGAGCATTTTCCCATAAATGCACATGCTCTTCCTACCTTTGTCGCACTTTTCCACCAAGCTGTATGCCTTTTTTTTTTGCACGGCTAGTTAGTGCATGGTCTCTAGAGCATGCAGCTTGAACCTCAGGTCCAAGATCCAAATGGTTTGGGAGCTACGGCGTTTCAACTTTTGCCCCAAGTACGACTTTCGTGAGCATTTTCCCATAAAAGCACATGCTCTTCCTACCTTTGTCGCACTTTTCCACCAAGCTGTATGCCTTTTTTTTTTGCACGGCTAGTTAGTGCATGGTCTCTAGAGCATGCAGCTTGAACCTCAGGTCCAGGATCCAAATGGTTTGGGAGCTACGGCGTTTCAACTTTTGCCCCAAGTACGAGTTTCGTGAGCATTTTCCTATAAATGCACATGCTCTTCCTACCTTTGTCGCACTTTTCCACCAAGCTGTATGCCATTTGTTTTTGCACGGCTAGTTAGTGCATGGTCTCTAGAGCATGCAGCTTGAACCTCAGGTCCAAGATCCAAATGGTTTGGGAGCTACGGCGTTTCAACTTTTGCCCCAAGTACGACTTTCGTGAGCATTTTCCCATAAAAGCACATGCTCTTCCTACCTTTGTCGCACTTTTCCACCAAGCTGTATGCCTTTTTTTTTTGCACGGCTAGTTAGTGCATGGTCTCTAGAGCATGCAGCTTGAACCTCAGGTCCAGGATCCAAATGGTTTGGGAGCAACGGCGTTTCAACTTTTGCCCCAAGTACGAGTTTCGTGAGCATTTCCCCATAAATGCACATGCTCTTCCTACCTTTGTCGCACTTTTCCACCAAGCTGTATGCCATTTGTTTTTGCACGGCTAGTTAGTGCATGGTCTCTAGAGCATGCAGCTTGAACCTCAGGTCCAAGATCCAAATGGTTTGGGAGCTACGGCGTTTCAACTTTTGCCCCAAGTACGAGTTTCGTGAGCATTTTCCCATAAAAGCACATGCTCTTCCTACCTTTGTCGCACTTTTCCACCAAGCTGTATGCCATTTGTTTTTGCACGGCTAGTTAGTGCATGGTCTCTAGAGCATGCAGCTTGAACCTCAGGTCCAAGATCCAAATGGTTTGGGAGCTACGGCGTTTCAACTTTTGCCCCAAGTACGAGTTTCGTGAGCATTTTCCCATAAATGCACATGCTCTTCCTACCTTTGTCGCACTTTTCCACCAAGCTGTATGCCTTTTTTTTTTGCACGGCTAGTTAGTGCATGGTCTCTAGAGCATGCAGCTTGAACCTCAGGTCCAAGATCCAAATGGTTTGGGAGCTACGGCGTTTCAACTTTTGCCCCAAGTACGACTTTCGTGAGCATTTTCCCATAAAAGCACATGCTCTTCCTACCTTTGTCGCACTTTTCCACCAAGCTGTATGCCTTTTTTTTTTGCACGGCTAGTTAGTGCATGGTCTCTAGAGCATGCAGCTTGAACCTCAGGTCCAGGATCCAAATGGTTTGGGAGCTACGGCGTTTCAACTTTTGCCCCAAGTACGAGTTTCGTGAGCATTTTCCTATAAATGCACATGCTCTTCCTACCTTTGTCGCACTTTTCCACCAAGCTGTATGCCATTTGTTTTTGCACGGCTAGTTAGTGCATGGTCTCTAGAGCATGCAGCTTGAACCTCAGGTCCAAGATCCAAATGGTTTGGGAGCTACGGCGTTTCAACTTTTGCCCCAAGTACGACTTTCGTGAGCATTTTCCCATAAAAGCACATGCTCTTCCTACCTTTGTCGCACTTTTCCACCAAGCTGTATGCCTTTTTTTTTTGCACGGCTAGTTAGTGCATGGTCTCTAGAGCATGCAGCTTGAACCTCAGGTCCAGGATCCAAATGGTTTGGGAGCTACGGCGTTTCAACTTTTGCCCCAAGTACGACTTTCGTGAGCATTTTCCCATAAATGCACATGCTCTTCCTACCTTTGTCGCACTTTTCCACCAAGCTGTATGCCATTTGTTTTTGCACGGCTAGTTAGTGCATGGTCTCTAGAGCATGCAGCTTGAACCTCAGGTCCAAGATCCAAATGGTTTGGGAGCTACGGCGTTTCAACTTTTGCCCCAAGTACGAGTTTCGTGAGCATTTTCCCATAAAAGCACATGCTCTTCCTACCTTTGTCGCACTTTTCCACCAAGCTGTATGCCATTTGTTTTTGCATGGCTAGTTAGTGCATAGTCTCTAGAGCATGCAGCTTGAACCTCAGGTCCAGGATCCAAATGGTTTGGGAGCTACGGCGTTTCAACTTTTGCCCCAAGTACGACTTTCGTGAGCATTTTCCCATAAAAGCACATGCTCTTCCTACCTTTGTCGCACTTTTCCACCAAGCTGTATGCCTTTTTTTTTTGCACGGCTAGTTAGTGCATGGTCTCTAGAGCATGCAGCTTGAACCTCAGGTCCAGGATCCAAATGGTTTGGGAGCTACGGCGTTTCAACTTTTGCCCCAAGTACGAGTTTCGTGAGCATTTTCCCATAAATGCACATGCTCTTCCTACCTTTGTCGCACTTTTCCACCAAGCTGTATGCCATTTGTTTTTGCACGGCTAGTTAGTGCATGGTCTCTAGAGCATGCAGCTTGAACCTCAGGTCCAAGATCCAAATGGTTTGGGAGCTACGGCGTTTCAACTTTTGCCCCAAGTACGACTTTCGTGAGCATTTTCCCATAAAAGCACATGCTCTTCCTACCTTTGTCGCACTTTTCCACCAAGCTGTATGCCATTTGTTTTTGCATGGCTAGTTAGTGCATAGTCTCTAGAGCATGCAGCTTGAACCTCAGGTCCAGGATCCAAATGGTTTGGGAGCTACGGCGTTTCAACTTTTGCCCCAAGTACGACTTTCGTGAGCATTTTCCCATAAAAGCACATGCTCTTCCTACCTTTGTCGCACTTTTCCACCAAGCTGTATGCCTTTTTTTTTTGCACGGCTAGTTAGTGCATGGTCTCTAGAGCATGCAGCTTGAACCTCAGGTCCAGGATCCAAATGGTTTGGGAGCTACGGCGTTTCAACTTTTGCCCCAAGTACGAGTTTCGTGAGCATTTTCCCATAAATGCACATGCTCTTCCTACCTTTGTCGCACTTTTCCACCAAGCTGTATGCCATTTGTTTTTGCACGGCTAGTTAGTGCATGGTCTCTAGAGCATGCAGCTTGAACCTCAGGTCCAAGATCCAAATGGTTTGGGAGCTACGGCGTTTCAACTTTTGCCCCAAGTACGACTTTCGTGAGCATTTTCCCATAAAAGCACATGCTCTTCCTACCTTTGTCGCACTTTTCCACCAAGCTGTATGCCATTTGTTTTTGCATGGCTAGTTAGTGCATAGTCTCTAGAGCATGCAGCTTGAACTTCAGGTCCAGGATCCAAATGGTTTGGGAGCTACGGCGTTTCAACTTTTGCCCCAAGTACGACTTTCGTGAGCATTTTCCCATAAAAGCACATGCTCTTTCTACCTTTGTCGCACTTTTCCACCAAGCTGTATGCCTTTTTTTTTTGCACGGCTAGTTAGTGCATGGTCTCTAGAGCATGCAGCTTGAACCTCAGGTCCAGGATCCAAATGGTTTGGGAGCTACGGCGTTTCAACTTTTGCCCCAAGTACGAGTTTCGTGAGCATTTTCCCATAAAAGCACATGCTCTTCCTACCTTTGTCGCACTTTTCCACCAAGCTGTATGCCATTTGTTTTTGCACGGCTAGTTAGTGCATGGTCTCTAGAGCATGCAGCTTGAACCTCAGGTCCAAGATCCAAATGGTTTGGGAGCTACGGCGTTTCAACTTTTGTCCCAAGTACGACTTTCGTGAGCATTTTCCCATAAAAGCACATGCTCGTCCTACCTTTGTCACACTTTTCCACCAAGCTGTATGCCTTTTTTTTTTTGCACGGCTAGTTTGTGCACTGGCGGTCAAAGTCAGAGCTCTGGCGGTCAAAGTCAGAGCTCTGGCGGTCAAAGACAGGGCTCTGGCGGTCAGAGTTAGAGCTCTGGCAGTCAGAGTCAGGGGTCTGGCGGTCAAATTCAGAGCTCTGTCGGTCAAAGTCAGAGCTCTGGCAGTCAAACTCAGGCCTCTGGCCGTCAAATTCAGAGTTCTGGCTGTCAAAGTCAGAGCTCTGGCGGTCAAAGTCAGTGCTCTGGCGGTCAAAATCAGGGCTCTGGTGGTCAAATTCAGAGCTCTGGCGGGTAGAGGCAGAGCTCTGGCGGTCAAAGTCAGAGCTCTGGCGGGTAGAGGCAGTGCTCTGGCGATCAAAGTCAGAGCTCTGGCGGTCAAATTCAGAGCTCTGGCGGTCAAAATCAGAGCTCTGGTGGTCAAAGTCAGGGTTCTGGTGGTCAAAGACAGAGCTCTGGTGGTCAGAGTCAAAGATCTGTCGGTCAGAGGCAGGGTTTTGGCGGTCAAAGACAGGGCTCTGGCAGTCAAAGTCAGGGCTCTGGCGGTCATAGTCAGAGCTCTGGCGGTCAAATTCAGAGCTCTGGTGGAGAAAGTCAGAGCTCTGGCGGTCAAAGTCAGAGCTCTGGCGGTCAAAGTCAGAGCCCTGGCGGTCAAAATCAGAGCTCTGGCGGTCAAATTTAGAGCTCTGGCGGTCAAAGACAGAGCTCTGGCGGTCTGAGTCAGAGCTCTGGCAGTCAGAGGCAGGGCTCTGGCGGTCAAACTCAAAGCTCTGGCGGTCAAAGTTAGAGCACTGACGGTCAAAGTCAGGGCTCTGGCAGTCAAAGACAAAGCTCTGGCGGTCAAATTTTGAGCTCTGGTGGTCAAATTTAGAGCTCTGGCGGTCAAAGACAGGGCTCTGGCGGTCAGAGTCAGAGCTCTGGCAGTCAGAGGCAGGGCTCTGGCGGTCAAAGTCAAAGCTCTGGCGGTCAAAGTTAGAGCACTGACGGTCAAAGTCAGGGCTCTGGCAGTCAAAGACAGAGCTCTGGCGGTCAAATTTTGAGCTCTGGCGGTCAAATTTAGAGCTCTGGCGGACAAAGACAGGGCTCTGGCGGTCAGAGTCAGAGCTCTGGCAGTCAGAGGCAGGGCTCTTGCGGTCAAAGTCAGAGCTCTGGCGGTCAAAGTCAGAGCACTGGCGGTCAAAGTCAGGGCTCACGTGGTCAAAGTCAGAGCTCTGGCGGTCAAATTCAGAGCTCTGGCAGTCAAAGACAGAGCTCCGGCGCTCAGAGTAAGAGGTCTGTTGGTCAAAGGTTTGGCTCTCGCTGTCAAAATCAGAGCTCTAGAGGTCAAAGACAGAGCTCTGCCGGTCAAAGTCAGACCTTTGCCGGTCAAAGACAGAGCTCTGCCGCTCAGAGTCAGAGCTCTTGTGCTTAGACTCAGAGGTCTGGCAATCAGAGGCAGGGCTCTGGCGGTCAAAGACAGAGCTCTGGCGGTCAAAGTCAGGTCTTTGGCGGTCAAAGTCAGAGATCTGGCGGTCAAATTCAGAGCTCTGGAAGTCAAAGCTACAGCTCTGGCGCTCAAAGTCAGAGCTCTGGCGGTCAGAGGCTGGGCTATGGCGGTCAAAAAAAGAACTCTAGCGGTCAAAGTTAGAGCTCTGCCGCTCAGAGTCAGGGAGCTGGCGGTCAAAGTCACAGCTCATGCGGTCACAGCCAGGGCTCTGGTGGTCAAAGTCAGGGCTCTGGCGCTCAAAGTCAGGGCTCTGGCGGTCAAAGTCAGAGCTCTGGCGGTCAAAGTTAGAGCTCTGGCGGTCAAAGTCGGAGCTCTGGCGATCAAAGACAGAGCTCTCGCAGTCAGTGTCAAAGATCTGGTGGTCAGAGGCAGAGTTCAGGCTGTCAAAGTCTGGGCTCTGGTGGTCAAAGTCAGGTCTCTGGCGGTCAAAGTCAGAGCTCTGGCGGTCAAATTCAGAGTTCTGGCGGTCAAAGTCAGAGCTCTGGCAGTCAAATTCAGAGCTCTGGCGGTCAAAGTCAGAGCTCTGGCAGTCGAAGTCAGAGCTCTGGCGGTCAAACTCAGAGCTCTGGCCGTCAAATTTAGAGCTCTGTCGGTCAGAGTCAGAGCTCTGGCGGTCAGAGGCAGGGCTCTTGTGGTCAAAGTCAGGTGCGCTTTTCGACCAAGGTGCTTTTCGACCGGTGCGCTTTTTCTCCCGGTGCGCTTTTCGACTGGTGCGCTTTTTGACCCAGTGCCCTTTTTGACCGGGGCACTTTTGGACCGGGGCGCTTTTCGACCGGTGCGCTTTTCGACCGGTGCCCTTTTCAATTGGTGCCCGTTTTGACCGGTGCCCTTTTCTACCGGTGCCCTTTTCGACCGGTGCCCTTTTCGACCGGTGCGCTTTTCGACCGGTGCGCAATTCGACGGGTGCGCTTTTCGACCGGTGCGCTTTTCGACCGGTGCGCTTTTCGACCGAGGCGCTTTTCGACCAGTGCGCTTTTCGACCGGTGCGCTTTTCGACCGGTGCTCTTTTCGACCGGTGCTCTTTTCGACCGGTGCGCTTTTCGACCGGTGCCCTTTTTGACCGGTGCGCTTTTCGACCGGTGCCCTTTTCGACCGGTGCGCTTTTCGACCGGTGCGCAATTCGACCGGTGCGCTTTTCGACCGGTGCGCTTTTTGACCGGTGCGCTTTTCGACCGGTGCGCTTTTCGACCGGTGCGCATTTCGACTGGAGCCCTTTTTCGAGCGGTGCGCTTTTCGACCGGTGCGCTTTTCGACCGGGGCGCTTTTTGACCGGGGCGCTTTTTGACCGGGGCGCTTTTCGACCGGTGCGCTTTTCGACCGGTCCCCTTTTCGACCGGTGCCCTTTTCGACGGGTGTCCTTTTGGACCGGTGCGCTTTTCGACCGGTGCGCTTTTCGACTGGTGCCCTTTTCGACCGGTGCGCCTTTCGACCGGTGCGCTTTTTGACCGGTGCGCTTTTCGACCGCTGCGCTTTTCGACGGGTGCGCTTTTCGACCGGTGCCCTTTTCGACCGGTGCCCTTTTTGACCGGTGCGCATTTCGACCGGTGCGCTTTTTGACCGGTGCGCTTTTCGACCGGTGCGCTTTTCGACCGGTGCGCTTTTCGACCGGTGCGCTTTTCGACCGGTGCCCTTTTCGACCGGTGCGCTTTTCGACCGGTGCGCTTTTTGACCGGTGCGCTTTTCGACCGCTGCGCTTTTCGACCGGTGTGCTTTTCGACCGGTGCCCTTTTCGACCGGTGCGCTTTTCGCCGGTGCGCTTTTCACCGGTGCGCTTTTCGACCAGTGCGCATTTCGACTGGAGCCCTTTTTCGAGCGGTGCGCTTTTCGACCGGGGCGCTTTTCGACCGATGCGCATTTCGACCGGGGCGCTTTTTGACCGGGGCGCTTTTCGACCGGTGCCCTTTTCGACCAGTGCGCTTTTCGACCGGTGCGCAATTCGACCGGTGCGCTTTTCGACCGGTGCGCTTTTCCACCGGTGCGCTTTTCGACCGGGGTGCTTTTCGACCGGTGCGCTTTTCGACCGGTGCGCTTTTCGACCGGTGCTCTTTTCGACCGGTGCGCTTTTCGACCCGTGCCCTTTTCGACCGGTGCCCTTTTTGACCGGTGCGCATTTCGACCGGTGCGCTTTTTGACCGGTGCGCTTTTCGACCGGTGCGCTTTTCGACCGGTGCCCTTTTCGACCGGTGAGCTTTTTGACCGGTGCCCTTTTCGACCGGTGCGCTTTTCGACCGGTGCCCTTTTCGACCGGTGCGCTTTTTGACCGGTGCGCTTTTCGACCGGTGCACTTTTCGACCGGTGCCCTTTTCGACCGGTGCGCTTTACGCCGGTGCGCTTTTCACTGGTGCGCTTTTCGACCGGTGCGCATTTCGACTGGAGCCCTTTTTCGAGCGGTGCGCTTTTCGGCGAGTGCGCTTTTCGACCGGGGCGCTTTTCGACCGGTGCGCATTTCGACCGGGGCGCTTTTTGACCGGGGCGCTTTTCGACCGGTGCGCTTTTCGACCGGTGCGCTTTTCGACCGGTCTGCTATTCGACCGTTGCCCTTTTCGACGGGTGCCCTTTTGAAACGGTGCGCTTTTTGACCGGTGCGCTTTTCAACTCGCTTTTCGACCGGTGTGCTTTTCGACCGGTGTGCTTTTCGGCCGGTATGCTTTTCGACCGGTGCGCTTTTCGACCGGTGCGCTTTTCGACCGCTGCCCTTTTCGACCGGTGCTCTTTTCGACCGGTGCGCTTTTCGACCGGTGCCCTTTTCGACCGGTACCCTTTTCGACCGGTGCCCTTTTCGACGGGTGTCCTTTTGGACCGGTGCGCTTTTCGACCGGTGCGCTTTTCGACCGGTGCGCTTTTCGACCGGGGCGCTTTTTGACCGGGGCGCTTTTCGACCGGTGCGCTTTTCGACCGGTACCCTTTTCGACCGGTGCCCTTTTCGACGGGTGTCCTTTTGGACCGGTGCGCTTTTCGACCGGTGCGCTTTTCGACTGGTGCCCTTTTCGACCGGTGCGCCTTTCGACCGGTGCGCTTTTTGACCGGTGCGCTTTTCGACCGCTGCGCTTTTCGACAAGTGCGCTTTTCGACCGGTGCCCTTTTCGACCGGTGCCCTTTTTGACCGGTGCGCATTTCGACCGGTGCGCTTTTTGACCGGTGCGCTTTTCGACCGGTGCGCTTTTCGACCGGTGCCCTTTTCGACCGGTGCGCTTTTCGACCGGTGCCCTTTTCGACCGGTGCGCTTTTCGACCGGTGCGCTTTTTGACCGGTGCGCTTTTCGACTGGTGCCCTTTTCGACCGGTGCGCTTTTCGCCGGTGCGCTTTTCACCGGTGCGCTTTTCACCGGTGCGCTTTTCGACCGGTGCGCATTTCGACTGGAGCCCTTTTTCGAGCGGTGCGCTTTTCGACCGGGGCGCTTTTCGCCGGGTGCGCATTTCGAACGGGGCGCTTTTCGACCGGTGCGCATTTCGACCGGGGCGCTTTTTGACCGGGGCGCTTTTCGACCGGTGCGCTTTTCGACCGGTGCGCTTTTCGACCGGTGCGCTTTTCGACCGGTCTGCTATTCGACCGGTGCCCTTTTCGACGGGTGCCCTTTTGAAACGGTGCGCTTTTTGACCGGTGCGCTTTTCAACTGGTGCGCTTTTCGACCGGTGTGCTTTTCGGCCGGTATGCTTTTCGACCGGTGCGCTTTTCGCCGGTGCGCTTTTCGCCGGTGCGCTTTTCACTGGTGCGCTTTTGGACCGGTGCGCATTTCGACTGGAGCCCTTTTTCGAGCGGTGCGCTTTTCGGCCGGTGCGCTTTTCGACCGGGGCGCTTTTCGACCGGTGCGCATTTCGACCGGGGCGCTTTTCGACCGGTGCGCATTTCGACCGGGGCGCTTTTTGACCGGGGCGCTTTTCGACCGGTGCGCTTTTCGACCGGTGCGCTTTTCGACCGGTGCGCTTTTCGACCGGTCTGCTATTCGACCGGTGCCCTTTTCGACGGGTGCCCTTTTGAAACGGTGCGCTTTTTGACCGGTGCGCTTTTCAACTGGTGCGCTTTTCGACCGGTGTGCTTTTCGGCCGGTATGCTTTTCGACCGGTGCGCTTTTCGACCGGTGCGCCTTTCGACCGGTGCCCTTTTCAACCGGTGCTCTTTTCGACCGGTGCGCTTTTCGACCGGTGCCCTTTTCGACCGGTACCCTTTTCGACCGGTGCTCTTTTCGACGGGTGTCCTTTTGGACCGGTGCGCTTTTCGACCGGTGCGCTTTTCGACTGGTGCCCTTTTCGACCGGTGCGCCTTTCGACCGGTGCGCCTTTTGACCGGTGCGCTTTTCGACCGCTGCGCTTTTCGACGGGTGCGCTTTTCGACCGGTGCCCTTTTCGACCAGTGCCCTTTTCGACCGGTGCGCATTTCGACCGGTGCGCTTTTCGACCGGTGCGCTTTTCGACCGGTGCCCTTTTCAACCGGTGCGCTTTTCGACCGGTGCCCTTTTCGACCGGTGCGCTTTTCAACCGGTGCGCTTTTCGACCGCTGCGCTTTTCGACCGGTGCGCTTTTCGACCAATGCCCTTTTCGACCGGTGCGCTTTTCGCCGGTGCGCTTTTCACCGGTGCGCTTTTCGGCCGATGCGCATTTCGACTGGAGCCCTTTTTCGAGCGGTGCGCTTTTCGACCGGTGCGCATTTCGACCGGGGCGCTTTTTGACCGGGGCGCTTTTCGACCGGTGCGCTTTTCGACCGGTGCCCTTTTCGACGGGTGCCCTTTTGAAACGGTGCGCTTTTTGACCGGTGCGCTTTTCAACTGGTGCGCTTTTCGACCGGTGTGCTTTTCGGCCGGTATGCTTTTCGACCGGTGCGCTTTTCGACCGGTGCGCTTTTCGACCGCTGCCCTTTTCAACCGGTGCTCTTTTCGACCGGTGCGCTTTTCGCCGGTGCGCTTTTCACCGGTGCGCTTTTCACCGGTGCGCTTTTCGACCGGTGCGCATTTCGACTGGAGCCCTTTTTCGAGCGGTGCGCTTTTCGACCGGGGCGCTTTTCGCCG